>LR738715.1:473555335-473685425 GCA_902687465.1 Secale cereale
CCCCCGCCGAACCACAATGAGGTCGTGGCCCCATAGGTGATCGTGATCATCCACAACGACTTGTGGATAGACACACTGATCACTTTTGATCATCACAATAAGCCAAGGTCTACCCCGAGCAGGTGCCGCACCATGCTGGTCCTCGACCCCATTGTAGATAGCTGCCGACTTCGGAAGGTCCTCCTGGACGGAGGCAACAGTTTGAATTTAATATACGCAGATACTCTGGATAAGATGCACATCGATAAGTCGCGCATAGAACAAAGTAATACAACCTTTAAAGGTATAGTACCTGGGTGGGAAGCACATTGCATCAGAAAAATAACTCTGGATGTGGTCTTCGGAACACCAGACAACTACCGCTTTAAGGAGGTCACGTTTCATATCGCCCCTTTCAAAAGTTGATATCATGCCCTTCTTGGATGGGATGCCTTCTCCAAGTCCCAAGCCGTACCGCATTACAGCTACCTGAAGCTTAAAATGTCGGGCCCAAATGGAATCATTACCTCTCTAGTGACCCCGATAGGGCACTCAAAGCCGAAAATACATCGAGTTCATGCGGCCTTGAATCCTTATCCGAAGCCCTCATGGCCGAGGAGTTAACAGCACTATACTCTGACGTTGACCAAGATGATGTCATCATCGACAAATGGTCGAAGTCCACTTCATTCAAGAAGGCTGATGAAATAGTCAAATTTCAAGTACACCCTACGAACCCAACTAAGGCATCGCCCATAGGGTTAAACCATGATCCAAAGATCATCGAAGCCCTACGCGGCTTCCTTTGGGAAAACTGGGACATCTTCGCCTAGCACCCTTCTTATATGCCAGGGATAACTCGCAGGCTCGCAAAACACAACTTGAATGTTATAAAAGGCTACAAGCCTGTCAAGCAAACACTTTATCATTTTTCCGGACCAAAGCATCAACCGATGGGTGAGGAACTAGCTAAACTACATGAGGCCGGATTTATCCGAGACATAAAACACCCCGACTGGCTCGCCAATTTGGTTATGGAACCAAAATAGAATAGGTCTTGGTGTTTGTGTGTTGATATTAAAGACCTCAATAAAGCATGCCCCAAAGACCCCTTCCCCTACCCCGAATTAACCAAATTGTAGATGCTACAGTGGACCACGATTCACTATGCTTCTTGGACACTTACTCTTGATATCATCAAATAAAGATGAACGAGTCCGACCAGGCAGCGACAACCTTTATCACACCTTACGGGCCGTTCTACTTCAACACAATGCCCTTCGGACCAAACAACGTCGTTACCACATACCAGAGCATGATTCAAACATGCCTGGAGAAACACATCGGGAAGAGCATCGAGGCCTTCATGGACGACGTTGTTATTAAAAGCAAACATGTCAGAAAGTAGGTAGACAATCTTCGCAACACATTCGCCAGCCTATAGGAGTACCAAATTATACTGAATCCCAGGAAATGCGTCTTCGGAGTGCCTGCTGGCAAACTCCTCGATTTCATCATGTCTACCCAAGGAATCAAAGCCAAGCCGTCCTAATCTGAGCCTTGGACCGCTTCGAGGTACCAACATAACTCAGACATGTACAGAAGCTTGAAGGATGCATGGCATCTTTAAGTCGCTTAATATCAAGACCCGGGGAGAAGGCCTTCCCTCTATATAGGTTGTTGAAGCAAAGAAATACATTCAAATGGACTGAGGATGCCGCAACAACCTTGGAAGGCATTAAAACCCCTCCTTTCTACTAATCCCATCCTAACAGCGCCAGGTGTATGTGAGCCGATGATATTATACATCACGACCACAAACCAAGTGGTTAGTGCAGTAGTCGTGGTCGAACGAGACATGGAGGGTCACAAGTTCCAGGTCCATAATCCTGTGTATTACATCTCCGAAGTCTTAACCCGATGCAAGACATGCTCCCTCGTTACCCAAAAATAGCATATGCCGTCTTCATGGCCTCCTCCAAACTGTGGCACTACTTTTAGGAGTGCGTGATGACTGTGGCATTAGATGTCCCATTAATCAACATCATTAACAATAGAGATGCAATGGGGCGCATACCATAATGGCGAATTCGATGCCAAGCACCCAGAAATGACAACATACTGGAATGCCTTCCTAAAGATCTCAGCCAAGTTTGAGGGGCTGGAATTTCACCAGGTACCGCAGGATATCAATCTGGCCACAGACAGACTCGCTCACATGGACGACAAATAGGATAAGGTCCGAGACAATACCTTCCTTGAGCGGCTCTTCAAGCCATCTACGTTCTGGGAGGATGAAAAAACGAATATCGAAATCAAGCAATGTAGTGCAAAGCGCATCAACCGAAGAAGATGACATACATCATATAATGGGCGGTTGGATTATCCAAGAAAAAGCTCATGAAGTCATGGCAGTCATTGCAGCATGGATCGAACCGCTCCTCGCATACCTCGTCCGCAAAGAGCTCCTTTGTCGGTGTCCCGAGCTGTGGATCTAGGACCAATGGGGAACAATGGATGATGAACACCGTATTTACCTAGGCTCGGGCCCTCTCAGAGAGGTAAAACCCTACATCCTGCTTGATTGTATTTGATGTATATGGTACGGTTAAAGAGTAGATCTACCTCGAGATCAGGCGAGCTAAACCCTAGGTTGATGAGGTGACGGATGTAGCTCTAGCCCTAAAGACTAGAACCCTTCGTTTTATATAGACACCGATAGGGTTAGGGTTACACTAGGTCGATTACAACGCAGTAAAGATCATATTCGATCCTGACTTCGACGACACACCACAGCTCTGAGGATCCTTTATCTGACCCCAAGTCACGCTCCATCTTGGTCTCATGTTAGCTGAGGGAGTCATGGACTAAGGGGTTCCCAAGGCTTGTACACGCGCCAGACATGTGGATCCGTACTATGACAGGAGTTGTCTAAAGCCGTCCATGCCCTCTAAGTGAAGAAGGCGCATGATCTCTTTTATTCCTTATTGTAATATGTCCTGTAATACACCGAATGGTGTAGTCATTGGATGGATTGCTATCTTCATCCCCCATAGCCAAGGCTTAGCTCATCCTGATCTCGAGGTAGATCTACTTTGTAAACCACGATATACAATCAATATAATCAAGCAGGACGTAGGGTTTTACCTGTTCGAGAGAGCTCGAACCTGGGTAAACACTGTGTTCATCGTTCCTTGTTACCACTGATCCTAGATCCACAGCTCGGGACCCCCTACCCCGAGGTCTGCCGGTTTTGACACCGACATTGGTGGTTTCATTGAGAGTTTCGTTGTTGGATCACCGGAAGGATCGGTGGCTCGCTTAGTCCTGGGAAAGGACATTAGTCCCATGGGTCTCTTCGTCCCCGGACAACTCTTCGCCTTTGGCAGCATCGTGATGCACAATGACTCGGTCAGTCAACTAGACAAGGACGACAATTTCGCTCCCGACCACCGGATTCGATTTGGCAGCCGGGAGTACGTTGCTGACACACGGGGGATTTGGCTTTCACCAAATTCATCACCTCCGCATGCACGGCCGCGCCTGCTCTGGCATACACCTCTGATCCAATCTGTGAATCGGCCCCAATCCACCAAACGGCTTCGAGCCAGGAAAGACTCCCTGAGAGAGGGGATTTTACCCCCATCGGCGACCGAACTCACATCGGTGGAGAACATATCCCCATCCCTTGAGGCAAAACCAGAGGTGAGAGGTCAAGATTTGGTCTCGGCCGGAATCCTCCCCTACAGCTCCTTGCTGGCCTCGAGCGTGCACCCTGAGCTAGCGGCTAGCGGCCAGGGGACTCCCCCGACCCGAAATAACCTAGCCCCATGCATTGGCGTGGAGGGTGTACGGGAAGAAAAAAAGCACACCCTCAGTGTCCGAAGACAATCATGTGCCCTTCGAGGCTTGGGCTCCGAATCCTGAAGATAGGTCCGTCCGGAACCAAGTATCGGTTGGGCCACTGACCGACCTCCACTCCATCACCACAAAGTGTATCCTAGAGCCCTCAAATCTGGTAACCCTCGATATGTTGAACGAGGCGCTGGACTGAATGCAGGAATTGACTATCAAGGGGAACTTACCCTCCCCTCTCGATCACCGACCCTTCAAGGCGTTCGCCAGGGAATTTTACATCCCACCGGCCACCAACTTGGTATCCACTATCGCGGATTTAGTTGACATGCTAGACTATAATTCAGAAAACACCGAATACATGGACGAGGATACTGGGGCCACGACCAATACTGATGTCCCCCCCCTAACCAGCCGCTTGTCGGCCACGTCCATATGTGATATCTACATGGCAGACACCCCCAAGGACGGCGAAGACACTCCCAAACAAAATCAAGACAGGCCTGGTGATGAGCCACCCAAGCGTCGAAGGTAGTGCCGTCGATCAAAACCTCGCCGAAGCCGCACGAGCAACAAGACTCTGTGGAGAAAGGTACCACTGATAATATGGATGACCTCGCTGGAGCCGTGGCTGATGAACACCAGCAGGGTGACCCCGCAGCACAGGAGGACCCCCCAATATGGAGGACCTCGAGGATGCCGAAGGCAACAATTACCTCCCATCTTCGGAAGAGGAGGCCAGTCTCGGGAAGGAAGATTTCATCATCCTCGAAGACCCGCGGGATCAGGAACAATTTAGGCGAAGGCTCTTAGCCACCGCCTATAGCCTGAAGAAACAAAAACGAGGATCAAGGCAACAAGAAAGCCTTAACGATCAATGGACCAAAGTCCTAGCCTCCGAAGAAGGGGCCATGAACAGTCGACCAAAAGTTACCCAAAGCAACGGTTACTACCGCAGTTCAAACATGAGACCTTAGAGCCAACGCGTCCAAAATACACCCATGCCGAACAGCCTGACCGCCCCCCTCGAGGGCGGGACAGAGAAGCTGACGAGACCGAACACCCTGCGCACAACCTCGCCGTTCCGGCAATGATAAAATGCGGCTAACCTATGAATAAGACCTGCGCCGCGACTTGCATGCCCAGGGAGGCCACATCAGATCCATCTACGGACCAAGAAAAGACCCGCCCGCTTATCGAGATAGTTATTACGACTGGCTGAACCGCAACAATAGAGTTCCGGACAAGCAGCGGACTGGGATGGCTGAAGACCTCCGACGAGACATAGCCCGAGTCCGCGGCGCAGCACACCCCCTGTGCTTCACGGAGAAGGTGACGCAACACGATTTTCCAGAGGGCTTCAAGCCCGTAAGCATCGAACTATACGACTGAACTAAAGATCCAGCAGTATGGATAGAGGATTTCCTCCTCGACATCCACATGGCATGAGGAGATGACCTCCATGCCATCAAATATTTACCGCTCAAGCTCAAAGGACGAGCTAGATACGGTTGAACAGCCTCCCCGAAGACTCTATAGGTTGCTGGGAAGAGCTTGAGGACGCTTTTCGAGCAAACTTTCAGGGCACCTATGTCCAGCCTACAAATGCTGACGACCTGATTGTTGACTGTCCAGATGCCGAAGCCTTGGTTGCCTTTATGCATAGTGTCAACGACGAGTCTGCCCGATAGTTTTGGAACAAATCTCTGACAAAGAAAATCAGATTGTTGACTGTCCGGATGCCGAAGCCTTGGCTGCCTTTAAGCATAGTGTCACTGATTAATGGCTTGTACAACAGCTCAGCCAAGACAAACCAAGAACTATGGCAGCCCTGACTCTCCTCATGTCCCGCTTTTGTGCGGGCGAAGACAGCTGGCTTGCACGCAAATGCACAAACCCGGACACTCCAGGTAACTCCCAAGCCCAGGACGGAAATGGAAAACCACGATAAAGTAAGAATAAATATCACCACAATGACATCGATGGTGAGGATACTGCAATGAATGCCGGATTCCGGAACCAGAAGTCCAGACCACAAAAGAAAGCTCCTGAAGGAAACGGCGAAGGCCCGTCTAGACTATACATGATTCTAGACAGGCCTTGCCAGATCCACGGCACACCAGAGAAGCCCGCCAACCACTCCAACTGAAATTGCAAGGTGATCAAACAGGCCGGCAAACTTAGAGGCCAAGACTCGGGCAAAAGCCTGCGAAGCGAGGACGACGACAAGCCCCGTAGGCTGAATAGTGGAGGCCAGAAACCCTTCCCTTTCGAGGTGAAGACAGCAAACATGACCTACGCAACCCATTTACCGAAGAAGAAAAGGAAGCGGGCGCTAGGGGACATATACTCCGTCGAGCCAGTAGCGCCAAAGTTCAACTCATGGTCAGCTTGCCCGATGACATTCGATCGCAAGGATCATCCCACTAGCATACGCCATGGAGGGTCCGCAACCCTAGTGCTAGACCCCGTCATCGATGGATTCCACTTCACGACAGTCCTGATAGACAGAGGGAGCAGCCTCAACCTCATATACGAGGATATAGTATGGAGAATGGGGATTGATCCATCAAGGATCGAACCCAGTAATACCACCTTTAAAGGGGTCATTCCGGGAGTAGAGGGCCGATGTACATGCACTGTAACACTCAAAGTAGTGTTTGGGTCTCAAGATAATTTCCAAAACGAGGATTTGATCTTCGATTTCGCACCCTTTCGCAGCGGTTATCACGCCCTCCTCGGCCGCATAGCGTTCGCCATATTCAATGTCGTTCCACATTACGCGTACCTCAAGCTGAAGACGGCTCGTACTTTAGGCGTCCTAACTATCAACGACAACATAGCATGCTCACTTTGAACCGAAGAGCACACGGCGGCCCTAGCGGCCGAACACCACACCAGCCCGTACAGGCCTGGATGCCAAACCATAGCAAGGATCGGTGACAATAGTAAACGGGTCTGAACCCATTCACCATCATGGGAGCCCATATGTGTTCGCCGCAAATAGGGATACGAGCCACACAGCTCGCTCGTACTCTTCATCCTCCACGTGCCTCGTCAGAACAACTTCGCAATCAAAGTACCATGGGCGGCCGTGAGGCATACATTGTTCCGAAGTACAGGTTCGGTGAAGCCAACCTTTGGCATTACCTCATCTTTGGACGTCCCGGAGACATATTCTGGATACCCTAAAGCATAAAGCTTCTTCGAGAGGGCCCTCGCCCATATAGTTCTCATTGAAGATCCCTACCCCCTCTGCTCAGAAGCAAAGGCGCACACGTGTAGCAGGGCACAGTGAAGGCTTCAACTCACGCATCAAGGCCCCGCATCAACCTTTACTCTGTAACTTCCTTCCCTCCTTTTCCCCTACAAGTACTGCCTTTTGCAGTTCAAATTGTACGGTTGGACGTCCTAAGCTTATGTGAAATAATGAAAATACCCTTTACGCTGCTTGGATATCCGCATCTTGTAATCTTCTTCGTTTCTTGCCGGATTTCCATACTCGCCCTTCGAACAGCCAGTCATCTAAGTACAATTAATCTAGAGTCTTAATTTATACATCAACTCATAATTTTCAAGTCCGGCCTCGCTTTCCGCTAGCTGCTCGGTGTCTCGGATATTGTGTTATATGCATTCGTTCCGGACTATGTCTTGGGTCAATAGTTGGGTTGCCCGGCTCATGTGCTTGCACCTTATGTTCCGCACGTTCGGCTAATAGGGCAACCGGAGAAACCGTGCGATTGTACTTCTGGTTTGCTCGGTCAAGTACCTCAGGAGGAAAAAGCCAAAAACTGTCCGCCGTAGTAAGCATGAATGGATCCAGGATATGATGAATATGTTTGACTCTAAATATAATTGGCAATTTCATCGTGTAAATGAAGGGTTCATCTTAACACAAACCAGGTGATTGGAAAGGCCAAGCTTAGACCGCCAACTACATCACTAACACACTGGAGGCTAGTCCCTGGTCCCTCCCATCAAATTCCTAAGGCTAAGTGAAGGCAGTAAAACCAAATTGTCTGATTGCTTGGTTCGTTCCTGCACTACCGCTTTCGGGCACCAAGATGTTGGCTAACGGTAACTGTGCAGAAACAAAACTCCCTTCGCGATATTCACATGGGGGATGAAGGCGACGATTGGTAGCTTTTATAATGAAACACACGGCCACACATGATTCAAAATTTAATAACTACAATATCAAATAAGTTCCTCAGGCGCATAATAAAGCATAGAGCCCCACTTGATACATACTTGCTAAAACTACTCAAGCATTACATTCTTCGAACACTGGCCCTCTATTGCCCGCGCCTCGGCCATCACCTGCGTGAAGTACTGCTTGGGGCGGCAGTGCTCCTTTCTTTGATGAGGAGGACCAGTGGACATCTCTATAGGATTAATCCTTTGCCAGTGCCCCATGTTCTTAAAAACGCAAGCCTCACCCCTTCAAGGCACGCCAATCACTTCACAGCATCAATCTGGAGTGGCGCCTCCCGCAGCCTCTACACAAGGCGGAAGTAGGTGTCTGGAATGGGCTCGGCCAGCCAAAGGCCCACACAAAGGTCCTTCAAGGCCAGCTCGGACATCTGATGCATCTCCATCAGTTGCTTTATTTGATCGCTGGGGAGGGGAGGACACTCAAAGTCCAAAAACTGCGACCAAAAGAGCCGCTGCATGGAGTCCTTCTCACGGGTGGCATAGTGCCTCGCCACGGCCGCCGCATTCTTTAGGATCTCGGTGAAGACGCCTACCGAGGGCCAGGTATTTGTCAACTGGGTGAACTTGTTGCCTCCGAACACACACTACAGTAAATATTTCTTACCATTAGTGATCTGCGCTGCCTACCGAAGCTCCTCCTGGACACCTCGGGCATCACTCCTCACCTCATGGAGCTCCTTCTCGGCCTTCGACAGACGGGAGGACTGCTCCACGCGCCCCTTCTCAAGGGCCTCAAGCTTCTCAGCTGCATCCCTGAGCTCCACTTGGACCTCGGTTACCCAAGATTCATGTTGCTTAGCAGCACGTTTGGCCTGCTCAAGCTCGAATACCACCTTCTCTGTGGCTACTCCCTTTTTGGCCACCTCGGCCTTAGCTTTCTTCAGGGCCTCCTTCAAGCCATCGACCTCGGCGACCGCAACTTCAAGATCATCAAGGAAAAGGATCATTTAATGGTCCCGATCATTATTCGGTAAGTACACGTCTTTTCACAAAGCTTACAATGTGCCTCGCCAAGTCATTTCTTAACAAGACCCAACTCTTGATTCGAAAGCTTGAGTTTTCGATAAATCTCCTCTAACATCGCAGATTTAGCAGCCGCGACCATGGAAGATGCTTGTGTCAGCATTCGAAATATTGACATTATTGGACAATCAACCAATTTTGACCCTTTGAAGGTCTCCTCGAGTTCCTGGCAGAGTATCCACGGCTGCTATGTATGCGGCCTACCTAAACTAACAACTATAACTGCATAACAAGGAAAGATCATGACTTGACTTACCTCAAAGCCTGTTAGAACGCCTTGGATAGCGTCATTCAGTCTAGATTGGATGTACCAAACACTCTGTATCACCAACCGCCACCCTTGCGGAGGTCTTCAGCGCCGGTGTTGGCGCCCCGACCCATTCCCCTTTGGGAGGAACCCGTACCATTGAAGGCCTCAGGGGCTTGGGAGCGGTCGACTGAGGGGGTCTGGATGGCCCGGACTCTTTTCCTTCGTAGTCCAGGAGGGATGCTCCCTCCTGGTTTTCGGTGACTGAGGTGTTAACCTCGGCCATCATGACATCTACCTCCACCTCCGTGTTCTGAAGAGGAGGAGTTCTTCGGGACCGCACCTCATCAGCCTCTTCGGGGGCCAAAGGACAGTGTGCGCCCTAGACCCACTGTCCACCAGATCGGCGGGCGGGGACGTCCCTTCCAAGGTTTGCTCGATGTTGCGCTCACGTGGGGGCTACAATTTGGAGTGGTTAATCTTCAACTAAAACAAACTACTCAAAGCATGGGGACCGAAAATGTAAGAACCTTACCTACTAGCAGGGGGTTTGGCCCTGTATTCCTTCTTCAGAACCTACTCAGACGCCATGGACTTCTCGTCGCCCGAGCTATTTCATATGACCGGCTTAGGCCGGTGTCGTCTCTTCGGGGCCGAGGAAGTTTGGACCTCCTCGATGTCCTCGGACACCGGCCTCTTCTTGGAGTGCGAAGAGGCACTTTCCTCTTAATCCTCCTCCTCGCCCCATGCTTTACGGATGAGGCTGCAACTTCTCCGGACCAGGTGCCCGAACGGATCATGCGGTGGTGGTCCTTCCTGGCCTCCAGGGCCTCTTTCTTTTTTTCCTTCTTGGCAGGTGCCTTGTAAGGCACCACTGCCAGCATCTTCTCCAGCTGCTCCGATCGGGGCTCCCCAGGCAGCAGCGCTGGGCAGATGATCTTCTTGTCCTTGGTGAGCCAGCTCTATAAAATCCACGCAACGAGGTTAGATCGAAACTCATGTAATATGAATATCCGGACAGTCTTCGGGGAAATATGCCATACTTCTTCATTAGAGGATTCGTGGTGTCAAGACCAATATCCTTGCCCTCGACCGACCACTCATCTTGGGGATGAAATATTTGACCCCATATCTTGTCGGGGGTGATCCCGAAGAGATGTCGTGTAATGGTCGACTCTTCGGGCTCATACGCCCACATGTGCATGGCCCTCTCCTGGCAAGGGAGGATCCCGCGGTGGAGCATGATCTAAAACACGTTGACGAGCTTCGCGTCGGTCTCTATCACTCCATCGACATGATTTTGCAGCACATTGGTGTCGGTAGTGCGACCCCAATCCGGACCCTTGATGGTCCAGGAGGCCAATCTGGTGGGGGGTCCAAACCGGAATGCTGGGGCCGCTCCCCACGCGGCTTCCTTTGGTTCGGTGATGTAGAACCACTCCTTCTGCCACACCCGTACAATTTCAACAAAGTGGCCCTCCAGCCACTGAATTCACCTCAGCTTGCTGATCATGGCCCCTCCGTTGTCCACGTGCTCGCCGCTGACCACCTTTGGTTTCACGTTGAACACTTTCAGCCACAAGTCAAAGTATGGCTTGACACAGATGAGCACCTCGTAGACGAAGATGAACATCAAAATATGTAGGACGGGGTTGGGGGCTAGGTCATGGAAATCCACCCCCCACCCCCCCCGCATAAAGGGGTGCATAGGAAATCCTAGCCTCCTAACGAAATGAGGAAAGAACACTACCCTCTCACATGGCTCAGTAGTGGGGATGATTCGGCCCTTTTCCGGTGCTTGATGACCGATGTTGGCCGGCAAGTAGTCGGCCACCTTCAGCTCCAGAATCTCCCCGTTTGTGACGGAGGAGGCCTCCCACTTCCCGTTGGCACCGGCCATAGTCGAAGGAGGTGATGTGGAATTGGCTACGGAAGTAGGAGAAAAGGGCGTTGGAGCTTTGAAGAACTACAAATGCGGAAGGAAGGTGATGGCATAGGATGCAGACTATAGTGGCCACCCTTTATAGACAGTGGGAAGGCCAGGGATCCCTTCTTTCACGTCGTTGGCCTCGCGACTTCCCGATATCTTTGCAACATTATGAGCGGGGAGGGGAGTCGAAATCATTAACCATATCCCCTGAAAAGCGGGACACGATCTCCACCTTGAGGGGACGTGTAGATCATGGCATCATCCTTGAGTCGTGCTTCGAGAACTAGTGGCTACTTGGCGTTATAGCCAGAAGCAACTCTTCGTTCAAGGAGGAAAACTTGTCAGATAAAGGCACTATTGGTACTCGAGCTATAATTTTATTACCTTCGGTGTTAAGAAATGTAGTTGTTCAGACTCCGAACATTACTTCATACCGGATAGAGGGGAGACTTGTTGAAGAACTCGCCCCGCAAACCAAACACTGGTCGGACAAATGGATACTAGATACAAGTCTCGGCTTTGGAGGAAAGTTCAGGGGCTACTAAGGGAGTCATGGACTAAGGGGTCCTCGGGGGGACAGCCCATTGTACACGGGCCGGACTGGTGGAGCCTTACTATGATAGGAGTTCTCTGAGCCTGTGGTGTGCCCTCCAAGTCAAGAAGACGCATGATCTCTTTTCTTCCATATTGTAATCTATCCTCGGTAACCTTAACCCTATTGGTGTCTATATAAACCGAAGGTTGTAGTCATTAGAGGGGGAGCTATCGTCATCCCCCATAGTCTAGGGTTAGCTCATACTTATCTCAAGGTAGATCTACTCTCTAAACCATGATATACAATCAATACAATCAAGCAGGATGTAAGGTTTTACCTCTTCGATAGGGCCCGAACCTCGGTAAACACTGTGTTCATTGTCCCTTGTTACCATCAATCCTAGATCCAAAGCTCGGGACCCCCTACCCCGAGGTATGTTGATTTTGACACCGACATCAGCCCTTCAGTCCAGCCCATAAGCAAGAGGTCGGAGGCCCGTGGACCCCTTAGTCCAGGACTCCCTCAGTACCTCAGAACTATCCTTCAACGCCGGAGCTAATATCCGCAAACCGCACATTCCACAGTCTTCGGCTTGTGAGGTGACTTATTCATCTATCCTTATATTCGGAGCTGAGTGGTGTTCGGAATTTGGCTCATTGATTTTACTTAACCTCGAAGGCCAAGGAGTCCTCGAATGCGAACAATACCCTTGCCTGACAACTATTCGGTTAAGGGTCTTATCCAGTCATAATACCAAGCGTTAAAAGCCCTTGATGCACGGCTCGAGGCCGCCCCTCTATTGGCATGTATTTCAAGACAGAGATTGTGTCTCGTGTTTTGGCGGATATAATCAATGATATCGATATCCCCAATCGCGCATGATGCAGCGTGTACATCGGGAAGTGGAGTGGTCCGCGGTGTGGGAAGAGGGAAACTTAACTCCTCCACAGCCCATAAAAAAAGGAGACGACCACATCTACAGCCCACGCCATCCTTCACCTTTCGCTATCGCCTTCCAATCTCCAGTGCTCCAGCGCCCTGCCTTTCTCTTTCACCGAGAGCCTTTCTCCTCCCCTAGCTCTAGCAATGGCCGGATCTGACCTTAATGGCAAGTGGGAGGGCTCCATCAATACCAACAAGGATATCGAGGATCTAAAGTGGGTCGGCTATTATATTATCATTCTTACCGGGCCCTCGAAAAGGGCCAGGTCATCCCTATGCCCCAGTCGGGCGATAGGGTGCTTTTCCTTCCCTACTTCATCTGTGGGTTAGGATTTCCATTGCACCCATTTGTGCGGGTAGTTATGTTCTTCTACGGGCTATATTTTCGCGATCCAGCCCCCAACTCCCTTCTCCATATCTCCACCTTCATTACTATTAGCGAGGCCATTCTTCGGGTCCAGTCGCACTTTGGCATGTGGCTGAAGATCTTCAATGTCAAGTGAAAGGTGGTCGGCGGTGCCTAGGCGGACTACATAGGAGCAACGATCAGCAAGCTCATTGATATGCCTCCAATGTATCTATAATTTTTTATTATTCCATGCTGTTATATTATCATTCTTGTATGTTTTACAATCATTTTATATCAACTTATATCATTTTTTGTGACTAACTTATTGACATAGTGCCCAGTGCGAGTTGCTGTTTTTTGCTTGTTTTTTACATCGCGGAAAATCAGTATCAAACGGAGACCAAATGCAGCGAAACTTTTTGGAGATTTTTTTGGACCAGAAGACACCTAGCGGTCCAGAGAAGCACCTGGACTGTCAGTGCAACAAACCCTTGGTCTGTTACCCGACTATGCACGGGCAAAAGACCAAGAATGAAGCACAAGAGAAAACCAAAGATTGAAGAACCAAGAAACTCAAAGAACCAACACGCAACCAGAGAGACCAAGGTCAAGCCGGAAGAATGAGATATCGACAAGAAGAGAGCCTCCCTTGCCGAATAGGCCAGCCCAGCAAGGGGCAAGGCCACCACCAGAAACAAGCTATTAGAGACTCCTCGGCAGGGCCTGCCATGGGCCGCGGGGGGTAAACCGCCCCGCCAACTACCCAAGCACGACCCATTTTGTCAATCAGTGGGGTGTCAAGCCGCGAAGTGATTAAGTGGCAGCCGATCGAAACATGGCATTCATTCCCTACAGAAGAAACCCACAAAGCACACCCGTCCTGTGACGTATCAGACAAGCAGATGCGGAGCTGGAGATACAGCCCGGCGAGTCCTGTCGGTCGATCAGCGATGTGATGCTAAGTGGTGCATTTAATACGCCCTGTCAGCCCGCAGAGTTAGGTATGATAGCACTGTTCGCTGTCATATGAGTTGGTAATGTCCATTTTGCCACTGTGGTTACCCCTTAATCTATAAAAGGAGGCCCATGGCACCCGCAGGTTGGGATGGAAAGTTGATGAACCGAAGCACCATACGCGTGTAGTCGCTGCGGCCCTGAGGCACGTCTTGCCGGGAGAGTGTACTACGCACCACAACATTCATTCCACCATCAATCCCCCAAAGCAGAAGTAGGGTCTTATGCCTCGCGGCGGCCCGAACCTGGGTAAATTGATTGTGTGCTCTCTATCGTGGTGTTGTGCACCGTTCTGCTCTTTGTCCAACACATCGTCCCCCCGCTGAACCAGCAAGGGGCTGCCCGGTCCCATAGGTGGCCGCGGATATCCCGCTACATCTTTGGCATGCCGAGTAGGGTGAGCGCTTGCGTGAACCTAAAAGCGTACACAGCGTGTCATCTTCATCGCCATCTTCATCTTTGACAACGCCATCAACCATGGCGCCCAAGTAGAAGAAATTCGGCCCTTCGGCCCAGCCGTCTACCTCGAGGCCCTGCCGCCCATGGCCTCTAATTCTACTGGGGTCTTGGTTGGAGCAGGTGGCGCCACTGCCACTCCCCCAACGGCTGCCTCGGTGGCTGAAGGAGTCACAGGAGAGCAGCACCAACAGCGTCTCCTCGGTCACGCTCAGCAAGGTGCGGTCGAGGGGATCTCTCCATCCGCACCCTTTCCTCTCACAGATAAGCATAGCCATGGCAAGAGCACTCGATTCGGGGCAAACCACCGCCCTCCAGTCGCCCCCAGCCAGGGAACGACTGCGGCGCGTGCATCTCCTTTGAGCCGGGCGAACCAGACCACTGCACTGGATGGAGCTGCTGATCTTCGAGCACCACTACCGCGCAATTCCGCTGCTCATGTGGTCATTCCACAGCAGCGCGGGAGCGACGCCACCGCCGCTTCCGTTGGCACCATTAGGAGCCAGGCAATGTTGCGGTCGACATCGTCGACATCCATGCCAAGCACAGCCACTGAAGCCATGGCGCGAGCCCGGCTGCTGCTAAGGTTCCCGCCTACGGCCGAGCAGATGGATGAATGGCATGCCACCATCCCCACGGTGTAGTCCCCACCACAGCAGCCGGCGCGATTGTAGTGAAGTCAAGACCCCGACGACGTCTCGATGGCTTCTTCTGGCCCACGAGCACGTCTGGGCTGACGTCGGACCCCGGAGGATAGGCGACATGGAGACGCGCGCGCTGTCATAGATCCACACCGCAACAACCCTCGCCCAATCGACGGGCGCGATGGCCTCGACGCTGACGAGCTTGCGCTCGGTGTTGGCGGGTGCCTACCCTTTGAGGTCCGCTTCCCTGCCTTTACACGAGAGCTGCGACAAGTCTATTGGCCATCCATCTGCACACGTTCAAGCTGGAGATACATGAGAAGTATGACGGGAGGCTGAACCCGGTAGAGTTCCTGAGCATCTACACCATTGTTTTTCAAGCTCCCGGGGGAAGAGACGAGAAGCTATTCGCCAACTACTTACCTTTGGCCCTCAAGTCCAATGTGAGGTCATGGCTGATGCACCTGCCGGAGAACTCCATTTCTTCATGGGCAGATATGTGCCATGAGTTCATCGGAGCCTTCGTCAGTCGGCACCAGGAACCCGGCATGCCCAGAGACCTGCAAATCCTTCAGTAGAAGGAAGGTGAAACCCTCCGTAAGTATTCACAGAGATTCAGTAAAGTTCATAGAAATATTCCAAATATCCATCTGGCAGCCGTTATGGCAGCTTTCTAGTCCAATGTGCGCAACCGCCGCATCCGTTCCAAAATGAATGTGCGGTTGCCCAAGACTGTGAAGGAACTATACACATTGGTGGATAAGTGTGCTCGTGTCAGGACCCCGATCCTAAGTCACACCGTTCTAGCTGTAACACGTCATATCACTTTGCGGCCTCACGCACGGTATCCCCACGGGTGCCACCTTACCTGGCCCGGGACCGTTTGCGCATTTTGGCACACGTACATGACAGTGTCGCTAGCATCCATATGATAGAGAACCCGGGCCGACATGGCTAGTTATAAACCAAAAGGGGCACTAAATTACAGAGATAGGCATCCATGACCTAGCAACGAACGTGTCGGTCATCAACGTATGAACCCAAGTCGTAGCAAGCTACATGGACTTAAAGGAACAACGCGTGACATTTCCCCTAAGGGACAGACACAGGAACCAAGAAGGACACATGCCGGCCAGCCTACGTGTTCCGAGCAGTAGCAAGCTACCAAGGCTCATTGGAAGCACTAGGAGGCATTTCCCTGTAAGATAGGCTACCAAAGGAAAACAACTAGGTGTCGGATCCCACACATACCAAGCATTTCAATCATACACACAATATGCTCAATATGTGCAAATACAACATTGCATCACAACAGAACTCTATGACTCAAAGTACTTTATTTAAGAGGCTCCAAGAGCCATACATAACATATCCATACAGGTAGGGGTCACATGACCCAACACTCAAGTCATACAGTCAACAAGCATGCGCGGAAGCTACATGTCTGAGTACAGACAACTTAGAAAATAAAACAGGCTTGGTGTAGCCTGACAATCTACAAGGCCCTTCACAAGCTCCAGATCTCCGTCTGGGTAGCAAGCTACTCGTCGACGTCAACGTCTATGTAGAACCCATCAGAAGGGGCAGTGTTCTCTCTGCAACAGTTATTAAGCAAACATGAGTACAAAGGTACTCAGCAAGTCTTACAACAGAACCTATCATACATGCAACATTATCAACATGGGTAGTGGAGTTCATAACAGAAAGCCAGCTTTGACTCTTGGCTAACCTATACTACAACTCTCAATAGATTGCAAGATATTACTACGTACACGAGTCCTCTACTCACCACAATAATACATCACCGAGGATCCTCTTTCGTCATCCTACGGAAGGGCCATCCACGGCACTCACACTTGTCTTGAGGCTTTTAGTAGTATCCATCATCTTGTCTATGAACTGTAAGAGTAATCAAGTAGTCTGTACCGCGAACAACAGCTATTCGAATAGATTGATAACCCTGCAGGGGTGTACTTCTTCACACACGCTTCCAACACTTATCGCCGTTTACTCGACATGTACTCGGCAACCTTCAGGCGGAAGCCTAGCGAGGGTGTCGGCCATGACCTGACTAACAACACCAGTCTCTCATCTAGGTTTATCGCCTATTTGGGTTCCATCCGTGGGGAGATCCGGCCGGGGTGTCGCTCACGGCCCCAAAAGATGTGTACAGGGTTCCCGAGTCACCAAACGGGCAACCGGTACATCGTGCCACGTACCTGTCGCATCACAGCCCACCCCGATGGTCAGCGCTGTGCACGACCACCAGTAAACTACAAACACCAGAAACTAGTTGCAACTCCTGGACAGAGAACAAGGGCATTTAATAAGCCGAGAGGGTCCATTGGTTTCGGGCCCAATGCATGGTAGTAGCTGGAACTTGAACCACACATACAGAACTTGGGTCCTATGGACGGTTCCAATGAAACAACCCACCATGTACTCCTACATGGCCTTTCATCGATACCTTTACCAAACATGTTTCACACTTCCCTCTCTTTACCGAGTATGATCATTTCACTCTGATCCATCACCCAGATGAACCAAACCTTACACAACTCTAAGCATAGCAGGCAACATAAACAAATAGCATCGTGGATCACACATTACATGGCTCAATCAACTCCTACACATGCTAGTGGGTTTCAACTATTTACTGTGGCAATGACAGGTCATGCAAAGGAATAGGGTTCAACTACAGCAGCAAGTAGCAGTTCACACGCTGTTGCCTTAATGCAGTAAAAGAGAGCAGGAGCGAGAAGATGGGTTTGTATCGGAATGATCAATGATTGCTTGCCTGACAGAGTGGTTGTCGGGTACTGCTCTTCAGTTGGATACGCAGAAGTATCCTCGGGAGTAGGACCTAACACGGAGAATACCAGCGATACAATCAATAAGCAAACAAATGCAACAATATGATGCATGCTCATGATATGGCAAGATGCATGTGTTTTGGGCTAATGCAACTATAATTAGAAGGGTTTGAGCCCATTTGAATCAAGGATTCAAATTGAAACCCAAATTATTAATTATTTAAGTGCATTATCATGTTTTAATGTATACAGCAAGGTTAACTTGCTCAAACATGCATGAAACTAGTGCCATTGGAAAGATTGGATTTTTCTGATCAATTTTCATATATAAATCTTTTCCATCTGAGCTACTGTTGAATTTATATGATTTTTTGAAGTTTAAAGCATTTTCTGGAATTTCCTGAATTGTTTTTAAATCAAATAATCCCAGAAAATCCTTTACTGCGTCAGCATGACATCATGCTGACGTCACCCAGTCAACAGGGCCGCCCAGGTCAAACCTGACCAGTGGGACCCACTGGTCAGTGTCACAGTTAGTTTACTGACTAATTAAAACTAGATTAGGCACTAACCTAGGTTTGACTAACAGGCAGGGCCCACATGTGAGTGACCCAAGGGGGTCAAACCCTTGGTCAAACGGGGCTAACTCGCTGGCGTTTAGCCGCTGGCGAGGCCAAACGCGGCGGTGAGGTGCGGGATTTGTGCTCCGGCTGCCAAAACGACAGCGGAGCATGCCTACGGGCAGCTGGGATTGAGCCGCGTTGAGTGGTAGTGGTGGCTGGCCTCGGGGTCACCGGAAACGACGCCAGCGATGAGTCCATCGGCTGCCGGAGTTCGGGCGAGGTCGAACTCGTTGGTGCGGTGCTCGTAGAGGTGCGTGGAGTGATCCTACAGCACCTACATAGGACGGTGAAGCTGGTGGGCACGATGGCCGGGCCGTTAAATTGCCGGAGCCTTGTCGGCGACGAGCTCCGCGGCGGCGCGTGCAGGTGAGCCTCGTGCGGTGCGTATGGTGTAGGAGAGAACTAACGGAGAGGGGGAGGACGGAGCTAAGCTCACGGCGGTTGCAGTAAAAGTCGAGACGGGCTCAGGGACGGTCGGAGCTGAGCGGGGCGGCGATGGGGATCTTTGCAGCCGGAGTTGGGGAAGACGGGGTCGGGGGCGACTCCAGAGCGGGCGAGCGCTCGGGGCTCAGCCTGCTTGACGTAGTCGATGACGACGGAGCGGACGGACACGGTGACGAAGCTCAGGGACGGCGGTGGACGCGGCTATCACGATGGCGCGAGCGCGGCGGCGTCGGCCATGGTGCGGGGAAGGCGAGGGAGAGGAGCTGGGGAGGAGTGGGCGTGTCAGCGAGCTCGGGGAAAGAGTGGGTGGTCGATCCCGCCCACCAGAACGGCGAGGGAAGGAAGCAGGGCGGCGGGCAGCTGCGTGGCGCGCGCTGCGGCCGCCGTCGAGCACCTTCCTGCCTGCCTGGCCGAGCCAAGCAGCTCACTGGAGCGGTGGCTGGGCTGGGCCGGCAGGTGGGCCTGTTAGGCGCCAGGCAAGTTCTCTCTCTCTCTCTTCTCTCTTTTCTATTTCTTTCTGTTTCATTTCTTTTGCAACTTTGTTGAATTAATAAAAATGTCAGAACATTTTTATAGCTCATAAAACTAGTCATGCCCACTGCATATAATATGAACAGTATGGAACATTTTAGTTTATGATTATTTGGGCACACAAAATATTTTATAGCATTTAAATTCCCAAATGCAAATACCATATGAATTAATCTAGAGACCTTGGATGTCCTAGAAAATTGTGCACCATTTTTGGTAGAGGTTTAAGACCAAGGCAGAAATGATGAACATTTTTGAAGGGCATTTTGGGTACATTGGAAAAGATTTTATCAAACCCTAGTTGTTAGAAGAGGGGTGCTGGGGTTTCTGTCATTCCCATTTCAAATTTCTTTGAAAAGTAAACATGATGCACACTCTAGCTAGTCCTAATGCAAGCACTGACTAGGGATGTGATAACTCACCCCCACTCAAAAGAATCGCGTCCCGAGATTCGGGTTCCTCCGGAAAGAGGGTGGGGTACTCAAGTTGAAGACGATCATCCCTTTCCCAGGTAGCTTCACTCTCGGATGATGTGACCATTGAACCTTGAGAAACTTGATATTGTGACGTCGAGTGGTACGCTCGGTTTGATCAAGAATACGAACGGGGTATTCTCGATATGTGAGATTGTCCTGGAGATCAAGCGTTTCGTGGTCCACTCCGCGGATAGGATCCGAGAAGCAACGCCTGAGTTGAGATACGTGGAAGACATCATGAACTCTGTAAAGGTGCGTAGGTAGTTCCAATTGGTAGGCAACTTCTCCTCGTTTGGCAAGAATGCGAAAAGGACCGATGTAACGAGGGGCCAATTTGCCTTTGATACCGAAGCGATGGGTTCCCTTAAGAGGAGTAACCCGAAGGTCAGCCTTATCGCCGACTTCAAAAGTCACAGCCTTATGATGACTATCATATTGGCTCTTTCGGCGAGACTGGGCTGTTTTCCATTTCTCACGAACGATGCGAACCTGCTTTTCTGCTTCCTGAATCATATCCGGACCAAAGAATTGTCTTTCCCCGGTTTCTGACCAGTTAAGAGGTGTTCGACATCTTCGTCCATATAAAACTTTGAAGGGAGCCTTGCCCAAGCTGGCTTGATAACTATTGTTATAAGCGAATTCGGCAAATGGAAGACACTTCTCCCATACCATACCGAAAGAGATGACAGAGGCTCGAAGCATGTCTTCCAGAATTTGATTGACTCGTTCCACTTGACCACTTGACTGAGGATGAAAGGCGGTGCTAAAAGAGAGATGAGTCCCCATAGCATTCTGGAAACTTTCCCAAAATCGTGAAGTGAAAAGACTTCCTCGGTCGGTGTTGATCTCCAACGGCACACCATGAAGTGATACTATCCGAGAGATATACAAGTCTGCTAGTTGGCTAGCGGTTCTACTCTCTCGAACAGGTAGGAAGTGGGCTACTTTGGAGAGGCAGTCGATAACGACAAAGATAGCATTATTCCCTTTCCTGGTCCTGGGAAACCTGGTAATGAAGTCCATACCGATCTTGTCCCATTTCCATTCAGGAATAGCTAAAGGTTGAAGGGTGCCAGCAGGCCGTTGATGCTCTGCTTTAACTCGACGACAAACGTCGCAGTTAGCAATGAATTGAGCGATTTCTCTCTTCATCCTATTCCACCTGAACCTCTGGCGTAGGTCCTGATACATTTTGGTACTACCGGGATGAATCGTGAGAGGAGATTCATGAGCCTCCTTAAGGATCAACCGTCTCAGGTTTCGTACCTTAGGAACCACTAAGCGGTTGCTAAAGAGCATGACTCCTTGATCATCAATTGAGAAACATCACGCGACTCCTTTCTTGATGTTCCTCTTGATACGGGAGATTCCCGGATCAACCTTCTGTGCTTTGATGACCTGATCCGTAAGGGTAGGTTTCGCCACCAAGGTGGAAAGGAATCCTCGAGGAACAATGTGAAGGTTAAGCTTTCGAATATCCTCGTGGAGAAGTGGTTGCCCTTGTTGTAACATCAAGTTGTTACAATATGACTTGCGACTTAGTGCGTCAGCCATGACATTGGCCTTCCCAGGGGTGTAAGTGATTCCTAAGTCGTAATCTGTGAGCAACTCAACCCAACGTCTTTGCCTGAGATTTAGATCCGGTTGGGTGAAGATGTATTTCAGACTTTGGTGATGAGTGAAGATTTCACAGCGATTACCAAGAAGGTAATGTCGCCATGTTTTGAGCGCGTGGACTACAGCTGCAAGCTCTAGATCATGTGTAGGATAGTTATCCTCATGTGGACGCAACTATCGGGATGCGTAAGCAATCACTTGACGATCTTGCATGAGTATGCAACCTAGTCCTTGTCGCGAGGCGTCACAGTAGATAATAAAGTCCTTGGAGAAATCTGGTGGTACCAGTACGGGTGCAGATGTCAGGCGTCTTTTCAGTTCCTGAAAGCTGGACTCGCATTGTGGGGTCCATTCAAACTTTTTGTCTTTCTTGAGGAGTTCAGTTAGAGGTTTAGCAACCTTGGAGAAATTCTCGATGAAGCGTCGACAATAGCTCGCTAAGCCAAGGAAACTCCTAACTTGCTTGACCGATTCAGGGGGAGTCCAATCAAGGACGGCTTGAACTCGCTCGGGATTGACAGCAATACCCTTCCCAGAGATCACATGACCTAGATAGGTCACTTCCGGCAACCAGAATTCACATTTAGATAATTTGGCATAAAGGCGGTGCTCTCGAAGTTTCATCAATACCAGCCTTAGATGCTCGGCATGATCTTCCTTGTTCTTGGAGTAGATGAGTATATCATCGAGCTATACCACGACGAATTTATCCAAATACTCCATGAATATAGAATTCATTAGCTGGGAGAAGGTGGCTGGGGCATTGGTTAACCCGAAGGACATGACAGTGTACTCGTATTGGCCATAACGATTAACAAAAGCCGTCTTGGGTATGTCCCCGTTCTTGATTTTGATTTGATGGTAGCCCAACCTCAAATCCATTTTGGAAAAGTCTAAGGATCCAGCGAGCTGATCATACAGATCGTTGATCCTAGGGAGCGGATACTTGTTCTTTATGGAGACCAGAGTCACAGGTCGGTAATCTACAACCATCCGTTCCGTTCCATCCTTCTTCTTGACGAAGAGGACGGGACAAGCCCAAGGGGAAGAACTAGGACGGATGAAACCCTTTTTCAAGGACTCATCGAGTTGTTTCTTAAGCTCAGCTAATTCTAGAGGTGACATCTTATAAGGTCTCATAGAGATTGGGACAGTTCCAGGAATAAGATCTATCATGAACTCGACATTTCTGTCAGGTGGAACACCTGGCAGTTCTTCTAGAAAAACATCCGGAAAGTCACGGACTACCGGGATATCTTCGAGTTTTGGTAGAGGGCTGACATTAAGAGAGTAGAGCTGACGCTCAGCCATTCGGGTCAAGACATTGACTGTCTTGCCGGATGGGTGTGTAAGTTGAACGGTCCTAGTGTAGCAATCAATCTTGGCGTAATGAGTTGTCATCCAATCCATACCCAAGATGATGTTTATGTCCGAGGACTTGAGAGCGATTAGAGACGCAAGGAAAACAAGTCTATCGACAAGGATTTCATTTCCATGGCTTACCCTAGAGGTTTGCCACTCTGAACCAGGAGTTTGAATAACCATGGAAGTAGGCATGTCACAAAAAGTCATGTTGTGCATTCGAGCATAGCTCTCAGATATGGACGAATGGGATGCTCCAGTATCGAAAAGAACAGATGCCGGATGGCAGTTAACGACAAGCATACCAAGGACGACGTTAGGATCCTCATAAGCTTCCTCGGTAGAGACATAGTTGACATGACCACGTGCAGTGGGGATTGGCTTGACATAATTCACCTTGCCGGTTGGCTTACCACGGCCAACAGGTTTTCCTCGCTGGTTCTGGGGACACTCACGCATGTAGTGCCCCGGTTCTCCACACTTGAAGCATGTCACAGTGCCAGTGCGTGGAGCAAAGTTGGTAGGTGGTTCTCCATAAGTCTTGGCAGGTGCATACTGTTGAGTTGGGCGAGGCGCCTCATAGGATGGCCTCGGTGTGTATTTGGGTGGCAGAGCAGTGTTAGGAACCCACACCCGGCGCTTGTGAGAGCCAGAGCCGGATGAGGAACCAAAGTCACGAGGATGCTTACGTGTGGCTTCGAAATCAGTCTGGCCCGTCTCAGCACTGATAGCTTTGTTTACCAGCTTCTGGAAGGAAGTGCACTCGTGCAGTCGTAGATCTCGACGAAGTTCAGGGCTGAGTCCCTTGCGGAACCTCGCCTGCTTCTTGGCATCGGTGGATACTTCCTCAGGTGCATAGCGTGCAAAGTTGCCAAACTCGCGACTGTAGCCATCCACGGTTAACCGGCCCTAGGTGAAATTGCAGAATTCCTCCCGCTTGCGATCCATGAGACCTTCCGGAATGTGATGTTCACGGAATGCCTCACTGAACTCAGCCTAAGTAGTGGTTTGACCAGCAGGACGCATAGCCTCAAAGTTCTCCCACCAGAGACTGGCAGGGCCCTCAAGATGGTAGGCGGCGTAGATAACCTTGTCAGCTTCGGCCACACGGGCAGAGTGTAGCTTGTGGGTGATACTATGAAGCCAGTCATCCGCATCCAGAGGTTCAGTGGAATAATGGAACTTAGGTGGGCACATCTTGATAAAGTCATTGATTGACACCACGTCATTCCTCTGACGGAACACAGTGTTCTGCTCTATGCGTTCCAACAGACGGTTGGTCTCTCTCTTGTTCCGTTCTGCCTCGAGCATAACTTCAGCCAAGGAGGGTGGCTGGGGCAGATTCTCATCTCTAGCCCCACTAGCCTCACCCTGCTCCTGAGCAGCAGGAGTGCTGCGAGTGTTGACCATCCTAGGAAAACAAAACAACGGATTAAACAAGGATGGCAAAACTTGACATAGGAGTGCAGAATGTAATGGATGACACGGAATGCAGAGATGTTCATCCGTACGACATGGTAATATAGAAACTGCCATATATACACCAGTGGTCATACACACCATACATAGTTTAGTACAAGCCAAGGCTAAAGTACAATTGCGGTGAAAGACGATACATCTCATCAGAGGCATTCCAAGCTCCTATACATTATTTAACTACACCTCCGGAACTCAGTACTAGCTAAGTCATATTCCACAAGACGCGCAGGACTGTGGAAATACAACAACTACGATACTACTGCTGCCACGGTCTAGCTCAGACATTCCCATAGTAATCTTCGTAAAGATTACCACCGTAGCCTGGGAGTGGAACAGATGGATCTTGAAACTCTCGAGCACTCGAAGGGTGTGGACCATAGGGACAGGGATGTGGCCTCGGGCCTGATGCTGGTGGTAACCGACGCCCACGTGGAGGTGTAATAACCCCAACGTCACGCCAATCCATACGATCAGGCAGACGAGTCCGCACGTGGTACAAATCCCGCATATCCAGATATCCGGCATGCACAGCAGGTGCAAGATGTGTCAAAGTAGTCCAGTGGGCGGCTCGAGTGTTATACAGCTCCATTCGGAGGGCACGGACCTCACGGTCCCTATCCTCCAGCATCTGGATAGTAGTCTGAAGCAGTGGCTCCTCATGAGCAGCATTAGTATGCAGACCAGTATAGTAGCCTTCCTCTCCGGAAAGTGAGGCTGGCATGTAATAGAACTCAGTGTTCAGCAACAGGGCATGCCTAGTCCGGAGAATGGTCATCATCGAATAAGCGGCATCCTGCACTGCCATCTCGATAGTAACCCCGAGTCCATAAGACCAACGGATGGGGTCGTTAGCTCCGGGATATGAGGGGTATATCTGGACCATGCAGAAATATTGACTCTGATTAAAATCCCGATACTGTTCCTCCACGGTGTACTCAGGATACCAGCGGTACAGTCCTAGTCAACACACGGACTAGCATGGCCATGTGACCGGGCACATTAATGCACCGAGTCAAACGAACCACTTGGTGAGGTGTGCGGCCAGACATCTGAAACACGAAGTAATGCAAAGGCATTAGTGTTTCTAGAAGAAATCGGGCAGCATAACAACTGTAAATGCTCAAAAAAAGATTTTGAGACATCATACAAATGATACCATAGCCACTCAACAATATCATATCAAGGTTCCGGGTCCAACAAATCATCATACTAAAAGGGTAGAAACTGAACTGAGGCTTGAAACCAACAATCCTAAGAGTCTACGGATTAGTAACACGTGAACCTAGTAAGGATAAGAGGCCTAGTCCTAAATCCCCGTGGAAAGAATAGACTGACTCAGATCAGAAGGGCATAAGGTAAAGGAGTAAAAGAGCCTTACGTTCCCTTCCACAATCAATTCCCCTACATATAACTAAGAATTTTGCTAGACTCAACATCGACCAGTTTGGCTTGAGAAACCTACAGGAAGTCCAGCTCTGATGCCAACGCTGTCAGGACCCCGATCCTAAGTCACACCGATCTAGCTGTAACACATCATATCACTTTGCGGCCTCATGCACGGTATCCCCACAGGTGCCACCTTACCTGGCCCGGGACCGTTTGTGCATTTTGGCACACGTATATGACAGTGTCGCTAGCATCCATATGACAAAGAACTCGGGCCGACATGGCTAGTTATAAACCAGAAGTGGCACTAAATTACCAAGACAGGCATCCATGACCCAGCAACGAATGTGTCGGTCATCAACGTATGAACCCAAGTCGTAGCAAGCTACATGGACTTAATGGAACAACGCGTGACATTTCCCCTAAGGGACAGACACAGGAACGAAGAAGGACACATGCCAGCCAGACTACTTGTTCCGAGCAGTAGCAAGCTACCAAGGCTCATTGGAAGCACTAGGAGGCATTTCCCTGTAAGATAGGCTACCAAAGGAAAACAACTACGTGTCGGATCCCACACATACCAAGCATTTCAATCATACACACAATATGCTCAATATGTGCAAATACAACATTGCATCACAACAGAACTCTATGACTGAAAGTACTTTATTTAAGAGGCTCTAAGAGCCATACATAACATATCCATACAGGTAGGGTTCACATGACCCAACACTCAAGTCATACAGTCAACAAGCATGAGCGGAAGCTACATGTCTGAGTACAGACAACTTAGAAAATAAAACAGGCTTAGTGTAGCCTGACTATCTACAAGGCCCTTCACAAGATCCAGATCTCCGTTTGGGTAGCAAGCTACTCGTCGATGTCAACGTCTATGTAGAACCCATCAGAAGGGGCAGGGTTCTCCTCTGCAACAGTTATTAAGAAAACATGAGTACAAAGGTACTCAGCAAGTTTTACAACAGAACCTATCATACATGCAACATTATCAACATGGGTAGTGGAGTTCATAGCAGAAAGCCAGCTTTGACTCTTGGCTATCCTATACTACAACTCTCAACAGATTGCAAGATATTACTACGTACACGAGTCCTCTACTCACCACAACAATACACCACCGAGGATCCTCTTCTGTCATCCTACAGAAGGGCCATCCACGACACTCACACTTGTCTTGAGGCTTTTAGTAGTATCCATCAACTTGTCTATGAACTGTAAGAGTAATCAAGTAGTCCGTACCGCGAACAACGGCTATTCGAATAGATTGATAACCCTGCAGGGGTGTACTTCTTCACACATGCTTCCACCACTTATCGCCCTTTACTCGACATGTACTCGACAACCTTCAAGCGGAAGCCCGGCGAGGGTGTCGGCCACGACCTGGCTAACTACACCAGTCTCTCGTCCAGGTTTATCGCCTATTTGGGTTCCATCCGTGGGGAGATCCGGCCGGGGTGTCTCTCACGGCCCCAAACGATGTGTACAGGGTTCCCGAGTCACCAAACGGGCAACCGGTACACCGTGCCACGTACCTGTCGCATCACAACCCACCCCGAGGGTCAGCGCTGTGCATGGCCACCAGTAAACTACAAACACCAGAAACTAGTTGCAACTCCTGGACAGAGAACAAGGGCAGTTAATAAGCCGAGAGGGTCCATTGGTTTCCGGCCCAATGCATGGTAGTAGCTGGAACTTGAACCACACATACAGAACTCGGGTCCTATGGACGGTTCCAATGAAACAACCCACCATGTACTCCTACTTGGCCTTTCATCGATACCTTTACCAAACATGTTTCACACTTCCCTCTCTTTACGGAGTATGATCATTTCACTCTGATCCATCACCCAGATGAACCAGACCTGACACAACTCTAAGCATAGCAGGCAACATAAACAAATAGCATGGTGGATCACACATCACATGGCTCAATCAACTCCTACACATGCTAGTGGGTTTCAACTATTTACTGTGGCAATGACAGGTCTTGCAAAGGAATAGGGTTCAACTACCGCAACAAGTAGCAGTTCACACGTTGTTGCCTTAATGCAGTAAAAGAGAGCAGGAGCTAAAGATGGGTTTGTATCAGAATGATCAATGATTGCTTGCCTGACAGAGTGGTTGTCGGGTACTGCTCTTCAGTTGGATACGTAGAAGTATCCTCGGGAGCAGGACCTAACACGGAGTATACCGGTGATACAATCAATAAGCAAACAAATGCAACAATATGATGCATGCTCATGATATGGCAAGATGCATGTGTTTTGGGCTAATGCAACTATAACCAGAAGGGTTTGAGCCCATTTGAATCAAGGATTCAAATTGAAACCCAAATTATTAATTATTTAAGTGCATTGTCATGTTTTAATGTATACAACAAGGTTAACTTGCTCAAACATGCATGAAACCAGTGCTATTGGAAAGATTGGATTTTTTTTGATCAATTTTCATATATAAATCTTTTGCATCTGAGCACTGTTGAATTTATATGATTTTTTGAATTTTAAAGCATTTTCTGGAATTTCCTGAATTGTTTTTAAATCAAATAATCCCAGAAAATCCTTTACTGCGTCAGCATGACATCATGCTGATGTCAGCCAGTCAACAACGCGGCCCAGGTCAAACCTGACTAGTGGGACCGACTGGTCAGTGTCACAGTTAGTTAACTGACTAATTAAAACTAGATTAGGCACTAACCTAGGTTTGACTAACAGGCAGGGCCCACATGTCAGTGACCCAAGGGGGTCAAACCCTTGGTCAAACGGGGCTAACTTGCCGGCATTTAGCCGCCGGCGAGGCGAAACGCGGCGGTGAGGTGTGGAATTTGTGCTCCGGCTGCCAAAACGACGGCGGAGCACGCCTACGGGCAGCTGGGAGTGAGCCGCGTCGAGTGGTGGTGGTGGCTGGCCTCGGGGTCGTCGGAAACGACGCCGGCGACGAGTCCAGCGGCTGCCGGAGTTCGGGCGAGGTCGAACTCATCGGTGCGGTGCTCGTAGAGGTGCGTGGAGTGATCCTACAACACCTACATAGGACGCTGAAGCTGGTGGGCACGATGGCCGGACCATTAAATGGCCGGAGCCTCGTCGGCGACGAGCTCCGCGGCGGCGCGTGCAGGTGAGCCTCGTGCGGTGTGTACGGTGCAGGAGATAACTAATGGTGAGGGGGAGGACGGAGCTGAGCTGACGGTGGTTGCAGTAAACGTCGAGGCGGGCTTGGGGACGGTCGGAGCTGAGCGGGGCGGCGATGGGGATCTCTGCGGCCGGAGTTGGGGAAGACGGGGTCGGAGGCGACTCTAGAGCGGGCGAGCGCTCGGGGCTCCGCCTGCTCGACGTATTCGATGACGACGGAGCGGACGGACACGGTGACGAAGCTCAGGGACGGAGGTGGACGCGGCTATCACGACGGCGCGAGCGCGGCAGCGTCGGCCATGGTGCGGGGAAGGCGAGGGAGAGGAGCTGGGGAGGAGTGGGCGTGTCAGCGAGCTCGGGGAAATAGTGGGTGGTCGATCCCGCCCACCAGAACGGCGAGGGGGAGGAACCAGGGCGGCGGGCAGCTGCGTGGCGCACGCTGCGGCCGCCGTCGAGCACCTGCCTGCCTGCCTGGCCGAGCCAAGCAGCTCGTTGGAGCGGTGGCTGGGCTGGGCCGGCAGGTGGGCTTGTTAGGCGCCAGGTAAGTTCTCTCTCTCTTCTCTCTTTTCTATTTCTTTCTGTTTCATTTCTTTTGCAACTTTGTTGAATTAATAAATATGTCAGAACATTTTTATAGCTCATAAAACTTGTCATGCCCACTGTATATAATATGAACAGTATGGAACATTTTAGTTTATGATTATTTGGGCACTCAAAATATTTTATAGCATTTAAATGCCCAAATGCAAATACCATATGAATTAATCCAGAGACCTTGGATGTCCTAGAAAATTGTGCACCATTTTTGGCAGAGGTTTAAGACCAAGGCAGAAATGATGAACATTTTTTAAGGGCATTTTGGGTACATTGGAAAAGATTTTATCAAACCCTAGTTGTTAGAAGAGGGGTGCTGGGGTTTCTGTCATTCCCATTTCAAATTTCTTTGAAAAGTAAACATGATGCACACTCTAGCTAGTCCTAATGCAAGCACTGACTAGGGATGTGACAGCTCGGCTGGAGGAAGGAAGGAAATTTCCCCGAGAGGAAGATTGCATCAATATTGATTCAGTGGATGAAGATGAATCAACCAGTCAGGAGAAGGGCAAGAAGCGCGACAAGAAACCAAGACATAAGGTAGTGATGACTGTGGAAGGTTAAGGTACGCCTAGTACCGGCATGAAGGCCAAACCTGAGGCCCCGGCAAGGAAGTTGTTGCCTGCACGGCTTGTGGTGAAGCCACTACTACCGAGAAAGCTGGGAAAGGTGATGGTCCATGCTGCAAGATTCACTGGACCTAGGGCCACGATCTTCAGGAGTGTTATCAGGTTGAGCAGCTTGCCAAGAGGCAGAGGAAATAGTATGATAAGAGGGATAAGGAAAGAGGTCAGAATGCTGCCGGCAGTAAGGGCAGAGGTACTGAAGCAAATCTTCCCAGCAAACCCTTTCGGAACCAAGGAAGACCGGCCAGGGCCCAAGAGAAGGAAATCTATGGCACTATGAGCGATGGGGGGATGAAGAGGAAACCAGTGAGCATGAATTTCAGAGGGCCACTGTCATGGAATTATCACGGCAGATGTTCTAGCGTCAGGACTTAGTTGTGAGGCCAACGCATCTATGTGGTAGCTTGAACGGGGTTGACAAGAATCGAGAGACGCAAGACAAGACACGTGTTTAGACAGCTTTGGGCCGAGGGAAACATCATCTGGTAATAACCCTACATGTTGTTTGTGGCTAGGTCTCATTATGCTCATTAGGGAGTTGTTGTATAAGCCGGCTCCCCTTTATTGTATCTAGCCTCAGAGATTATTTCTTGTCCCTCTTGGGGTGCCCTACCTCTCCTTATATAAGTTGGAGGGGCGGGTTACATATAGAGTCCTAGTAGGATTAGGACTAGCCTATCTTCTATTACAAGCAGGATACAAGTCCGAGTCTTGATTCCGTGTGAGGGAAATATTCATGATGGCTTTCCTCATAAGCCGGCCCACTACAACATAAGCCGGCCTTCCCACGAGTCGCCTTCTGGGTCGTTGAGTCTTGTCGATCGTCTGTCCTGCCCGCCGGGTTACTAATAGGTCACCGAGGATCGGGCGGGTCTCCAGTGAGTCGCCAAGTGTCAGTCGGGTCTCTGGTGAGACGCCATGTTCGGCCGGGTCATATTTCCGGTCGGGTCATACCGCGGGGTATATCCCTGTCATTAGCCCCTAGTTTAATTTGGATTTATCCATGTTAAACTGATCCTACAAAATAAACACCAGAACAGACTTGACAGGTTGTGCTCCGGGTTAAGAATTCTTGTAAGCCGGCACCTGATCATCCTTAATTCCTTGTCATTTCCTTCTTCTAGAAAATCCGGGTCAATAGGCCAACTTCATAATCAATTTGTCGATATTGGTTTCTCATAGAAAAATATTGTGAAGAATAATTCATTTGATTTAGCTCCCAATGCTTAGCAAAAATATTGGTCTTTGAAATACTCATCCGGTCTTTAGCCGGCTTGAAGCTGTAAAACTTGTCGGTTGATCTTTGCCAAAATTGCCGATTTGTAAATATCGACGGCGCCGGGTCATTATTGTTGTTAACATCCAGCTTGAAAATATACCTCCCTCGAATGCATATCACTTGTAGCCCCCAAGTCTTAAGAAGGGAGCGTAGTAACAGCTTAAGACTTGCTTCAATAAAATGTCACAAACTTGATAACCATAATAAAAATCTAGCCATGTTGGCTATTCCAGATTTGAATGATATAATCCAGTATGAAAACCTCAATCATTCAATATCATCATGATAATCTAGCCAAATTTGGCTATTAAAGATTTGAATATCTTATCGGTTGACAAGTGAATCTAGGATTTAAATATCCGGCGGCTCTTGGCCCATGGCGACTTAATACGCTTCCATTGTAATTCGGGATTGTTTTAACCCAGCGGCTTATAACCTTTAACAATCAAGAACTGTAAGATTGATTTATACTGCCGGCTTACATCGCCATATGCAGTGAAGGTAACAAGCCAATGATTTATAAGCGCATGATTTCAATGGCGCAATCCAAAATATACTGGCAACTTAACGTCCAAAGTCATGGCGGGTTATCAAACCTTGCACAATTTAGAACATACCTAGAGAATTGGCTCGAATTGCCGGCTTATAGCGCCACATCTAGTGAGTGTGACAACCCAAGTAGTCATAAGCGCATAACCCCAATTGCGCAATCCAAAGTATTCTAGTGACTTATAGTCCATAGCCAGGGCAGTTTATCAAACCCAAAGATGCTCAATGATGAGTCATATAATCAAGATTATGTGGCCTGTGAAATAAGTTCATACTGTCGGTTTAACATACCATATGCAGCAGATAAGGGAAATAACCGAAAAAAGCATCACAGCCTAAACTTATTGTCCAAAGCCAGACCGTGTTATCAAAACTCTGGATATGCTCAAATATGAGCCATAATGATAAAGGCTACATGGCTTGAATCTTTTTAGACCATATTTCAATACGGCACAAACCAAAACAATGTGTCAAGTAAAATCAGAAAAAAAACAAGGCTTTCATAGGATGCCAAGCTGAAATTTCAAGTGCTTTCATGGGCCGCACGGCCACTGAGTTAATCCTTCATTCATACTTGTAAGCCGGGCCTCACATGACCAATCACCTTTTAACTTTGACAAGTTCAGGGTCTTTATAAGATTGAATGTCAAGAGTACGGTGCGTCATTCCAGGATTACCTGGGCGGAGTGGCAGACATACAAGGCATGATAACCCGAAATTTGGTGAATACACCTAGCATTCCAAGCCAATAAAGAGGCTACGTTCTCTTTGGTGAATACACCTAGCGTTCCAAGCCAATAAAGAGGCTACGTTCTCTTTGGTGAATACACCTATGTTTGAATAGGATAACCCGGAAATTTTTGGTGAATACACCTAGCATTCCATGCCAATTAAAAGGGTAAATGTGACTCTGTTCATTGAACAAGAAGCCCTCAAGTGACCTATAATAAGCCATCAAGGCAGGTACCTATGTTTTAACTGCACATCATAGCAAGTCCTCTTTGTTAACCATTCAGCTTGGGCAAAAAACCTTCATGTTTTTTGCAACAAGGCATATAAGCTGGATCAAAGGGTAGTCACATCTATGCTCAGTGAGCAGGAAGCCCCCATGTAATTTGTAACAAGGCGTGTAAGCCGGATCAAAAGGGTAAGCATAGCTATGCTCAGTGAGCAGGAAGCCCCCATGTAATTTGTAACAAGGCGTGTAAGCCGGATCAAAAGGGTAAGCATAGCTATGCTCAGTGAGCAGGAAGCCCCCAAGTGACCATAATTAGATGAGCCAATAAGGCTGGATACCCATGTTTGAAGCGCGCATGATGGCAGTAAGTTCTCTTTGGCAACCTTAAATTTTTCTGAGAACTCAAACTTGCGAGAGATGAATTCTTTTTGAACCAGAATTTCAAACCGGATATTGAGAGTTTCAAAGCTTTGTGAGAAACAGTTTTCCCTTGACCCAGATTTTAAAGCAGAATCCTCAATTTTAAGCTGCAAATTTTCCAACGGCCTTTAAATTGCCACCAATAGGGTAGTAGCCTTCGGGGCCGGGTTATTTTTCCCTCCAATTACTTGGAGTTCTTGAATTCACTGAAACGGGCCAATTCTGCCGAGTCATGTCATTGTAGCCCCTGAGTCTCAAGACGACTCGAGGAGTTGGCTTGAAATTATTCATATTTAACCATGGCATAAACCGACATATAATTGAACAGCGGAACGCTGAAATTTATGTAAACCGGAAGCTTGAAGCGAGTTGCTAATCCTCGCAATATTTGCTATATATTCCCGGTATGAGTCATTCAGCCACTAAGTGCCATAAAGGTATTTTTTGTAGTAGACAATTTGTCATGCATTTAAAGAAGTTTGCAAACTAGAGTAATTATGTAATATAAAAGTATTGTATGGATTTCACCTGATATGTTAAGCCATAAAATATTCAACGTGGAGTTGATATTTACCACGGTGATGCTGAAATCAATCATGGATGAATCGGCCGTGGGATAGATAGATGAGCCGGCGCGGCATTGTAAGCCAGCGTGGATGGGCGAGTTAATCACAGGCGCGGTATGCTACGCGGACGGTTGAGTCAACCGCGTCATGTTGATGTAAATTGGGTCATAAATCGGTGGTTTTCAGATATATTCGTCGAGCATCATGGCACGGTCAGATGATAGCGTATGATAATGGTGGTGCGAGCTATACATCCATAACACGGCCATCGCTCTTTCAGTGAACCATTGTCCTGCATAAACAACATTGCGGACGAAGGCAAAGATAAACCGTTCTTTGACAAAAGAAATATGTGCCAAGAAAGTAGATTTAGATGAATACCACCTGATATGTTTTATCGGAAACTATCAGTCGTGGGGTCGATGATGACCGCACCGGAGTTGAAATCAACCATAGGTGAGTTGCAGATACTCGTAATAACCGTCAACTGGTGACCGGCCCTGACAGCATCTCTTCAGGACCGCCAGTAATGTTATTCTCTTTAGGATAACACATCACCTTAATAGCAGCATGATGATCCAGGACAGATTTTATTCTCAACGGATGTGGCCGCTCGGTGAGCAGTCTGCACTTCCAAATAATACTGAAGAAAACTCATCTTCAGATGTGAGCGCAGGTGCTCAACTCGACAACTGTTCCAGCAGGCGGGTCAGCGTAGTAGAGGTAAGCAAAGCAGAGCGAGGCCGAGGAGGACGACTCGACTTGCAGCGATTTCTGCGGGGGGCCCCGACGGCCAAGGCGGCGAAGGTGGAAGGCCAATGGTTTAGAAGTAGGGGGACAAGCTAGCGACTGCCCTCAGAAGGCGACTTGGCGAGGGGGCGGTTCGATTCGGCTGTGACAGCAACTTGGCAACAGCAGCACGAAACCGCACCTGCGGAGGTGAGCAGTAGCGGCAAAAACCGTGCGTCGGAGAATGTGGTCAGCCGGTGAGGACGAGCGTGGCAGCGGCTCGACGCGTCGACATGGGCAGCTCAAGCATGGCTGGACGTGAAAGGCAGGCGAGGCACTGGTGACCTGACGGAGCCGGCTCAAGGCTACGGCGACGGACCGGTACTAACACTCAATAACAGAGTCAATGAATCAATCATGCAGTCTCCGAGGAATCTTCACACCTTTGAAATCTCTACCGCTAACAGAACCGTCCACTTTGTCATATTTCTTGAGAATTATACAAATAGCAATAGTACTAGCAGTCTGCTTTCTTGAACCATGATTTGTTGATCATCTATGAAACATTGACGTGGGTGTCATGTATATTGTTGCAGTCAATATGCAAGAATTGCAGTCACGGGCATCTGAAAATTTATCTGGCGCCTCAAGGCGAGTTTGCAAGCCCAGATTGTGGAGGACTCCGGGTCGCGGCTGGCTCCGATTTCGGGTCATGGTCGAGGAGGCGAGGAGAAATCCATGCCCGCATCTTCTGTGTCGAAGAAGGCACACAAGCAGAGGCAGGCGCCGGCTTTGAGGCGAGCAACGACCACGGGTGGCGGTGCAGTGGCGAGGCACAATGGCGGCTCGGTCAAGTGGAGGTGAGGCCACTCATCCAGGGCGGCTCTGCGCAGCCACGGCATAGGGGCCGTGAGGCCAAGGCGGGCTGCTGTTGTGGCTTAGGTACGCCGGCGAGGGTGGGTCAGAACAGTAGGGGACCAGGGCGGCTTAAAAGCTCATCAGCGAGGGTGACTCATACATGGCGGTTGGAACCATGGCCCAGAGCCAGCTAGCGACTTACTTAGCTGGCTCATGAGGCAACACCTTGGCCATGGACATGGGTGGCTCGAAGGTGCAGGAAGTTAGAGGTAGAGTAATGGTTTTGACCAAACCCATCTCCGGGTCATAGCTGACCTGCCATATTTCGTATTCTTTCCTGGGTTGTGAACCTGCTTTGGTAATTTTCGCATCGTCTTTGAACTCGACAGATCTGAAAAATAATCACAACTCGGTGGATCACAAAGAACGGCCACAACAGAAAAAACTCTGGTACATCTCAGCCCCACCTTCGACTAATGCATCCATGTCCCTTTAGCATAAAGAATTCCCGTCTCAAACTGGGCGGGTTACCACCGCGCGGGAGACAAACGCTGAACATGCAACCCTAACTTTTCCCTTGATTTCATTTTGACCGCTCTTTGACAATGTGATCTTCTCCATCGGCTCTTATTTTTTCATCCAACACATCACAAGCTTCTCGATCCCTGAAAGAGATCCCTCTAAGAACTCAACACCACCGTGCGCGAGCCCCACGGTGGGCGCCAACTATCCTGGAATTGTCACGGCAGATGTCCTAGGGTTAAGACTTAGCCGTGAGGCCAACGCATCTATGTGGTAGCTTGAACGAGGTTAACCAGAATTAAGACACGCAACACAAGACAAGAGTTTAGACAACTTCGGGCCCAGGGAAACATCATTCGGTCATAACCCTACATGATGTTTGTGGCTAGGTCTCGTTATGCCCATCAGGGAGTTGCTGTATAAGCTGGCTCCCCTTTGTTGTATCTAGCCTCATAGATTATTTCTTGTCCCTCTTGGGGTGCCCTGCCCCTCCTTATATAAGTTGGAGGGGCGGGTTACATATGGAGTCGTAGTAGGATTCGACAAGCCTATTTTCTATCACAAGCCGGATACAAGTCCGGGTCTTGATTCCTTGTGAGGGAAATATTCATCATGCCTTTCCTCTTAAGCCGGCCCACAAGAACATAAGCCTGCCTTCCCACGAGTCGCCTTCTAGGCTGTTGAGTCTGGTCGATCGTCTAACCCGTCCAACGGGTTACTAATAGGTCGCCGAGGATCGGGCGGGTCTCCAGTGAGTCGCCAAGTGTCAGCCGGGTCTCTAGTAAGCCGTTAAGTCCAGCCGGGTCATACCGGCCGGGTCATACCGCAGGGTATATCCCCGACAGCCACTGACGCCCTATGCATTGACGGAGGTGCATCTTTGCACACATCCCATCGCCAACTCAAGCGATGGGCAAGGGAGGTCAATGTTGTGGAGCCAGCGCGAGAGGCGCGGAAGCCACTCAAGTGGTCCCGCATACTCATCATCTTTGATGAGGAGGAACACCCTTCCCACGTCACAGCGGTAGGGTGTTTCCCATTGTTGGTCTCTCCAACAATTCGCAACCTCAAGGTCACTAAGATGCTAGTGGATGGCGGGGCTGGGTTGATTCTTATTTCCCCGGCAGTCATCAAGAAGCTTCAGATAGGAGAAGAAGAGCTAGAGGTTACCGACACATTTCAAGGAGTCAATCCCGATAGGAGCCATCCTAAGGGAAAGATTGCGTTGCCGGTGATGTTTGGGGGAGAGCTGAACTACCTGACTAACAAGGTTATGTTTGATGTGGTTGACCTCCCCTGCTGTAGAATGGGATTCTGGGACGCCCAGCCCTGGCTAAGCTCATGGCAGCATCACATTATGCTTATAACACTTTGAAGATGCCTGGGCCACTGGGAGTCATCACTATCCCATAAGACGAGAGGGACGCCATTATCTGCGTGGACAAGATGTACCGAGATGCAATCGCAGCAGAGGCTACGCAGCAGCAGCTCCCACCTCAGAAAGCAAGGGAAAGAAGAGGGATTATTGGACCTCCGGCAAGGAGTCCGGGAAGCGTGCCCCCTCTGAGTGCACGGCACCCATTGACGACGTGGCGGGGTGTACCAACAACAAGAGGCCTAAGGTTGCTGCACCCAAAGTGAAAAAGGTCTCGACAGGGCTAGCTGGCGTTGATGGTACTTTCACTCTCAGTGCCACTCTTGATGACAAATAGGAAAGCGCGCTCGTTGCCTTCCTGTGGGCGAATATCGATGTGTTTTCCTGGCAACCATCTGATATCCCCGGTGTTCCCAGGGAGGTAATCGAGCACCACCTTGTTGTCTGCCCGCATGCCCGACCTGTCAAGCAAAGAGTTTGGAAGCAGGCCTTGGAGTGGCAGCAGTTCATTGCCGAGGAAATCAAGAAACTAGAGGTAGCTGGTTTGGTCAGAGGAGTACTGCACCCTACATGGTTGGCAAATCCAGTGGTAGTCCGGAAAGCTAATGGAAAATGGAGGCTTTGCATTGATTTCATGGATCTCAACAAGGCTTGCCCAAAGGACCCGTTCCCTTTGCAGCGTATTGACCAGATTGTGGATTCCACATCAGGTTGTGCTTTGCTCTTCTTTTTGGATTCATACTCCGGGTAGCACCAAATATTCATGTCCATAGAAGATGAGGGAATGACATCGTTCATCACTCCGTGTGGCACATACTGCTTTGTCCGCGTGCCTTTCGGATTGAAGAGTGTCGGGTCCACTTTTGCAAGAGCAGTCCAGATTGGTTTTGAGCCTCAGTTACATAGGAATATAGAAGCTTATATGGATGACCACGTGGTAAAAACCAAGGATAAGGCCACCCTTATCCAGGATCTGGAGGAGACATTTGCTTATCTGCGCAAGATCAAATTGATGCTTAACCCGGAGAAGTGTGTTTTGGTGTTCCCTCCGGCAAACTGCTTGGGTTCTTCACATCCCATCGGGGTATTGAAGCCAACCCCGACAAGATCAAATCCATTGAGCAGATCCAGGCGCTATGGACACTTAAGGATGTAAGGCGCTTGACAGCGTGCGTTGCCGTGCTAAGCAGATTCATCTCCAAGTTTGTCGAGCGCACCTTGGCGTTCTTTAAAATGCTAAAGAAGGCAGGGCCAATGAGGTGGACTCCGGAAGCAGATGCAGCATTGCAGGAGTTGAAGGCCGACCTATCGTCTGTGCCTACCTTAGTGGCATCCAAACCCTAAGAGCCGTTATTTCTTTATAGGGCGGCAACCAACCAAGTGGTTAGTGCGGCCTTGATAGCACAGCGAGAAGTAGATGAAGTAAAAAGTGGCATGATACGTCCATTTTGCATCATGTTTTCTTACTGATCTTTGCAATGTTTTTATCCATAATAATGCTTTTTGGAGTAATTCTAATGCCTTTTCTCTCATAATTTACAAGGAACACACCAAGAGGGAGAATCCCGGCAGCTGGAAATCTGGACCTAAAAAAGCTACGTCACGGCACCTATTCTGCACAACTCCAAACAAGCTAAAACTTCACGACGATTTTTGTATGAAATATTTAAGAATTACTGGAGCCAATAAACATTAGAGGGGGACTATCAGGTGGGCACAAACCACCAGGGCACGACAAGCCCCCCTGGCGCCCTGGTGGGTTGTGGCCTCCTCGGCCCACCTCCGGTGCCCATCTTCTAGTATATAAGTGACTTTGACTTAGAACAAATAAGATGTTTTTCTGGAGGGAGCGCCGCCGTCTCGCGGTTGAATTTGGGCAAGCGCACTTTTGCCCTTTGGTGGAGCGATTCTTTCGGGGGAACTTCCCTCCCGGAGGGGGAATCATCATCAACATCACCAACCACTCTCCCATCTTGGGGAGGGCATTCTCCATCAAGATATTCAACAACACCATCTCATCTCAAAACCCTAGTTCATCTCTTGTATTCAATCTTATTACCGGAACTATAGATTGTTGCTAGGGGGTGACTAGTAGTGTTGATTACATCTTTTAGTTGATTACTATATGGTTTATTTGGTAGAAGACCTTATGTTCAGATCCATTATGCATATTAATACCCCGCTGATCTTGATCATGTCCATCACTTGCGAGTGGTTACCTTTGTTCTTTAGGTCACGGGAGAAATCATGTTGCAAGTAATCATGTGAATTTGATATATGTTCGATATTTTGATAGTATGTATGTTGTGATTCCCTTAGTGGTGTCATGTGAACATCGACTACTTGACACTTCACCATATTTGGGCCTAAGGGAATGCATTGTGGAGTAGTAAGTAGATGATGGGTTGTGAGAGTTACAGTAACTTAAACCCCAGTTTATGCACTATTCCGTAAGGGACCGATTAGATCCTAGAGTTTAATGCTATGGTTAGAATTTATTCTTAATACTTTTCTCATAGTTGCGGATGCTTGCAGGAGGGTTAATCATAAGTAGGAGGTTTGTTCAAGTAATAACAAGACCTAAGCACCAGTACACCCACATATCAAATTATCAAAGTAGCGAACACAAATCAAACCAACATGATGAAAGTGACTAGATGAAATTCCCGTGTACCCTCAAGAATGCTTGCTCACAATAAGAGACCATGTTGGCCTGTCCTTTGCCTCAAAAGGATTGGGCTACCTTGCTGCATACTTGTTATAATCATCGTTACTTGCTCGTTACAAATTACCTTGCTATCAAACTACTCGCTACTTACAATTTCAGCACTTGCAGACACTACCTTACTGAAAACCACTTGTCATTTCCTTCTGCTCCTCGTTGGGTTCGAAACTCTTATAAAAAAGAGCTACAGTTGATCCCGTATACTTGTGGGTCATCAAGGCTAATTTCTGGCGGCATTGCCGGGGAATGAAGCGCATTTGGTAAGTGGAATTCAGTAAGGAAACATTTATATAGTATGCTGAAATATATTGTCACTTGTTACTATGGAAAACGATCCTTTCAGGGGTTTGTTCGGGGTATCTTCACCCCATGCGGAACAACAACTAGCTACCCCTCACCCCGCTTCACCTACTGAAAATATTGAATATGAAATCCCTTCGGGCATGATAGAACAATTGCTAGCTAATCCTTATGCAGGAGATGGAACCGAACATCCTGATAAGTACTTTGTATATGTTGAACAAATTTGTGGATTGTTTTAGCTTGCAGGTCTACCCAGGGATAAAGTTATGAAGAAGGTTTTTCCTTTGTCTTGGAAGGGAAAATCATTGGCATGGTATAGGCTATGCGATGATATTGGATCTTGGAATTGGAATCGTTTAAAATTGGAGTTCCACAAAAAAATTATCCTATGCATCTAGTTCATCGTGATCGGAATTATATATATAATTTTTGGCCTTGTGAAGGACAAAGTATCGCTCTATCTTTGGGGAGGCTTAAGTCAATGTTATATTCATGCCCCAATCATGAGTCCTCAAGAGAAAATATTATCCAGAATTTTTATGCTCGGCTTTCTCATAATGACCGATCCATGCTTGATACTTCTTGTGCTGGTTCATTTATGAAGAAGACTATTGAATTTCCGTGGGATCTTTTGGACAGAATTAAACGCAACTCTGAAGAATGGGAACTCGGCGAAGGTAAAGAGTCAGGTATAAAACTTAAGTATGATTGTGTTAAATCTTTATGGATACTGATGCTTTTCAAAAGTTTAGCACTAAATATGGACATGACTCTGAGATAGTAGCCTCCTTTTGTGAATCTTTCGCTGCTCATGTTGATCTCCGTAAAGAGATGTGGTTTAAATATAACCCACCTATTAAAGATGAAATTAAAGGAATTGATACCCGTTAAAGAAGAAACTGTACATTATCATTTTGATCCTGTTGTTCCTTCTGCTTATATTGAAAAACCACCTTTCCCTGTTAGGATAAAGGAACACGCTAAAGTTTCAACTATGGTTAACAAAAGTTATATTAGAACACCTAAACCAGATGAGAAAATTAATGTAGAGCCTAATATTGCTATGGTAAAGGATCTCTTCAAAGAAAATGTAGATGTGCATGTTATTTGCTTTAATGAAGAGGCTACTAAAATTGCCAAAACCGATGAACGGGACAAACATAGACTCATTGTGGGTGTGCCTGTTATTTTAGTTAAAATAGGAGATCATTGCTATCATGGTTTATGTGACATAGGTGCTAGTGTGAGTGCTATTCCCTACTCTTTATATCGAGAAATTATGAATGTCATTGCACCTGCAAAATAGAAAACATTGATGTCACTATTAAACTTGCTAATAGGGATACTATATCACCAATTGGGATTGTTAGAGATGTTGAAGTCTTGTGTGGAAAAAATAAAATACCCTAATGATTTTCTTGTTCTTGGTTCCCCACAAGAAGACTTCTGTCCCATTATCTTTGGCAGACCTTTCTTGATCATTGTTAATGCTCAAATAGATTGTCAGAAGCAAACTGTTGGTGTTAGCTTTGGTGATGAGTCTCATGAGTTTAATTTTTCCAAGTTTAGTAGGAAACTTCATGAAAAAGAATTGCCTAGTAAGGATGAATTAATTGGTCTTGCTTCTATTGTTGTACCACCTACTGATCCTTTAGAGCAATACTTACTAGACCATGAAAGTGATTCACATATGCATGAAAGAAATGAAATAGATAAAAAATTCTTTGAACAACGCCCCCTACTTAAACACAATTTTCCTATTGAAACTCTTGGAGATCCACCTCCACCTAAAGGTGATCCTGTGGTTGAATTAAGAAATGCCAGACACTTTGAAATATGCTTATCTTGATGAAAAGAAAATATATCCTATTATTATCAGTGCTAACCTTTCATAACATGAAGAAGAAAGATTATTGAAAGTTCTAAGGAAGCACCGAGCTGCTAGTGGATGTACTCATGACGATTTAAAGGGCAGTAGTCCCACTCTATGTCAGCAAAAAATTAATATGGAACCTAATGCTAAACTAGTTGTTGATCACCAACGTCGTTTAAATCCAAAGATGAAAGAAGTGGTAAGAGCTGAAATATTAAAACTTCTGGCAGCAGGTATAATTTATCCCATAGCTGATAGTAGATGGGTAAGTTCTGTTCACTGTGTCCCTAAGAAAGGAGGTATAACCGTAGTTCCTAATGCTAAGAATGAACTTAATCCACAAAGAATTGTTACAGGCTATAGAATGGTAATTGATTTCAGAAAATTAGATCAAGCTACTAGAAAAGAGCATTACCCTTTGCCTTTTATTGATCAAATGCTTGAAAGTTTATCTAAGTAAACACACTTTTGCTTCCTTGATGGATATCCTGGCTTTTCACAAATACCTGTTTCTCAACGTGATCAAGAAAAGACCACTTTTACTTGCCTGTTTGGAACTTATGCTTATAGATGTATGCCTTTTAGTTTATGTAATGCACCTGCTACCTTCCAAAGATGCATGATGGCTATATTCTCTGACTTTTGTCAAAATATTGTTGAGATTTTCATGGATGACTTTTTGTTTATGGGAAGTCTTTTGATGATTGTTTAAGCAATCTTGAGCGAGTTTTGCAGAGATGTGAACAAAAAAATCTCGTCTTGAATTGGGAGAAGTGCCACCTTATGGTTAATGAAGGTATTGCTTTGGGTCATAAAATTTCCAAAAGAGGTATTGAAGTGGACCAAGCTAAGGTTGATGCAATTGAGAAAATGCCATGTCCTAAGGACATCAAAGGTATTCATAGTTTCTTAGGTCATGCTGGTTTCTATAGGAGATTTATCAAAGACTTTTCTAAAATTTCGAGACCACTTACTAGTCTCTTGCAAAAGGATATTCCTTTTGTTTTTTCTGATGATTGTCTTCAAGCCTTTGAAACACTCAAGAAAGCCTTAATATCTACACCTATTGTTCAACCACCTGATTGGAACTTACCTTTTGAAATATGTGTGATGGTAGTGATTATGCCATTGGTGTTGTTCTAGGACAAAGAGTTGATAAGAAATTGAATGTTATTAACTCTAGACAGATCTCAAAGAAATTATGCTACTACTAAAAAGGAATTCTTAGCAGTGGTGTTTGCTTGTGATAAATTTAGACCTTATATTGTTGACTCTAAAGTAACTATTCACACAGATCATGCTGCTATTAAATATCTTATGAAAAGAAAGATGTTAAGCCTAGACTTATTCGTTGGGTTTTCTTGTTGCAAGAATTTGATCTACATATCATTGATAGAAAAGGAGCTGAGAACCCCGTAGCTGATAACTTGTCTAGGCTTGAAAATGTGCTTGATGACTAACTACCTATTGATGATAGTTTTCCTGATGAGCAGTTAGCTGCAATAAATGTTTCCCATAGTACACCTTGGTATGCTGATTATACTTATTACATTGTTGCTAAATATTTTCCACCTAGCTTTACATACCAACAAAAGAAAAAAATTCTTCTATGATTTAGGACATTACTTTTGGGATGACCCAGATCTTCACAAAGAAGGAGTAGATGGTATTATTAGGCGTTGTATACCTGAGCATGAACAGGGACAAATCCTACGGAAATGTCACTCCGAGGCTTATGGACGGCATCATGCCGGAGATAGAACTGCTCACAAGGAATTGCAATTTGGATTTTATTGGCCTACTCTCTTCAAGGATGCCCGTAAGTTTGTCTTATCTTGTGATTATTGCCTAATAATAGTTAATATCGGTAAGCGCCAAGAAATGCCTATGAATTATTCACTTGCTGTCAAACCATTTGATGTTCGGGGATTTCATTACATGGGACCTATTCCTTCCTCTAATGGGTATACACATATTTTGGTCGTTGTTGATTATGTTACTAAATGGGTAGAAGCTATTCCAACTAGTAGTGCTGATCACAACACCTCTATTAAAATGCTTAAGGAAGTTATTTTCCCAAGGTTTGGAGTCCCTAGATATTTAATGACTGATGGTGGTTCACACTTTATTCATGGTGCTTTCTGTAAAATGCTTGCTAAGTATGATGTTAACCATAGAATTGCATCAACCTATCATCCTCAGTCTAGTGGTCAAGTTGAACTTAGAAATAGAGAAATAAAATTAATTTTGCAAAAGAACGTTAATAGGTCTAGGAAGAATTGGTATAAAGAAATTAGATGATGCACTTTGGGCTTATAGAAATAGCATATAAAAATCCTATGGGTATGTCTCCTTATAAAATGGTTTATGGAAAAGCTTGTCATTTGCCTCTTGAGTTAGAACATAAAGGATATTAGGTAGTTAAATAACTCAATTATGATTTTAAACTAGCTTGTGAAAAGCGGTTATTTGATATTAGCTCATTAGATGAATGGAGAACCCAAGCTTACGAAAATGCAAAGTTATTCAAAGAAGAAGTTAAAAGATGGCATCACAAAAGAATTCAAAAGCATGAGTTTAAAGAAAGAGAATATGTTCTTTTGTACAACTCTCATTTCAGATTTTTTTTGCAGGGAAGATCCTCTCGAAATGGGAAGGCCCATATGTCATCGAGGAGGTTTACCAGTGTGGTGCCATCAAAATAAATAATCCTGAAGGTACTAACCCGAACATTGTTAATGGGCAACGAATAAAGCATTATATCTCAGGTACGCCCATTAATGTTGAAAGTAATATTATCCAAATTTGACAACGGAAAAACACATAAAAGATTCTTTCCGGAACACTCCGGAATCGTGAAAATAAGGAGGTACATGATACGGTAAGTAAACGGACTCCGAAAAATCCACAAAAATATTTTCTGTCAGTTTTGGAATATTTTAAAATTTTGGAAATAAAGAAACTTCTAGGAAGCGTCCCCTGGTGAGCACACTACACCAGGGCGCGCTAGGCATGCTTGGCGCGCCTAGGTGGGTTGTGCCTACCTCGGACACCATTCGGACTCCGTCTTTCTATAGCTTGCAAAAATTCTATATATACTCCGTGAACCTATTGACCACCGTATCACAGAGAAATCTTCTGTTTTCTTTTCTTGTTGTTTTCGGTCAGATCTACCAAGCTAGACATCATGTCTTCCTCCTCCTCCAACCCGATGGAAGAAGATGCTTGGCTGATGAAGATCGAGCTAAAGAGGGAAGCTCCTAGAGAAGCTGCAAGAGGTTACAAAGGCAAGGAGCTCGTCGGTGATCAAGCACTGGCAATTGAGCAAGCGGTGCCAGAAGAGGAAGAAGAAGAATATATCCTTAAACCATACTACCCTCTTCTTAATCTCACTAAAATTGAGGCCTTTCGTGTGCAAAATAAATATCTCGCACGTGTAAACATTCTTCATCGAGAGCACATCACCCTTCTTCGGAGCGTCATTAGTAGATTGAAGTACCTCTTGATCCTGAAGGACAAGATCGCATCTTCTTCACCACCTAAGAAGAACTGAATATCGGGTATGGGCACTCCCCTTGGCTTCCGCCAAGCTTGAGGGAGGTGCCCTAGTATCATATCATCCCACTATGTTTTTGCCTTTACTTATTTTAGTTCAATCTTTTTGCTTTAGATTAAATAAAGTTTAGTTCGATCGTTTATTTTAGAGACTTTGATTAGTGATCTATCCTTGTTGTCATGTGCAAGTTATATAATAAAGTTTAGATTGAATTTTTGCTTTCTTTAGTTTCATGCTGCAAATAAAGAAAAGAAATAAAGGAAAGAAATAATTCAATATGATCATATACTAATCCTATGGTAGATGATAGCACCACATAAGGAAAAGTATAAGTAGAAAATTTTGTTAGAGATTCACAAACATAGCATTGGTCAATGATGCAACTCATGAAAGAATTAATAAGGGAAGAGAAGATTCACATATAAATATACTATCATAGAAATCTTTTGTGATTGTGAGCCCCCATCACAATATTATATACCGAAATTTTTGACGTTGGACAAGGAAGACAACTTAATGATTTATGTTGGTTCATATTCACATAGAAGTCATATTGTCATACATCCTTTAACAAGTGATACTTGCCCGATACCTTTTCTAGCCAAAAATCCCGCACTAAGTACAAATACTACTTGTGCATCCAAAAACCATTAAACCCAAACCTTTTTCGAGAGTCCACCATACCTACCTATGGATTGAGTAAGATCCTTCAAATAAGTTGTCATCTGTGCAAAAAGGCACTAAAAATTGCTTCTAGAAATGTGAGATCATTTAGTGTAAGCGAAAATTGAGCGTTGTACGAACTTGGATGACAAAGAATAAAAGCGACAGACTTCATAATAAAGGTTGTCATCTTAAGGGGCAATACAACGTGATGTTCTTTTGCACTAAGGGATTGAGCATGCACACAAATAAGCGCATGGCAACCTCTGCTTCCCTCTGCGAAGGGCCTATCTTTTACTTTGATGCAAAGATTCAAAGTTTTCCCTCCTTCCTCTTTTATTTTTATCCTTTGGAAAGCATCATGTGGTGAGGAAAGATCTAGGCACATATGTCAAGTTGAATATGGATGACATGAGTTATTATTGTTGACATCAACCATGAGGTGAGTATGTTGGGAGGCGAAACTATAAGCCCCTATTTTTCTATGTGTCCGGTTGAAACGTTTTTCTCATGTGTATGCGGTGAGTGTTAGCAATCATAGAAGAATATATGATGGTTGAGTATGTGGACTTGCCTAAAGGCTCCGATACGTGACCCTTCCTGAAAAGATGATGAATTGTAGTTGCAAAAGTTGGCTGAAAACATAGTTTGTTGGTTTCTAATAGAGTTTATGATTATATATTTTAGTTGTGTGATGAACTATCACTTATTCATGAGAAGTTTATGATACAAGTTCTATGATTAAAATCTTATGTTTAATTCTGTTGTTGTTATAATAATCAACATGATGCTTCTATGTCCGTATTTTGTTTATATTGACATCTCTCTCTCAAAGCATGCAGACCTGTTTTTCGATTTTGGTTTTCGCTTGAGGACAAGTGAGGTCTAAGCTTGGGGGAGTTGATACGTCCATTTTGCATCATGTTTTCTTAGTGATATTTACAATGTTTGTATCCATAATAATGCTTTTTGGAGTAATTCTCATGCCTTTTCTCTCATAATTTGCAAGGAACACGCCAAGAGGGAGAATTCAGGCAATTGGAAATCTAGACTTGAAAAAGCTACGTCAGGCCACCTATTCTGCAAAACTCCAAACAAGCTGAAACTTCACAAGGATTTTTTGTGGAATATTTAAGAATTACTAGAGCCAATAAACATCAGAGGGGGGCAACCAGGTGGGCACAACCCACATGGGCATGCCAGGTGGGTTGTGGCCTCCTCGGACCACCTCCGGTGCACATCTTCTGGTGTATAAGTGACTTTGACCTAGAAAAAATAAGAAGTTTTTCGGGATGGAGCGCCGCCGTCTTAATGTGGAACTTGGGCAGGAGCACTTTTGGCCTCCGGCGGAGCAATTGTGCTGGGGGAACTTCCCTCCCGGAGGGGGAAATCATCATCATCATCATCACCTACCCCTATCCCATCTTTGGGAGGGCAATCTCCATCAACATCTTCAACAGCACCATCTCATCTCAAACCCTAGTTCATCTCTTGTATTAAATCTTGTTACCGGAATAATAGATTATTGCTAGGGGGTGACTAGTAGTGCTGATTACATCTTGTAGTTGATTACTATATGGTTTGTTTTGTGGAAGATCATATGTTCAGATCCATTATGAATATTAATACCCCCTCTGATCTTGAGCATGTTCATCACTTGCGAGTAGTTACCTTTGTTCTTGAGGTCATGGGAGAAATCATGTTGCAAGTAATCATGTGAATTTGATATGTGTTCGATATTTTGGTAGTATTTATGTTGTGATTCCCTTAGTGGTGTCATGTGAACGTCGACTACATGACACTTCACCACATTTGTGCCTAAGGGAATGCATTGTGGAGTAGTAAGTAGATGGTGGGTTGCGAGAGTGACAGAAACATGAACACCAGTTTATGCACTATTCCATAAGGGACCAATTGGATCCTAGAGTTTAATGCTATGGTTAGAATTTATTCTTAGTACTTCTCTCGTAGTTGCAGATTCTTGCGGGAGTCTTAATCATAAGTAGGAGATTTGTTCAAGTAAGAATATCACCTAAGCACCTGTCCACTCACATATCAAATTATCAAAGTAGCAAACACATATCAAACCAACATGATGAAATTTACTTATCGAAAAGAGCTAAAATTGATCCCCTATACTTGTGGGTCATCATGGCAGATCGCAGCGGAATGAGGAAAGGATCAGGACAACAATAACCACGAAAACGAGAGCAACCCCAAGGACGCGGCAAAGAAGAAAGTGGTGCAGTGCCCAGTGTATTTTGTCAGCTGCTTGTTACAAGGCGCTCGATCGAGGTACTCTGTCATGGCCTCAAGGAAACTGCACCACTACTTTCAAGCCCATGAGATCACGTTTGTCACTCGTTTCCCGTTACAAAGGATAATCCGAAACCCTGAGGTTACTGGCAGAATAGTGGAGTGGGCGTTGGAGTCATCCATCTTTGGTTTCAAGTTTGAGAGCACTTCGACCATTCAGAGCAGGGCACTGGCACAGTTTATTGGAGAATGGATGCCAACCCCTCACAAGGAGGTAACAAAATCAGCTCTCCTCGGTAATGAATCACCCCAAAAATGGATCATGTATTTTGATGGTGCTTTTTACCTACAAGGTGCAGGGGCTGGCATGCTTCTCGTCGCAGCCTCCGGGGAGCACCTGAAGTACGTCGTCCAAATGCACTTTGCGTGGAAAGAATCCCCCAACAATACATCTGAGTATGAAGGGCTCCTTGCCGGGCTCAGAATTGCAGCAGAATTGGGATAAGAGGTTGATCATACGAGGAGATTCACAGCTTGTGGTGAGACAAGTCAACAAAGATTATCCAAACCCATTGATGGAAGAATACGTCAAGGAAGTGAGGAGATTGGAGGGGAACTTTGATGGGTTGCAAACAGAGCATGTACCCCGTGCGGAAAATAGCATAACTGATCACTGTGAAAGTGTGCTGCACAGAAGCTTCGTGTGGAACCAGGAACTTTTGTTCTCCGTCTCTCTCAGCCCTCCGTATCACCAGCCACAATGGCCCAGAAAAGGAGAATGTTGGACTACGGTAAGCCTCTCCCGGTAGAGCGATCCGCTCTCGGCAGAGACCCTACCGGAAACAACTCCTCACATCCTGCCGGACCACCCCCTCCTACCGGGCCCAAGGGCCCCGCACACGAGGCTAGTGCTCCCGCGGCATAGCAGGTGTCGTTAGTCCTTGTTGCTTAGCCTCAGGCTCCATCTTGGGCAAGGCACATTGTCCACTTCCTCCAAACTGGAGAACTCCCTGGCAACCAAGATGAAGCTGATAAAGTAGCCCGGAGGGGCAGTATGTAGCAGTTTGTCGATGACACCCTGTACAGAAGGAGGCCCAACAGTGTGAAATTGAAGTGTGTTTGCCAGGAGGATGGAATGGAACTGCTAGCTGAAATTCAAAGAGAAATGTGTGGCTCACACCTTGGATCAAGGGCATTAGTTAGGAAAGCTTTCCAGCAAGGATTCTATTGGCCCACAGCCTTCCAAGATGCTGTCGAGCTTGTCACAACATGTGAAGCATGTCAGTTCCATTCCAAGAGAATACACCTGCCCGCCCAAGCTCTTCAGTTTATCCCTCTCTCATGGCCATTTTTGGTCTGGGGGCTCGATATTCCCGGACCCTTCCCCCGAGTAATCGGGGGCTTTGAATACTTGTTCATTCCCATCGAGAAGTTTATAAAGTGGCGAGAAGTGACTGCCGTGACAAAGGTGACTGTCTAGTCAACTATCAAGTTCATGAAAGAATTGGTGTGTGGTTTCGAAGTTTTGGCAAGGATCATCATTGACAATGGCACGCAGTTCATGAGCCAAGCCTTCAGGCAATATGTTCATACCCTCGGATGCAAGATCTCATTCGCTTCCGTGGCATATCCCCAGATCAATGGACAAGCTGAGAGGGCGAACGCTCAAGTGCTTCATGGACTCAGGACAAGAACCTTTGATACGCTGCAGAAGGACGACAGGCGATGGATCGAGGAGCTGCCGGTAGTTCTCTGGTCCCTCAAAATGACACCTAACTGAGCTACCGGGCAGACTCCCCTCTCCCTTGTCTACGGGGTAGAAGCAGTTATCCCCACGAAACTAATTTATGGGTCTCCTAGAGTGCTTGCCTATGATGAAGTAGCGCAAGATCAGCATTGGTGTGACGACGCTGTGCTACTCGAACAGAACGTCTCCGGGCTGCTACGCGTGCTACACGCTATCAGCAAACCCTGCGTCACTATCACAGCTGCAGGGTTCATGCCCGGTGTTTTGAGGAAGGCGACCATGTCCTTAGGCGCGTTCAGTCCGCCAAGGGTACAAACAAGTTGTCACCAAAGTGGGAAGGCCCTTACCGGGTGGTACGAGTCACCAGACCCGGTGCAGTCCGTCTGGAGAACGGAGATGGCACTCAGTTACAAAACTCATGGAATATTGAGCATCTTTGTAAGTACTACCCGTAAGGTGCCATGCTGTCGGGCACCGCCCGGCAGCCACCCTTTTGTACAGGCCTTGCCTCAGTTGCATGTAACCCCTCGTACAAAGTCGAGGCGATGACCACGTGCAAGAGAAAAAGAAGCGATGTAGGTGGGTAACTAGGATTGCATGCATGCACAAGCACACCAGGATCACTGCATTAGCATATGCATATAGATAGGATTGCATCCTGCATTCATTCTCATCTACATGGAGTTGCAGGTTCCTGCCGCGGACTTCGCTCCGATAAAGAACGAGAAGATTGGACGGCACAACGATCCTCGGCAAGCCAGACACATAAGTTTACCTCCTGTCCATTAGTTTTATGTAAAGCTATAACTTCGCATGAGAAAACCTCGCCTCTCTTTTTGAAACTTAGGTGCTCCCATCCTTGACTCGAATGTTGTTTCGGTAGGGATGATCGTAGTAGCCTTTGGTAAAAAGGAGTTAGCGGGGGGCTCGCCCCTCTGTCTGTTTCTCGGCAGACATGGCTCTCCGGCAGATGAAGAGGGTGCCGGTAGGATATCTTGCCAGGGAAAACTCGTTTATTTACATTAAATAGGCATTCCACATCTGCATGGACGTACACATGCACGGGTCCCCGACAAATTTCATCCTTTTCATTCACATGCTGATACAAGTGCAAGCATTATAGAACACAAAGATGGACTTGATGGATTACATTATTTGAATTAAAATTTGGCACTTTCCTGCAAGTTTAAGATTGAAAAAAAAGATTAGTGCCCCGTGATGCCCTTTGTTGTCCCTCTCCTCTTAGGCACGGCCGTCGAAGGCGAGGAGGGCAAAAGGAGCTCCTGGGCGGAGACCCGGTCCGCTCACGACGGGCTCCACGAGGGCTAGCCCGGAGGGTACGGGAGCGCGAGGCAATGCCTCGATGAAGAGCAAGACGGAAGGCGCCCCCATCAACCACCGTCACCAGGGCCAGCAGGGCTTGGCAAGGCTAACGGGGCTGCAACCCAAGAGGAATCCTGTCAGGGTCCAGCTGGAGGAGCCCGGCGGCACCACCCGCACCTCCACACCCAACTCCCCGGCAAATCACATCACTAGGGAAGGAATGCAGGTGCAGATGGTGGTGCTGGCGCCTGATGAAGATGGTGAGGGCAACAGTCAGCCGGAGTCAGAGTCATCGCTCGTCCACCCACTGCAGTCGTCATCACCGTCACTGCCCTCCTCATCGCTTTCGCTCAAGGAGGAGCTTTCGTTGCCGGTCGAGCTCTTCGCGCAGCACCCTAAACGATCACCCGAGTGCCTGAAGGACTTCCAGCCGCGACGGAGATACATCACGTGAGGGGCGGGGAACTCAACATCAACCCTCACGCCGCCATTCCCGCAGCCCCTCATGTATAGCTGTAGGGCGCGTGGCTGCTCGAGTTCCATCTCCCGCGCAAAGGGAGTAGGGAGATGAAGATGACCGTGCACGGGCTTGTACAGCCTAATGACGATCTCTCGGGGTTGATCGCCAACATGGCCTTCCGCCAAGGGCGGAGCCGCCGGCGGAGGTTCCGCTATGGCACCGCCCCGTCCTCCTCTTCCACGAGCACCACGACGACCACAACCACGTCCCCTTCCTTCTCGTCATGCACAAGGATCCACTGCCTCAGGGTCCAAGGGAGGAGGGGCGCGTTGTCGAGAAGAAGCCCTCGTCACCGTCACCGGGGTGCCGCCGCGCCCTCACCCTCGCACCATGGCTAAAAGAGAAGAATCATGGGAGATGGGGAAGAGTGTGCGCAGAAGAACACTGTCCCAGCACCTTTTATAGAAAAAACGGGACAGGGGGCTGGCTCCTCCTACGGGAAGCGACCGCCCCTCTCCTCCAATGCGGCCTCTCTGCGCCCACCACGACTCTGGGGGCCGAGGCCGCCCCTCCACACTAACTGTCGGCGCTCGTGTTTCAAACCACGGCGCTCTCGCCGTGCCTTCCATCCACCACCTACCATGCCCAATGCATGCGTAGCACGTGGCAATGTGCGCGCAAGACATGGGACGAGTGGGGCGGCAATTTTCACCCGGTGATCGTGGGCGAGGATAATACGGGCCACGGTCCAGGTTTTCCAATGACGCCGTGCACCACGCACGGGGGAATCAGAAACCGCCCCCGAAATCAAGACAAATGAAGCAAAAAAGGAAATCACAAGGGGCCAACCCCTTCAGCAAACGTGCATGTGCACTTATTAGGCCCAACCCCAACAACGCTCAACAACGTGCTCGAGGCAGGCTCGGGGCTTATGGCGGTGCAACAAACCCTGGGTCTATTGCCCAACTGTGCACAGGCACAAGACCAAGGATGAAGCACAAAAGAAAACCCAATATTGATGAACCAAGAGACTCGAAGAACCAACACGCTGCCAGAGATACCAAGGTCAAGCCGGAAGAACGAGATATCAACAAGAAGAGAGCGTCCCTTTCCGGGCAGGCAAGCCCGGCAAGGGGCAAGGCCACCACCAGAAACAAGCTATCAAAGAATCCCCGGCAGGACCTGCTGGGGGCCACGGGGGGTAAACCGCCCCGCCAACTACCCAAGCACGACCCACGTCGTCGATCAGTGTGGTGTCAAGCCGTGAAGTGATTAAATGGCAGCCATTCGCCGCATGGCAGTCATTCCCTACAGAAGAAACCCACAAAGGACACCCGTCCTGCGACGTGTTAGAGAAGAAGATGCGGAGCTGGCGAGACAGCCCAGTGAGCCTTGCCGGTCAACGAGTGATGTGATGCTAAGTGGTGCATTTAATGCGCCCTGTCAGCCCACAGAGTTAGGTCTGATAGCACAGTTCGCTATCATATCAGCTGGTAATGTCCATTTTGCCACTATGGTGACCGCTTAATCTATAAAAGGACGCCCATGGCACCGGTATGTTCGGTTAGAAAGTTGATGAACCCAAGCCACCATACCCAAGCCACCATACGCGCGTAGTCGCTGCGGCCCTGAGGAACATCTTATCGGGCGAGTGTACTACGCACCACCAAATTTATTCCACCATCAATTCACGAAAGCAGGAGTAGCGTCTTACGCCTCGTGGCAGCCTGAACCTGGGTAAATTGATTGTGTGCTCTCTGTCGTGCTACCGTATGTCGTTCTGCTCTTTGTGCAATGCGCCGTCTCCCCGCCGAACCAGCAAGGGGCCGCCCGGTCCCATAGGTTGCCGCGGATATCCCACCACATGGGTTGTGCCCACCTTACTGGCCTCCCGCTCTTCCTCTTCGCTCTTTAAATGCCCAAATATTCCAAAAACTCTGGGAGAGTTGACAAAATTTTGTTCCAGCCGCCGCCAGTTCCTGAACCACAAGATCCAATATAGAGCCCTTCTCCGGCACTCCGTCGGACGGGGAAATCATCACCGGTGGCCAACTTTTTCATCTCGGCGGCCAGCATGATGAGGAGGGAGTAGTCCACCCTCGTGGCTGAAGGTTATTACTAGTAGGTAGTAGCTATAGATTTAATCTCTCTCTCTCTCTCTCTCTCTCTCTCTCTCGTGTTCTTGAGATGCACAATCTTGATGTATCACGGGCTTTATTAATATGGTCGGATCATATGGTGTTTTCCCCTCTCTGTCACGTTGTGATGAATTGAGTTTTCCATTTGAAATTTCTTTGGATTGAAACTTTTAAGGATTTGAGAACACTTGATGCATGTCTTGCTATGAATTTCCATGGTGACAATGGGGTATCATATTTATTCACTTGATATGTGTTTTGGCACTCAACTTGCGAATTCCCGAGGTGACATTGGGGTAATCTATGCATAGGGGTTGATGCACGTTCTTGTATTTGTTTCTCTGGTAGAAATGTTGGGGCACTATTTGAGGTTCTTTGTGTTGGGTTGAGTATTATGAATCTTAAATTATTTAAAGCATATCGTATAATTAACTCGTGGTGACGTTGGAGTATCTAGGTGACATTAGAGTTGGTTGATGTGCATCATATGGTGTTATTTTAGTACAAACTCTTGATGGATCGATCGGAAAGGATAACTTGATGTTATTTTAGTACAAACTCTTGATAGATCGATCAGAAAAAATAACTTTGAGGTGGTTTCATATCCTACAAAGAATTTCTTCTTATGTTCTCCGCTAGATAGGAACTTTGGAGTGATTCTTCATCGCACGTGGAGGGATGGTTATGTGATCCAATTATATTAGCATTGTTGAGAGATTGCAGTAGCGGAAGTATGGACCCTAGTCCTTATTTCCAATTATTGAAATACCATTTGTGCACACGCTTCTTACTTGTACCTTGCTGTTTTTATTATTCCTATTACAAAAATCAATATCTACTATCATTGCTACACTTGTATCACAATCTCTTTGTCGAACTAGTGCACCTATACAATTTACCATTGTATTGGGTGTGTTGGGGACACAAGAGATTTCTTGTATTTGATTGCAGGGTTGTTTGAGAGAGACCATCTTCATCCTATGCCTCCCATGGATTGATAAACCTTAGGTCATCCACTTGAGGGAAAATTCCTACTGCCCTACAAAACTCTGCGCTTGGAGGCCCAACACGAGTCTACAAGAATAAAGTTGCGTAGTGGACATCACTCACCCACGTCCAATGGCCGGAGGGCACCTTCAGTGACACCGTCAAGGTGTGGCAGAGGGAGTGGTTATTTGTAATAGAGCCATGGGAAGCGTCTTGCAGGGCCTCTCCCGCATTCAGGTCCGGGCTCTCAACGAGGCTGACCTCGTGGAACAAGAAGGGTATGGATTCGGGGTCCGTTGATGAGGTGAGGAAGCTGCAGATGCATGTTGCCGATGTGATGGCGACCGGGGCCAAGCTGACCAACGAGGTTCAAATAATGCTCCGTCGTTGCCTCCTTCCCTGCCAACAGAGGGCAAGCCCGATGTGGGCCTTCAAGGTGTGCGGTAACTGTTCAAGCCCCAGAAGGAGTGGCTAGTCGTGGAGGAGGACATAGGTCTCAAGGACAGCAAACCAGCAAAGAAGGTTACTAATATTTTACTCGTTATATGTCCAATTATTTTCTTATTAGTTATTTGGGCTAAGTTCCCTTTGTGCTGTCTTTACAGGGCTAGCTCGAAAAGTGTCAGGACCCTGATCCTAAGTCACACAGGTCTAGCCTGTAACACATCATATCACTTTGCGGCCTCACGCACGGTATCCCCACGGGTGCCACCTTACCTGGCCCGGGACCGTTTGCGCATTTTGGCACACATATATGATAGTGTCGCTAGCGTCCATATGACAGAGAACCCGGGCCGACATGACTAGTTATAAACCAAAAGTGGCACTAAATTACAGGGACATGCATACATGACCCAGCAACGAACGTGTCGGTCATCAACGTATGAACCCAAGTCGTAGCAAGCTACAAGGACTTAAGGAACAACGCGTGACATTTCCCCTAAGGGACAGACACAGGAACGAAGAAGGACACATGCCGGCCAGCCTAAGTGTTCCGGAGCAGTAGCAAGCTACCAAGGCTCAGTGGAAGCACTAGGAGACATTTCCCTGTAAGGTAGGCTACCAAAGGTAAACAACTAGGTGTCGGATCCCACACATAGCAATACGCATTACACTTATGCATAACATGCAAGTATGTGCTGTACAACAAGGCATCACAACATAACTCAACAACTCATATAGATAAAGGCCTAGAAGAGCCATCATAACATTTATTACAATCAGAGGTCACATGACCCAACATACAGAGCATACAGGCAACGGAAGCATAACATGTCTGAGTACAGACAACTACAAATGAAAAAGGCTGAGAAGCCTGACTATCTACAAGATCCTACAAGGGTACAAGACCGTAGCTGAGGTAACAAGCTAAACGTCGAAGTCCATGCGGAACCACTAGCGAGACTGAAGTCTCTCTGCAAAACATAAATTAAGCAAACGTGAGAGTCAGCACTGCGTGGTACACCGTGCCACGTACCTGCCGTGTCACAGTCCACCCCGAGGGTCAGCACTGCGCACGACCTCCAGTAAACTACAAACACCAGAAACTAGTTGCAACTCCTGGACAGAGAACAAGGGCAGTCAATAAGTCGAGCGGGGTCATATTTCAGGGCCCAACGTGTGGTAGTAGCTGTTTCATGGATCAACCAACACAGAACTCAGTTCCTGAGGACGGCTTTAATGAGACAACCCACCATGTACTCCTACATGGCCTCTCATCGCTACCTTTACCAAATCGTGTTCACACACTTAGCTCTCAACAGTAGGACATGTTCAGCACATTCCAATTCATCCCCGATGAATCAGACCTGACACAACTCTAAGCAATAGCAGGCATAACCAGAAAGCATGAATGAGTAGGCACAACACGGCTCAAACAACTCCTACTCATACTAGTGGGTTTCAACTATTTACTGTGGCAATGACGGGTCATGCAGTGGAAAGGGGTTCAACTACCGTAGCAAGTAACAGTTGAAGCGTTGTTGTCCTAATGCAGTAAAAGAGAGCAAGAGCGAGAGAGTGGGATTGTATCGGAATGCTCAATGGGGTTTTGCTTGCCTAGCACTTCTGAAGATAACAATGAGTCTTCATCGGTGTCATCGAACTCATCGTCGGAACGTCGTCTACTGAGAGGGGACAAAACCGACAAACAGAGAAAGAACACAATCAATGCAATGCAACAATATGATGCATGATCATGACATGGCAATATGCTGTTGATTGAGCTAATGCAACTAGCAACACAATTAAATGAAGTTGGTTTGAACCAAAGGTTCAAATTCAAACTCCATATGTGATTATTTAACTATCATTTAATTGATTTGACCTGATCAGCAGGCTTAGCTTGTTCAAACATGCATGAAAGTGCCATAAACAGATTCCTTGGATTTTTCTGATCATTTTTCATATATAAATTATTTTCATCTGAGCTACGGTTAATTTTATATGATTTTTACAACTTTTGGCTATTTTCTGAAATAAATAAATCATTTATGATTTATTTAAAATTCCAGAAAAAACTTATTGCGTCAGCACTAGGTCATGCTGACATCAGCAAGTCAAGAGGGGCTGGTCCAGTCAAACCTGACTAGTGGGGCCCACTGGTCAGTGACACTACTAGCTAATCCTATTAGTTAGTGCCAATCTAATCCTAACTAAAGTGTCAGGGGGATGTGGCCCACATGTCAGACTCTCAGGCCTAATTAAGTTTAGTTTTTAAACTAAACTAATTTAACAGGGGTTTGGCCCCATGTGTCAGTGACTCACTAACTAACCTAATAATTAAAACTAAACCAGGTTAATTAACAGGGCGGGACCCCACATGCCATAGACCCAGGGGGGTCAAACCTCGGGTCAAAGAAGCCAAGCCCACCAGTCAAAAAGTCAAAAGCGCCGGCGGCTAGCCGCCGGCGAGGCTGGGCGCGGCCGAGGGCATCGGAAATCCTCCTCCAGTGACCAAATGGCCAGCGGAGGGCATCTACGTGGAGCTAGTGAACTCGCGCATCTAGTAGGGCAAGCCAGAGGAGCTGGGGTGGTCGGAATCATCGGCGGCGACCGGAATCGGGCCTCGGTGGTTTCGGTGATACGGGGCACGGGGAGGGGAGCTAAGGGGCTCTACGGACTCCTAGGAGCGTGCTGAGGACGACGAAAGGCTTGGACGCGAGCTTTGCTAGCTATGTCCACGGCGGCACCATGTTCGGCGGCGAGGAGCTCCGGTCACGGCGGGAACGACGCTACGGCAAGGGGCAAACGAAAAGGAGGAAGGGGTAACGCAGTGGAGCTCACGGCGAGGGCGAGGAGGTGGTCCACGAGCTCAGGGCCGTCCTTGACGCTGCGAATCGAGCAGCGGCGATCGTCGGCCGTGGCGATGAAAACGGCGATGATGGGGTGGCATCGGGGCACCTGGCGTCGCGTGCGTCGTCTTAGAGCTTCACGGAGCCGAGGCGGTGCTCATGGGCTAACTGGCCGGGCGTGGGGATGCGGGTGGCCGCGGCAACGGTGAACGGCGGCGACGGCCGTGTTCGGTGGGGAAAAACCAAAGGGGGGGAGAATATTCGGGGGAGAGAAGGAGAGGGGCAGGGGTTCTGGCGTCTCCGTGGAGTCGTCCAGAGGCATCCAGGGGGGAGGAGGAGGCAGGCACGCAGGGAGGAGCTGGCGCGGCTCGGCGGCGCGCCTGGCACGCAGCTGCTTCTCCTCCTGGCAGGAGGAAGAAGACAGCGCTGCCCCTGGTGGGTCGGGCCGCTACAGCGCTGGGCCAGCTGCAGGTAAGTGGCCGCCAGTTAAGTGCTCTCACTCTCTCTCTCCTTTTATTAGTTTCTGTTTCCTATTTTCTTTCTTTGTTTTGCTTTAATAAAAATGCTCGAGCATTTTCATAATTCATGAAAACATTTGTGGGCACATATTGAATTAATTTCAATAGCCCTCAACTAGTTTCACAATTATTAGAGCATCTAAACTATTTATAGAATTTAAATGCTCCAATTCAAATACAATATGGATTAATTCAAAAATCCAAAATGGTCCTTGGAATATGTGCAACATTTTTGGCAGAGGTTTTTAATCAATCCAAAACTGATGAACTTTTCCAAGGGGCATTTTGGGTTCATTGAAAAGATTTTAATTGACCCTAGTTGAATTGCTTTACTGCTAGGGTTTAGGCAATCCCCATTTCAAGTTTCTTTCAAGATTAAAAATGATGCACACATGAGGCTAGCCTAGTGCATTACCAGAAGCTAGGGATGTGACAACTCACCCCTACTAAACAAGAATCTCGTCCCGAGATTCAGGACGTGAAATAAGAAATGAGAGGGGACACTAACTAACACAATCTTCTCGATCCCGGTTCCCTCCTCGAAAATGTTGATTCATTGCATCCTGTAGATCTTGGCATCTTTGATTTCAAAGCTTCATCCAACACGATAACAAAAGAACGTGAGTTCTACAGGATTTGATCTTCTCGAAGATCGAGCAATTCAAGATCAACTCAAGGATTGAGACGTCGAAACATCTCTTGAGCTAAGACACGGGACACACATCCAATGGGATGGAGTGAAACAAACGATGAAGATTCACTTGACGACAATAATTCCACACCTAAGGTGATGGTAACGATACCACAAGACGGGGCACCTTTAGAGAAGGTGACTCGTAGAGTTATTCCCTTAAGTGGCAAAAAGAATTACTTTTGATATAGAGATCATTAAAATTTTCTATACCAGCCGGAGGCAAATCACACCCGATCGTTTGACGGAGTTCGAAGGAATGACATTCTCGGCCAGAATGGATGATGTGGACTACCTCGTTGAAGACAACAAAAGGGATGATTTTGCTTATCATCGGAAATGGATGGAACCTATGGTAGAACCACTTTTGAACATAACCCTGAACAGCAGATGCTGGGAATGATTCTGGAAACTGGGAAAAATCCCAACAACAGAGAGTAAATCTACTCTTGAGGGTGTATAATATAATCAAGAGCACTGGAAGCAATCCCGGTTAGTGTTGAGGATAACACCTAGTGCTTGTGCGTGCTCTCAAGAACTTGAGTATTCCCATATTCATCAAGGTTTTACCAATATCCGTGTCAATGATCCTGGCAACATGACATGCTACCATGATGAATAATGATGGATGATGCAGATGCAAAGGAAGATAACACCTTCTCAGATTCCACCTTAGCGGTGTCCGGGGCAAAATCCGGATGATCGACCATGAGACATTTAGCACTCCGCTTCTATGTTCTCCTTGATGTGCTAGGTACTACGGTCAATGCTTAAAAGCGTCGACAAGGCCATCAAGTAAAGGTCGGACTTCGGGAGCACAAAAATCCATAAGGAACAACTAGGGAGTAAATCCTACGAAATCCTTATGGGGAGGTGGCCAACTTCTTCAATCAAGATACTACATCAATAGGTCTTCCGGCTAGGTGGGTTGGCCACAACATCCACTTTAACGGTTATCGAGAGACCAATATTATAGCTCATGGAAAATGCTCCAATCATCATATCTGCCTGAGAATCAGTTCTGGTTGGTGTCAGTATACTCCAGACTCATTGAGTCTAGAAAGAAAGATGAAAGTTTGCAACACAATTTGACGAGACGGCGTTGCGAGATTCTCAGGAATGAACTACGATAGCAGCTCCAAAACATGAGCTGGTTCTGTTACAAAACCTGTGAACACGTTGTCCCAGACAAGCATGACCACATAGTAGTCTTGTGATAAGATACTACCGAGTGTCAGGTTTAGGAATCATCATTGAGATAACGAAGTCTTGTGCATGTCCGTCCGGGCCCTTCGAGATTAGCGCATGAACTTCTTTTCTTTGAATAGTTCAATCAGTGGCTTGGTGTGCTAGGGATACATATAGAGTGAAGGTTGCAAGTCTCCAAACCACAGAATACTTCGCACGTATGCATGACTGACTTGGGATGATTCCACAGGAAGCAAAACAACTTTCTCGAACTCACGGTGACAACTTAGATCAATTACACATGAATTTGGGAAAATCTCTTCTCTCATCCAACATATACCTCATGAACGGGATACGAAGGCAATGCTTACAAAGTTTGCAACACTAGCTTAATGTCCTACAAAATCATGGAGAAGATAGCAGTGTTGCTGATGGGCTCAACAACAATTCATCCAGGTTTCCATGGAGATGAAATTCCATAATTATGTGAACAAGTGTTAGTATTGGTCAGACCCAGAAGATATAATGGTGTATGCCCGAGGGATCAACCACGAGTAAGACAACATTATGAACATCGTTGGTTCTGATTTGATTTGATGATAGCCCATACTCTAATCAATGTTTTGGACAAGACAATAGATCCAATAATTGATCACAAGGATCAACCGATCAAGATATCATCTTTCTTCTACACACACACACACAAAAGATATCCCTTAGAAGGAACTAGGTCGGACAAGCTTTTATCTTCCAACTCCCCAAGTTGTTGTTTAGCTTAACCAACTAGTTCAGGGTATCCAATACAGATTCTTAGAGAAGTGGTGGTTTATAAGGAACCAACTTGATCACGAATTCAACATAGCGGTCAGGGAACAACCTGGTAATACTTCCGAGAAGATATTCGGCAAATCACGAACCACCGATATGTTACTAAGCTCGAGAACAATCTTGCCTTTCCGAGAAAGACGATATGATCAAATGAGCAAGGACTTAACAAAATCCTAACTCATCAATCAAGGAGTGCACCAGGAAAGTGGACTAGGTAGCACCATCAATCTTAGAATGGTGATTCAGTAATCATCACGCTAAGAATGAAATTGTTGTCCTTTAACTACCAAGCAACGAATTTGCTAGGAGTATTGATTTCACACATCACAATCCACTTGTCAGCATTCCGGTTATAATAACACGGAGGCCGAGAAATAAACGATGATGGCGAGAAGTATCACCTTATCAAAGGTTCATAGGAGGTGGAGCAATTCCCATGACATTCTTGACATAGAGATGGTAATACTCCAAGATAGAACAGTTTAGAAGCTGGATTAGCGTTCTTCATCTGCGAAGTACAACTTCTTTGACCCAATCCTGGATATGGATAAGGTACTGGAGTTTGTTTCTCCTAGTCATTCCAGAATAGAATGGCTTGACGGACCACAAGAGTAAAAGGCATCGATGAACACAAGTGCACGACTACTCCTGACTATCAACTGATAGACGAGGTTCATAATACAATTAAAAGGGGACAACTCAAGGAACATATAACTTCTGAGTTGTGGATGCATAGATTAGCATGTCGAACGAGTTCAACATATTTCTTCCGGATAACCCATGCAGAAAGTAGAATTGGCAGAGTCACATATGAATGGAGTACTACTCAAGAGCACTCTGGTTGTGATCTTTTGGTTCGGAGGAACTTCTGCCAAGGATGATTCATGGTATTTAGAAGAATGATAAACCACAGACCTCGAGGACTATCACAAGGTTACTAATTACCTAAAGGAACGAGCAAATACTACCAACATGAAGTAGGTAGAAAGAATCTTGGGTTCAAGAACCCAGGAATAGAATGCCTGCTAACTAAATGGCATCACGGGATGCTTTCGAGACTGATGGCCAGAATCATCACACTGGAATATAAAACATTGCTGGATTACTGGGTGATCTTCTAAGATACTTAGGGTCATAATAATAACTCCAACATATGTGTCGAGGTAACAAAGTACCACAACTCACCGTCTAGTGTGGTTAATCTGGCCTAAACGACATTAAGAACAGATAGGAATGGTTTGCAAATGCATCAGACTATTTAGAAACCTGGGATGACTCGGACAGCATAACGACTCTAATTGCTCGAAAATACTTTGAGATCCAAGCAAAAGAGTATCATATCCACTTAACATCATAATGTCAAGGTTCTGAGACCAACAGTTGAGCAAACAGAAGTAGTAGAAACTGAACTGAGGGTTGAATCCACAATAACGTGATCCTGATAAATAGAATGAGAATCCTAGTTCTTAATCCCCGTAGAAAGAAGAAGCTGACTCAGATCAGAAGGTCATAAGGTAAAGGAGTAAAAGAGCCTTATGTTCCCTTCCACAATCAATTCCCTTACATAACTAAAGAGTTTCTAGACACGACTTCGAACAATTTGGCTTGCTAATCCTACAGGCAGTCAGGCTCTGATACCAAAGCTGTCAGGACCCCGATCCTAAGTCACACAGGTCTAGCCTGTAACACATCATATCACTTTGCGGCCTCACGCACGGTATCCCCACGGGTGCCACCTTACCTGGCCAGGGACCATTTGCACATTTTGGCACACGTATATGATAGTGTCGCTAGCGTCCATATGACAGAGAACCTGGGCCGACATGACTAGTTATAAACCAAAAGTGGCACTAAATTACAGGGACAGACATACATGACCCAGCAACGAACGTGTCGGTCATCAACGTATGAACCCAAGTCGTAGCAAGCTACAAGGACTTAAGGAACAACGCGTGACATTTCCCCTAAGGGACAGACACAGGAACGAAGAAGGACACATGCCAGCCAGCCTAAGTGTTCCGGAGCAGTAGCAAGCTACCAAGGCTCAGTGGAAGCACTAGGAGACATTTCCCTGTAAGGTAGGCTACCAAAGGTAAACAACTAGGTGTCGGATCCCACACATAGCAATACACATTACACGTACGCATAACATGCAAGTATGTGCTGTACAACAAGGCATCACAACATAACTCAAAAACTCATATAGATAAAGGACCAGAAGAGCCATCAAAGAATTTATTACAATCAGAGGTCACATGACCCAACATACAGAGCATACAGGCAACGGAAGCATAACATGTCTGAGTACAGACAACTACAAATGAAAAAGGCTGAGAAGCCTGACTATCTACAAGATCCTACAAGGGTACAAGACCGTAGCTGAGGTAACAAGCTAAACGTCGAAGTCCACGTGGAACCATTAGCGAGACTGTAGTCTCTCTGCAAAACATAAATTAAGCAAACATGAGTACAAAGGTACTCAGCAAGACTTACATCAGAACTAGCTACATATGCATCGGTATCAACAAAGGGGGTGGTGGTGTTTGACTGCAGCAAGCCAGCTTTGACTCGGTGGCTATCCTAAACTACGACTTCAAGTAACTCTTTTGAGGTGGCGCACACGAGTCCACATATTCACCAATCAGTACACCACTATGGATCCGCTCCCGTCTCCCTACGAGAAGGCCATCCATAGCACTCACGCTTATCTTGCGTGTTTTAGAGTATCCACTTTCACTTGTCTATGAACTGTAATAGGCAACCCAGAAGTCCTTTTCCGCGGACACGGCTATTCGAATAGATCATATATAACCCTGCAGGGGTGTACTTCTTCACACATGTTTCCACCACTTAGCGTCTGCACACGACATGTGCTCGGTAGACTTCAAGCGAAAGCCGACGTGGGTGTAGACCACGACCTAACCAACCACTCAAGTCTCTCGTCCAGGTTTATCGCCTATTTGGGTTCCATCCGTGGGGAGATCCAGCCGGGGTGTCGCTCACGGCCCCAAACGATGTGTACAGGGTTCCCGCGTCACCAAACGGGCGACCGGTACACCGTGCCACATACCTGCCGTGTCACAGTCCACCCCGAGGGTCAGCACTGCGCACGACCTCCAGTAAACTACAAACACCAAAAACTAGTTGCAACTCCTGGACAGAGAACAAGGGCCGTCAATAAGTCGAGCGGGGTCATATTTCAGGGCCCAACGTGTGGTAGTAGCTGTTTCATGTATCAACCAACACAGAACTCAGTTCCTGAGGACGGCTTCAATGAGACAACCCACCATGTACTCCTACATGGCCTCTCATCGCTACCTTTACCAAATCGTGTTCACACACTTAGCTCTCAACAGTAGGACATGTTCACCACATTCCAATTCATCCCCGATGAATCAGACCTGACACAACTCTAAGCAATAGCAGGCATAACCAGAAGGCATGAATGAGTAGGCACAACATGGCTCAAATAACTCCTACTCATACTAGTGGGTTTCAACTATTTACTGTGGCAATGATGGGTCATGCAGTGGAAAGGGGTTCAACTACCGTAGCAAGTAACAGTTGAAGCGTTGTTGTCCTAATGCAGTAAAAGAGAGCAAGAGCAAGAGAGTGGGATTGTATCGGAATGCTCAATGGGGTTTTGCTTGCCTGGCACTTCTGAAGATAACAATGAGTCTTCATCGGTGTCATCGAACTCATCGTCGGAACGTCGTCTACTGAGAGGGGGAAAAACTGACAAACAGAGAAAGAACACAATCAATGCAATGCAACAATATGATGCATGATCATGACATGGCAATATGCTGTTGATTGAGCTAATGCAACTAGCAACACAATTAAATGAAGTTGGTTTGAACCAAAGGTTCAAATTCAAACTCCATATGTGATTATTTAACTGTCATTAAATTTATTTGACCTGATCAGCAGGCTTAGCTTGTTCAAACATGCATGAAAGTGCCATAAACAGATTCCTTGGATTTTTCTGATCATTTTTCATATATAAATTATTTTCATCTGAGCTACGGTTAATTTTATATGATTTTTACAAGTTTTGGCTATTTTCTGAAATAAATAAATCATTTATGATTTATTTAAAATTCCAGAAAACACTTATTGCGTCAGCACTAGGTCATGCTAACATCAGCAAGTCAACAGGGGCTGGTCCAGTCAAACTGACCAGTGGGGCCCATTGGTGAGTGACACTACTAGCTAATCCTATTAGTTAGTGCTAATCTAATCCTAACTAATGTGTCAGGGGGGATGTGGCCCACATGTCAGACTCTCAGGCCTAATTAAGTTTAGTTTTTAAACTAAACTAATTTAACAGGGGTTTGGCCCCACGTCTCAGTGACTCACTAACTAACCTAATAATTAAAACTAAACCAGGTTAATTAACAGGGCGGGACCCCACATGCCATAGACACAGGGGGGGTCAAACCTCGGGTCAAAGAAGCCAAGCCCACCGGTCAAAAATTCAAAAGCGCCGGCGGCTAGCCGCCGACGAGGCTGGGCGCAGCGGAGGGCGTCGGAAATCCTCCTCCGGCGACCAAATGGCCGGCGGAGGGCATCTACGTGGAGCTAGTGAACTCGCGCATCCAGTAGGGCAAGCCAGAGGAGTTGGGGTGGCCGGAATCATCGGCGGCGACCTCAACGGTGGCGGCCGGAATCGGGCCTCGGTGGTTTCGGTGATACGGGGCACGGGGAGGGGAGCTAAGGGGCTCTACGGACTCCTAGGAGCGTGCTGAGCACGACGGAAGGCTCGGACGCGAGCTTTGCTAGCTCTGTCCACGGCGGCACCATGTTCAGCGGCGAGGAGCTCCGGTCACGGCGGGAACGACGCTACGGCAAGGGGTAAACGAAAAGGTGGGAGGGGAAACGTAGTGGAGCTCACGGCGAGGGCGAGGAGGTGGTCCACGAGCTCAGGGCCGTCCTTGACGCTGCGAATCGAGCGGCGGCGATCGCCGGCCGTGGCGATGAAAACGGCGATGATGGGGTGGCATCGGGGCACCTGGCGTCACGTGCGTCGCCTTAGAGCTTCACGGAGCTGAGGCGGTGCTCATGGGCTAACTGGCCGGGCGTGGGGATGCGGGTGGCCGCGGCAACGGCGAACGGCGGCGACGACCGTGTTCGGTGGGGAAAAACAAAAGGGGGGGAGAACGTTCGGGGGAGAGAGGGAGAGGGGCAGGGGTTCTGGCGTCTCCGTGTCGTCGTCCAGAGGCATCCAGGGGGGAGGAGGAGGCAGGCACCTAGGGAGGAGCTGGCGCGGCTCGGCGGCGCGCCTGGCACGCAGCTGCTTCTCCTCCTGGCAGGAGGAAGAAGACAGCACTGCCCCTGGTGGGCCGGGCCGCTACAGCGCTGGGCCAGCTGCAGGTAAGTGGCCGCCAGTTAAGTGCTCTCTCTCTCTCCTTTTATTAGTTTCTGTTTCCTATTTTCTTTCTTTGTTTTGCTTTAATAAAAATGCTAGAGCATTTTCATAATTCATGAAAACATTTGTGGGCACATATTGAATTAATGTCAATAGCCCTCAACTAGTTTCACAATTATTAGAGCATCTAAACTATTTATAGAATTTAAATGCTCCAATTCAAATACAATATGGATTAATTCAAAAATCCAAAATGGTCCTAGAAATATGTGCAACATTTTTGGCAGAGGTTTTTAATCAATCCAAAAATGATGAACTTTTCCAAGGGGCATTTTGGGTTCATTGAAAAGATTTTAATTGACCCTAGTTGAATTGCTTTACTGCTAGGGTTTAGGCAATCCCCATTTCAAGTTTCTTTCAAGATTAAACATGATGCACACATGACGCTAGCCTAGTGCATTACCAGAAGCTTGGGATGTGACAAAAAGGCTAGGAAAATTGATAGTCCGGCTCCCCTGCCCGAAAAGCCCTAGTCAACCCAACTCAACAGGAAGAGCAACCTCTTCGGGCCCCGAAGAGGCAGTGCAGGCGTAGGCTTGTCCTTCCGAATCGCTCAGACTCCGATGAGGAGTCCACGGTGTATGAAGAGGTTCCGGGGAAGGACCGTAGGGTCGATCCCCCAGCTGCGAGGTACGTACTTCAGCGTGTCCCTTTCTCCTCTTCACCTGTGTTATACTAACCAAAGGGGTGGATAAATCACTGGTACACGTCGGTGCTTTACAAACAGTTTTTAACCCCTTTCCGCGACGACATTTAGAACCGTCGCCTAGGTAATGACTGCGATAGGAGGGTCCTTCCCACCCAAACCAGAAACCATTGGGGATATGGTTTCCTGGCACACAAGCTCGGCAAAATGAGGTCGTGTGCGACCGACAAGCGACCAAATACGGTTATACGTACAGTAGTGCTAAAAAAATTCAATTATACAGGCGAAATTGTTTCTGGTCATCAGTTCATCCCACATAGTCAGTCCGAGGTAAATGTTTCCATTCGTATATACATCTCACACAGTCGTTCCAAGGAAAAGGTTTCTTTTCACAGGTACATCAAACACAATTTTCCTCGTTGAAACGTTTGTGATAGTGTTTCCATTGCACACTGTATTAACAATTTTATCGTTTGCGTTATTGAATGCATCACACACGGTGCGTAGAAGAAACTATGTGGCAAAGGCTGTCCATCACACACAGTTTTTATGTGGTAAACGTTTGTGCCAGGTGGCCTAATGGAAACAGTTTTTAAGAGGATAGCATGTGTCAGTGTTCATTAATCCAACATGGTTTACTCCCAGAAACTCTGTGAGTTGCCTGAGTTTATCGCCCGCGACGTTTTCTCAATAACCATTTGCAATAGAAAAACCCAAATAGCAGGCTAATTATCCTATTAATAATCCATTTATTGATCTAATTGACATTTCAAATTAAGCACACAATATATTTCATTTTCATAATTGAAATACATCATAGTATAGCATCATATAGCTTCAGCACTCAGCTACCCCATCACACGACTGCACCAGAACCAAGTTTCACATGCAACATCTATAACCTTTGAAAATTAGCATCATAGACCGTACATAGACAGATGTATCTCACCTGGAAAAGTGCTGAAGAAAAAGGCGAACATTGAGCCTTCATTGATGTTGAAGGTCTTTGCAACTTTAGGCCACTACCTGTGGATGATTGACCGACCATCCTTTGCCCTCTCCAGGAACACTTCAATATTGAACTGTGGGTGCTGTATGAATATCTTCCTCGCATCCTGACCATACAGGTGGTTTGAGAGGTAATCATCAGTGAACTGCTTTGGAAAGGCGTGAAAACAAGGATGTGCATAAATATCTTCTCTATATTGGAAATGTATAATAGTTAATACCATCCTATAGTGAATTGATGTCTTCTTCATTGTGCAGACAAAGATCTTGTTGTTTTTTGTCGCTAATTTCTTTATCTTAACAATCATTCTGAGTTTCTTGACTTGACTGATATTCATGGACAACTCATTTCCCCATATGCAAAAAGGGTCGAACAGTGGGACAAAACCTCTCACAGTAGGACCTACATGTGCAAGACCAAATTGTTTAAAACCTAAATATTAGAATGGTTCCTGCAATTGCACAATAATGTGCTATTAGACATAGGACCATGCACGTGCTAACCTCGATGGTAAACCTCGGTGCTTCCCATTGTTTCCCTGGAACACATATAAGGTAGTTATTGATCAGGTTAAGTTAGGGTTCGCATGCTATTAGTAAAATATGTTGATGAAAAATAAGCATATTACAGATTCATCAGATTAATTCAAGCCACATGGAAAACACATTTATCCAAGCCAAGCATGATTAAGAACTAGGAAATATAACAATTGTATATGTTTCCCATGTATTAAGTGCAGCCAAATTCAATTATTGCTCACATGCACAACAATACAAATTCTACCCAAGACAATTGTACATTTCATTGCATAATTGAACCAAGCAGTTAACTAAACACCACAACATATGAACCAAACATTAACTGAGCATCACATTGCACAATATAACATACTCCTAATAGAAGATCACATTGTTAACCAAACCAATCATGCTTAACAACTTGGAAATATGACAATTGTATTTGTTTCTCATGTATTTAGTACAGCCAAATTCGATTTATTTAGCACATGGTATACAATAACAGAATGCACCTACAACAATTGAACATCGCATTGCAGAATGGAACCAAACAGTTAACTAAACACCACAACAAATGAACCAAATGTTAATTGAGCACCACATTACACAATGTACAACATACTAGAAGATCAAATAGTTAGCTAAACCAAGCATGCTTGACAACTTGGAAATATAGCAATTGTATTTGTTTTTCCTGTATTTTGTATTGAAACATTCAATTTATTTCTCACATGGAAGACAATAAAAAATTGCACCCTGAAGAATTGAACATCACATTTGCAGAATTGAACCAAACTGTTAACCAAACACGACAACTAATTAACCAAACACATTGCACGACATATAGAACATATACACTAGAGCAACAGATTGCGTGGTAAAAGTAGATAGCGCAATTCACTAGAATTTGCTAAGGAAAGGCAGTAGCTAGCAAACTTAACTTGGGTCCTTATAGTGAGCTAATAAGACAAGCTACTCCTCATTGTCGGAGATATCGATGACGATTGGCTCCTTGGACATGGAAGATGGCGAGGCCTCCGCATCATGGGTGCCCTCGTCGTAGTGCTGTGTTTCCTTAGCCGCTCCGGGCACCAACCTGTTGGCTCTTGAGTTGAGGTAAGCACGTGCATGCTGAGAAAACACCTCGTAGTCTTCGTTGAAGGCACCGAGGGTGGCCTCAATAATATGCCATGGACTGTTGTTTAAAGTAGCCAACCGCGTCGCGGCGTCGGCACGCGAGGCATCGACGGTGGCCTCGATGGCGAGGTGCTCCTCCAAGATCTGGGGGTTGGCACAAATGGCAGCCATGGCGACCTCATCCGCGTGTGCAGTCGCGATTTGCTTCTCCGCTGCCAAATGCTCCATGAGCTCCTGGCTATACTGCGTGCACCACGGCTTAGGGCGGCGCCTATTTGGTGGACGGGTCGGTAATTTGGGTCGAAGGTGTCGTGCCGGCGGTCGGGCCTGTGGGATGTGGAAGGAGGAGGAGGATGGGAGTGAAGGAGGTCGAGCAGCGTGAAGGAGGGTCACCGGTGAGGGCGCGGCGCTGCAAGCAAGGAGTGAAGGGTCCAACTTGGAAAGGAAGGTGGAAATAAGGGAAATGTGGCTTTTGGTAAGAGGGAGGGGCGGGGAGGTAGATATTTCTACGGAAGCCGAAATTTTTGAATCGGTTCTGCGAAAAAACTGGTGCGCAAAGTATCATGAGACACGGTCCCTTATTAAGAACTATGTACGATATGTGAAGATCACAAACTATCCAGATAGCTTAACGCGTGTGTAATCAGTTTGAACGTCAAAAATTTTGGTTCTAATTTCCCTGGTTACGGTGCTCATCCACGTCATTGCATAATTTAGGTACACAAACGAGACTACAGTACACCCATACTGTAGCCGATGCACCTTCTCGCGTAAGCCGTATGGGTACTATACACCGATGGTGCTCGAGGATATTTTGTACTGCATCTCACACGTTTGGTGATAATAAACTGTGTGCGATCTACTTGATTTTTTGTCTTGATTTGAATTACATAATGGGGTCACAGCTGCAAAGGATGGTGTTTGAATTGCTAGAACTTCTATCTGCAGTGAACATACAACTATAGGTGTGTCGTAAAAAAATTTGGAATTTTTCAGGGTTCGTTTGGACAGTTTTATATAGTAACTTAGTTTTCTAGGCATTTCATGTGCACAATTTAAAATTAAACTACATGCACAAGCTAAGGGGCACCAAAATGAGTTGTAAAATTATGTATGTGTCCATGGGTTGATGCTCACGTCCCATTCGAGAAATGGGCATGAATTTCAAACACCACGGCACCGTGGCTCTCCGGCAAACGTTAAGGTGATTGCCTCTGTAATTCTAGTAAATAAAAAACTTGTCTGAAATTCATGAACCTTGGCATGCTATCATGGAATGGCATCAACAAGCTGGGGTAAAAAATATTGTCCCATTTGGGGCAGGTTATGGTATAAGCTTCTCACAATTCAGAGCTTCTCTCACAACAAGCATGATGGTTTCGATAGGAATGTGCCACCTTGGGGGATGAAAAGATATATGTTGCGTCTTCTTACTTTCAAATTTGTTCTCATGTCAACATAGAACAACAGGAGTGTTGTTCAATTTTTTGGGATTTTTGAGGTGCGCGTGGACATTTTTATACATTAACTGTGTTTTCTATGCATTCATGTGCATAATTCAAATTTGAACTACATGCACATGCTCCTGTGCATATAAATGGGTTGAAAAATCAAATGTGTGTCCTTGGTTGCAAACTTAGGTCCCATGCAAGATATGGGAATGAATGTCAAAAACCTTTCCCACCGTCGCTCGACCGCTAACATTGAGATACATGGTTTTAAAAGTCTAGTAAATCGAAAACTGGTCTGAAATTCATGAAACTTGACATGCTATCATGGAACGGCATTAACATGCAGTGGTAAAAATATTATCCCATTTGTTGTAGGTTGGGGTATAACCTTCTCACGACCCAGAGCTTCTCGCAATAAGCCTCATGGTTACGGTAGGGAACGTTTCACCTTTCTAGACGAAATGATATCTGTTGCCTCTTCTTTATTTCAATTTTTTCTCTTGTGTCAACATAGAACAACATGAGTGTTCTGTTAAATTTTGGAATTTTTCGGGGTTCGTTTGGACATTTTTATGCATTAATTGAGTTTTCAATGCATTTATGTGCATAATTCAAATTTGAACTGCATGCACATGCTCTAATGCATATAAATTGGTTGAAAATTCAAATATGTGTCCTTGGTTTCATGCTTAGGTCCCATGCAAGAAATGGGAATGAATGTCAAACACCCTACCACCGTCACTCGGTCGCAAACATTGAGATACCTCGTACTTAAATTCTAGTAAATCTAAAACTCGTCTGAAATTCATGGAACATGGCATGCTATCATGGAGCAGCATCAACATGCCATTGTAAAAAATTTGTACAATTTGGGGCATTTTTGGGTATGAGCTTCTCACAAACCAAAGCTTCTCACAACAAGCGTGATGGTTTTGGTAGGGAATGTTTCACCTTTATGGACGAAACGATATTTGTTGCCTCTTCTTGGTTTCAATTTTTTCTCTAGTGTAAGCACAGAACAACAGGAGTGTTGTGTTAAATTTTGGATTTTTTTTGGGGGTTCGTTGGGACATTTTTATGCATTAATTTAATTTTCAATGCATTTATGTGCATAATTAAAATTTGAACTACATGCGCATGCTCTAATTCATATAAATTGGTTGAAAATTCAAATATGTGACCATGGTTGCATGCTTACGTTCCATGCAGGAAATGGTAATGAATGTCAAACACCCTGCCACCGTCACTCGCCGCAAACATTGAGATACCTGGTTTTTTAATTCTAGTAAATCCAAAACTCAGCTAAAATTCATGAAACATGGCTTGCTATCATGGAGCGACATCAACATGCCGTCGTAAAAGTTTTGTCCCATTTGGTGCAGGTTTGGGTATAAGCTTCTCACAAACCAGAGCTTCTCACAACAAGCCTAATGGTTTCGGTAGGAAGCGTTTCACCTTTCTAGACGAAACGGTATCCATTGCCTCTTCTTGATTTCAATTTTTTCTCTAGTGTCATCATAGAACAACAGGAGTGTTGTGTTAAATTTTGGAATTTTTCAGGGTTCGTTAGGACATTTTTATGCATTATTTGAGTTTTCAATGCATTTATGTGCATGATTCAAATTGGAACTACATGCACATGCTGTAATGCATATAAATTTGTTGAAAATTCAAATATGTGTCCTTGGTTGCATGCTTAGGTCCCATGCAAGAAATGGGAATGAATGTCAAACACAAGGGCACTGTTGATTGCTAGCAAAACGTTGAGTTACTTTTTTTAAAATTTGAGTTAATCGAAAACTCGTCTGAAATTCATGAAACTTGGCATGCTATCATGGAATGGGTCCTGACATGTTGTGGTAATTTTCGTGTCCATTTAGAGATTAGGCGCACTCGAATAACAGTCAACAAAGGCATTTTGAAACAAATAGCTGCCACTCTAACATCTCAAAAGTTTTAGATAGAATACACGTATGTAAACTGATATCTTCCCCAGTAACCCAAGGGAAAATGTGCCGAGCAGGATTTGTGTAGCTCTTCATCGCAAATGTTTTAGATAGAACACATGTATGCAATGTGAGAGCTATGTTCTTCCGCAGTAAGCCAAGGGAAAATTCGCTGCGCAGGATTTGTGCATCTCTTCAACGCAAACGGCTCAGATTGAAAGATTGAATAACGTATGCAAAGCGAGACATCGACGCTAAGCCAAGAGAAAATTTGGCAAGGAGGATTTGTACCTCCCTTCAACGCAAATGGTTTTTTCGGATGACCCATGTGCAACCACGTATAGACAATTTGTTATGATTTGTATCTGTCATATTGGGTATATTTCCATTTGTCAAACTGGAAATTGACATTTGTTGGTCTAGTAACATTGCCATTTGTCAATCCTTGTAATACTGTGATTTGTCATAATATGCAGCTACAAATCACTAGCACTATCTAATTTTTGCAGCTAAAAGTCGGTAATTAAGCATAGATCTCATTCATAGATTAAGCAGTCGTTCTTATTTTATACAAACAGTTCAACTCGACAGCTGAACTGACCAAACTTTTCCCGAATTGTGTCCAACCACGTACTGAAATAGCTAGTTCAACTATATATACTAGCTAATTTTAAGTACGTTGTACAGTTCCACCACATATATATTCCGATGAACTGAACAAAATATGCCCTAAATACTACTACTATAGAGGGGCTTTGTACTACTTCCGGCAGCCTCTCCTCTGTCGAGCGCGCTCAGAAAGAGGAAGAGGAGGAGGAGCCTATCGACGAGCTGGACAACTGCAATATGGTGGATGCCGCTGCTGCACCTTCAGCGACGCTCACCTCAAACGCCCTCTGCCGCTCCAGACAACCCCTCTCGAAGCTGTCGGACTGCTCGTAGATATCCTGATTCCTCGCCTCTGCCTTGGCGTGTGCCGCAGCCACGGCGGTGGTAAGGCTCTCTGCGCGCTTGACGAGGCGCTCCTCCTCCTCCTACAAGAACTCGATGTAGGGCGCAAGGTTGCCGATGCACGTACAGGCCGCCACCTCCGCCACCCTCCTTCGGGCAGAAGTGGCAGAGCGGCTGATGATCCTGAAGGTCGATGGTGGGCTGGCGGCCACGGCGGCCACGATGGGGTGGCGGCCACGACCACCACCTCCGGCCTTCGGACCGTGGTGGCAGAGCGGGTGATGGCCACGGTGGCTGGCAGTGGGGTGGCGGCCACGACGACCACCTCCCGCCTTCGGGCCGCAGTGGCGGCGAAAGCGATGGCTCTGGCTTTCGATGGTGCTGTGGCGGCAACGGCGACCAGCAATAGCTGTCGACGGGCACCGGCCGTGAAGTGTTTGGTGGGTGTTCCGCGCGCACCCTACAGGCACGCCACATGCACTACACTATGCCGGGGACTGCGCCGCCGCTGCAGTGTAGCCTCCCAGCTTGAGCTGTGCTCTTATGACGGCGGAGTGGCTGAGCGACAACGACGGACCGGTGCCATTGCCGATTGTGGGATAAGCAGACAAGATAAGCTACAGGGAGAGAGGGGAAATGCAACACAGGACTTGCCGGCTATGAGGGTTAATATAGTAGACTGATAAGCATTGGGATTTTGGGGGATTTCACCGAGTCGGGCGGGAAGCTTGTGCGGGAACCTGCGCGGTTGCGCTGGAACGGGCTCACCACTGTTTAACCGAAAGAACGCCCATGCGCGCTGCTCAAGCTTGCGCTCGAACAGTCTGCGGCAGCAGGGTGACAAGATGTGCAAGAGGAGGACAAAAGGACACGTAGACATACGTTTAATATAAAACGTTTGCGATTTAATTACCTACTATACCCCCGTCCTGGTTTATATGTAGGTTTTAATTAATAAAATACGAATGCATGTCGCCAAAGATTATATCGTTGGATTCGTATTTGTACCTTGTTTCCAGTTATATAATTTTTGTAACATGCATTAACAGTATGTTGGTTAAATTTGAGGTTATATACCAGCAAGCGTTTGGCACGTATTATTTGAGGTTATATAAAAGTTTTCTACGATATCGCTCGCACAGTTCGTCTTATTTCGCACGTATCAATGTGCCGGCCTCTACTCGCATCACTCGGCAAGCTCTGCTCGCCGTTTGGTTCCTCAGCGTGCTGTGCTCGCCATTAGAAGTCGTGACGCGCTCTTGTAATGCCCACGATACGAGTATGTCTCCTACGTGTCGAGGCACGACTTAGAGACATAAGGGCATTCTGGAATGATCTCAAGCGTGTTATCTTTGCACATCTCATGTAAAAGTTCAAGGATGAAAGTGTAAAAGATAGTTGGCTTACACTCGCCACGTCACACAATGAATACAATAACATACAATCATTCAAATAACACAGGGTCCGGCTACGGACGAAAACCAAACGAGAAAGATACCAAAAACACAAGCCCGGATCCTCCTAGTAGGAACCACTACTAATCGTCGGGATACGATACATAGTAACGGCCACGCTCCTCATCGAACTCCCAGTGAAGTTCTGATCCATCTCCTGCATCGTTCTCGGCAGTACCTGCATCTGGTGTGTGTAGTAATCTGTGAGCCACAAGGATTCAGCAATCCCATCCCGGGTATCAAAACTAACAAAGCCTTAGGTGTGGAAGGGTAATAAAGTGTTTGCTGCAAGCAGTAAGCAACTAGCTTACGAGTTTAGAGCAAGATGAGAACATGTGCCAACGATCGCCAAGTTGATCAAGAAGTGATCCTAGCTACTCACGATCAAGCATAACCCCACCGTGTTCACTTCCCGAAGCCCTTCGGAAAGATACCATCACGATTAATCACACAGGTAGTGTATACTTTGGATATGGTGTCAAGTTATCTACAACCGGATATTAACAAATTCCCATCTGCCACATAACCGCGGGCATGGCTTTAGAAAGTTCAAAACCATGCAGGGGTGTCCCAACTTAGCCCATCACAAGCTCACGATCTGCGAAGTCGCAACTCCAAAGTGGGAAGACCCGAGTACTCTCGGAATCCCATGCTGAAGATATTTCGACAAAGGTAAAACTAATCCAGCAAGACCTCCCGGCGTGCCGACACCCTGATAGTAGCCGCGCGTATCTCGTCTCAGGCCACGACCAGATGAGCAGTACGTACGGCAACCAAAGACCCCAGAAACTGGGTGGCACCGCAAGTGGCTCTAGTTTGACCAAAAATCATGAGGAGCACTAGCCCCGTGTTGTTAATTAAGTGCTCGGGGTAGCTAGTCCCTTTGCAAAGTTTAGTTGTTAGGCAAATGGAGTACCAATGTTGGGCCTTGCTGGAAAAGCTTTAAGAAGTGCGAATTATCAAGGGGGGGCATACACCCCAACCGTGTTAGAAACGCAAAATCAAGGAACATAACACCGGTTCATCGGGTCCAAAGGTGGCATGAGTGGAACAAAACACCAACGGAAGGCCAAGCCTTCCACCCAACCAATATATATGTGCATTAATTAAAAAAGATATATATTGTGATATCCCATAAAAACAAGTCCAATCATGGAGCAATCTTCAAACTTCACCTGCAACTAGCAATGCTATAAGAGGGGCTGAGCAAAAGCGTACTCAGCCAATCAACAGTTTGCTAGGAAGGTGGTTAAAGTGTTTCATGGCAACAATAGGAGGCTGACAAACAGGAATAGGCATCGAGGCATAGCTAAAGAGCGATACAACTAGCATAGGCAAAAAAAAGAGGTGATATCGGGGAATGATCATCTTGCCTGTTAAGTCCATGGAGGGATCCTAAACTTGCTCCTCAAACTCAGTCTTGACAGGAACCTCGAACTCCGAATCATCACCGGGCTCTAACCAACACAACAATACAAACACCAGAACGAAAATCAATCACCATGCAATGCTCAAACACATGATGCAAGATATGATGCATATGTGCCTGGGCAGGATATGGTGCATCTACATGGAACATGATGAGTGCACATGTGACATGACAAAAGCAAGAACACAAAACATGTAGGGGGTACATCATGCAAAAGATAACAAGAACAAGCATAGGCACAAGTGGTTATGTAATTGAATTATCCAAGCACCCAACAAGTTATAAAAGTTGTTTATCATTGCAAGGGGTGCAACTAACAACAACAACATCATGCAAGCAATTTAAATGGGCTGGATGGAACAAACAACAATTCCGGGAACTCCCATGAACATAAAAACAAATATTGGACAGATCTGTAGCAACCATGTTTTAGAGTTGTTAACCATGCAAAGTAACAAAACCATCTTAATCTACACATTTTTCCACCCCAAAAGCATATAAAGTTTGTCAAATTTGGAGTTATGGATATTTAGTTTTGATTTAAACAAGTTTGAACATATTTTAAACTCAAATAAATATCAAACAAAATTTTAAATGCTTTTAACATGCACACAAACTGCATATAAATAATCTACACTAAAAACTAAGTAGTTTTCATATATAAAGTATTTTGAACAGATGCATATTTGAAAAGATATGTTGACTTCAAAATGCAGACTAGTCACAGCCACTGACTAGTGTGTCCAGGGGGAGCTGATGTGGCAGTGTGGGCGCGGGAGTGGGTGCAAAGCGCACAGAGGCTGCCGGGTGGGGCCCCTCTGTCAGCGAGAAAGAAATATGCAAAAAGGGCCGAAATCAACTGGCCTACGGGGATTCGAACCCAAGTGTGCGAGCTGCAAGCGAGAGGCTCTAGACACTGGGCTACGGTGCGACGACTGCCAGAGAAGGGGATCGACACCGTATGACTTAACTGAAGAAGAAGAATAGAGGGAGAAACAGGGGCGGTCAGAGAAGCTCATCGGAGCTGCTCCAGTGACCAAATCGGGCGGCGGAGGCATGCGATGAGTTCGTGGAGGAATCCCGCACATGCGACACGCGCTACCTACAGCTAACGACGACTACTGCGACACCGGCGAGCAGCAAACAGAATGGCGGCGATGAGCTACGGCGAGGCCTAAACAGAGCCTAACGGAGCGTCGGCGGCATCTAGCATGATATACGCAGCACGACAGAGATGATGGACGCGAGCAACGGCACTAAGGGAGTCGGAGCACTCGTCGGCGACGAGGTCCGACGGCGGTGTGTTCGGGCGCACGGAGAACTACCATCTAGAGTGCGCAAATGAAGGGGAAAACTACACGGGGAGGAGCAGAGGCTCACCACGAAGACGGTGGTGTGCTCGGTTGGCCGGGAGGAGGACGGAGTCGACGGCGAGCTTGATCGAGCACCCGCGGTGGCCGGAGTCGAAGACGTTGCAGGAGAGGAGTTCGACTCCGAGTAGTGGACGTCGTGGATCTAGTCGACGTCGAGGAAGAAGATGGACACCGTTGGCGAGGCAGAGGGGGACGGGAAGGACGCCGGTAACGAGGCTGTGCGCTCAGATGCGTTCGGGGCGGTGATGGCGCGGTGGATCTGGTGGCCTAGAGCTCACCTAGAGGCGGGAGGAGGAAGAGGGGAACCCTAGAGGGTTGGTTGACACGGTGGGTGGCTTTGTAGGTGTAACGCCCCGGACACACCCGGCGGTGGTCGTTACTCCTGGCGGGATCTAGACTGGCCTCACATATCAATACTAGTATTTTCTGCGCACTTTGTCCTCACTCGTGCGCACCCGGGAGCAACTTCCCGGTCGGTCACCCATCCTGAAACTACTCCAAGCTAAGCACGCTTAACTTTGGAGTTCTATCCAAATGGGCTCCCGGAAAAGAAGGAATTCCTTATTGATATGAGTAGTCTATCATCCCTAATAAGCCAAGCTATCACATACACCCACACTGAGAGGAACCGACGTCCTCGTCAGGCCACAGGAACGTTCCCTCTTGGCACAACCGTCTGTGCATCCAGTCCGATACATGTGCCATGTCGTGTGCCACAACGGGTCACAAACGTCATGAACAACATGACTGAGCACCTGTCCGCAACCATCCGTGTAACCGCGAGGGTCGGATCTGATACCAACTTGTAACGCCCCGGACACACCCGCCGGTGGTTGTTACTCCTGGCGGGATCTAGACTGGCCTCACATATCAATACTAGTCTTTTCTGCGCACTTTGTCCTCACTCGTGCGCACCCGGGAGCAACTTCCCAGTCGGTCACCCATCCTGAAACTACTCCAAGCTGAGCATGCTTAACTTTGGAGTTCTATCCAAATGGGCTCCCGGAAAAGAAGGAATTCCTTATTGATACGAGTAGTCTATCATCCCTAATAAGCCAGGCTATCACAGTAGGGAGCTAGGACAGCTGGTGGAGCACATCGTCGTCGCTGCCATACCCATGTGCGCGCGCGGCGAGAGATGGACAAAAAGGTGGGTGTGGGGTGCGTTGTTCACCGACGCTGACGAGCGGGACCAGGGTGTCCACGTGGGCGTACGGGCGCGTGAGTAAGGGAGTGCTATGGTGAGGAGAGGAGAAGGAGGCGCGCAGTGGAGCTGGGCTGGCGTGCTGCTGGGCCGAGTGGAAAACGAGGCCCAGTGGTGCTGACTATGCTGGGCTGCTGCTGGGATGCACTACTGCTTGCTGTTGCTGGCTTTTCTATTCTATTTTCTTTAGGCAGAAAACAAAAGGAAAAGACCAGGTCAAGAGAAAAGGAATTAGGAAGAAATAAAAATATTCCCTAGCTCCTGGAATTGTGTCCTATTTTATAAAAATTAGTTGGACATTTTTAGAGGTAGAAAAATAAAACAAGTTTGAATATGGTTCAAACTTCTGTCATTTTTTAACCCGACCAAAACATCTCCAAATAGGGTGAGGTCTTGCAAGGTGACTTGGGACAAGGTACCAAAGAAGATGGGAGGAGATGAACATTGAAAGAAGAGGGTAATGCCACTTGCAAAAATTTAAAGAACGGGAACAAGAAAGGAGGGGGAAGTGGTGCAAGTTGGAAGGGTTTAAGGTAAGGGCATGAACTTGCATCAAACCACCAAACCATGAGCTAGACAAACTCATGAGGTCTAACAAGGATGAGAAAGCACAAAGAAAATACGAAATGACATATGATAGCCATGATGCAATGATGATGATGAAGTAATGCATGAATGCAAAAAGAACGAAACATGACAATGCAATGACAAGGCATAATAGAAGAAGACCCCCCAAGGAAAAGGACAAGGATCAAATGGTAAATGTTTATATTGCCATATAAGGAAGTATTACATTTGGGGTGTTACAAACTCTCCTCCACTACGAAAAGATCTCGTCCCAAGATCTAGGACTGAAAGAAAGCGGGATACTCGGAACGAAGATGATCTTCTCGTTCCCATGTAGCTTCTCGGTCGGTATGGTGTGACAACTTTACTTTCAAGAATTTGGTGGATTTGTTGTGGGTCTTGCGCTCAGTTTCTTCAAGGATAGCAACGGGATCCTCACGATAAGACAAGTCTTGCTGAAGATCGACCTCTTCTAAAGGAATAGTGCTTTCAGGCGTCTTGAAGCACTGGCGGAGTTGTGACACGTGAAAACATCGTGCACATTTGCAAAGTTGGAGGGAAGCTCGAGTTAGTAGGGTAGATCGCCTCTCTTGCAAAGAATCTTGAAAGGGCCCACGTATCTTGGAGCAAGCTTGCCCTTGATACCAAACCTCTGAGTGCGCTTCATGGGAGAAACATAGAGATACACATGATCACCAATGTCGAAAGCCAAGTCACGAAGGTTGCCGTCATAGTAGCTCTTTTGGCGTGATTGCTCGGCCTTGAGATTCTCACGTATGACTTTGCACATTTTTTCGGCCTCTGAGATCAAATCATTGCCAAGGAGTTGACGTTCAGCAGTCTCGGACCAGTTGAAAGGGGTATGGCTCTTTCTGCCATAGAGAATTTCAAACACAGCTTTGCCTGCACTGGCTTGGAAGCTGTTGTTGTAGGAGAATTCGGAAAATGGAAGGCAATCTTCCCATTTCATACCGAAGGAGATTACACAAGCACTGAGCATATCTTCGAGAATTTGGTTCACTCTTTCGACTTGACCACTAGTCTGAGGGTGAAAAGCTGTACTGAAGCGAATCTTGGTGCCCATGGGTGACTGAAAGGAATCCCAGAACTTGGAAGTGAACAAGCTTCCATGATCTGAGGAGATTACTGGAGGGATGCCATGCAAAGAGACAATTCTGGAGGTGTACAGCTCTGCCAGTTGAGCTGCGTTGATGGATTCTTTGACTGGAAGAAAATGAGCCACTTTAGTGAGCTTGTCAATCACCACAAAGATAGCATCATTTCCTCGCTTGGAGTTGGGAAAGCGGTGACGAAATCCATCTCAATGTGATTGAATTTCCACTCGGGAATAGGTAGAGGTTGAAGGAGTCCGGCTGGACGTTGATGCTCTGCCTTCACTCTTCTACAGACATCACACTCGTGCACGAATTGAGCAATCTCTCTTCTCATGCGAGTCCACCAATAGGATTGCTTGAGGTCATGGTACATCTTGGAGCTTCTTGGATGTATCGAGAGGAGTGAGTCATGTGCTTCCTTCATTATGAGCTTCCTGAGATCACCTTTGGGCACCATAGTTTTGTCCTCAAAGAACAAAGTGTCTCTGTCATCAATGCGATAACACTTGTACTTGGGAGTACCCTTAGCAATACCATGTTTCACCTTCTCCACCATAGCATCACTGAGTTGGGCCTCACGGATTCGATCTTCCAAGGTAGGAGCAACTTGAAGATTGGAAAGAAATCCTTGCGGAACAACTTGGAGGTTGAGCTTCCTGAATGATTCACAAATCCCAAGTTGGAACGGTTTGAGAAGGATATTGTTGCAATAAGCCTTTCTGCTCAAGGCATCTACAATGACATTGGCCTTGCCAGGAGTATACTCAATGCTTGGATCATACTCTTGAATCATTTCAACCCAACGAGTCTGGCAGAGGTTAAGGTTTGGCTGGGCGAAGATGTACTTCAGGCTCTTGTGATCAGTGAAGATGTCCACTTTTCTGCCCAACAGAAGGTGTCTCCACGTGATCAAGGCATGAACAACTGCTGCTAGCTCAAGATCATGTGTGAGGTAATTCTTCTCACTTGGTTTAAGCTGACGTGAAGTGTAAGCAACGATCTTCTTGTCTTGCATGAGAACACCACCAAGACCTTGCAATGAAACATCACAGAACACTTCATAAGGCCGGGACTCATCCGGACGAGTAAGTACCGGAGCAGAAATGAACTTCTCTTTGAGTCTCTTGAATGCCACATCACAATCAGGAGTCCATGAGTACTTGCCATTCTTCTGCAACAGGTTGGAAAGAGGCGTGGCAATCTTGGAGAAGTTCTCAACGAACCTTCTGCAATAGCTTGCGAGACCGAGGAAACTTCGGAGTTGTTTGACATTCTGAGGAGGTTCCCAGTTGACAATAGCTTCAACCTTCTCGGGGTTAACAGAAATGCCCTCGGGAGAGATAATATGGCCAAGATAAAGGACTTTATTAAGCCAGAATTCACATTTGGAGAACTTCGCATAGAAACGGTGCTCACGGAGCCTGTCAAGGACCAAATAGAGGTGCTTGGAAAGGTCTTCTTCATTCTTGGAGAATACCAAGATATCATCGAGGTAGACGAGAACGAATTCATTGGTGTAAGGGTTGAATATCCAGTGCATGATCCGAGAGAAGGTGGGTGGAGCATTTGCATGCCCAAAAGACATGACCGTGTATTCATAGGAGCCATAACTTGTTCTGAATGCGGTCTTGGGAATATCCACTTCATGGTTACAAATCTGATGGTAGCCCATCCGGAGATCAAGTTTGGAGAAAACCTTGGCTCCTTTGAGCTGCTCGAACAATTCATTGATATTGGGGAGCGGGTACTTATTCTTTATTGTCTTCTTGTTCAATGGCCAGTAATCAACGCACAATCGTTCCGTACCATCTTTCTTCTTGACAAAAAGAACACCGCAACCCCAAGGAGAAGTACTTGGTCTGATTAGGCCCATTCGTGCTTGCTCATCGAGTTGTTTCTTCAGCTCCTTCAACTCATCAAGAGGAAGCTTGTACGGACGCCGACAGGCTGGCTCGGTACCAGGTTCAAGTTCAATGCCGAATTCAACTGGAAGGTTGGGAGACATGTTTGGAAGCTCTTCAGGGAATACATCCTCATATCCACAAACTACCGGAATATTAGAAATGGCATTAATCTCGCCCTTTTCATTGAGAGAGAATAGCCTGATTGTGTTATCTCGAGCTGCAAAGACAATTACTTCTTCGGAAGGATGAATTTGCTTGACCTCCTTGTTTGCATAATCAATATTTGCATCATGCTCAGAGAGCCAATCCATCCCAAGAATAAGATCAATGTCCGAGTTACCGAGAACATCCGGGGAAACCAGAAAACTGTAATCACCCATATGAATAGATATATCCGGAACAATGTTGGTGTACAAAAGTAGGGGCACACTTTTTTACCCCTTACTAGTGCACGGATAGTCAGAGCCACGCTTGAGGCCAAACATAACAGGGCAGAAGGAGGAAGTGAGGAACACTGAGTTACCAGGACAAATGACAAGACAGACAGCACGAGAAGACCAAGCAAGGAGACAGGATCCCCTGGCAAGGACTCTTGCCGGGGCGGCCTGTGCGCCACCCAGCAAGGGCTCTTGCTGGGGCGGCCTGTGCGCCACCCAGCAAGGGCTCTTGCCGGGGCGATCCACTCAGACGCCTCCGTCGCGGCCACCCTCGAAGCCTATGGGCTCCAACGATATCAACAAACAATGGAGACAAGGCTCGGGATGCGCCCACGTGATGGCATGTATATCTTTGTGAAGACAAAGATCTATGACTCCCAAGGTGAGATCCAGAAGACATGGCGATCGCGAGGTTCCTTGACGAGGACGCCCGCGAGGCCCCGGCAAGGCTCCTTGCCAAAGAAACCCCGAAGCCCCCACAAGCCTCTTGCCGCAGGGCACTCACCGAGGCCCCGGCAAGACCCTTGCCGGGAACGGTAACAAGCCAGCGTCAAGCTCTTGCCACCCCGTCGCCGCCCCAGCTCGGTGCCCGACCCGCTGGCCCAGGCAGGCACCCACGTGGCGATACGTGGTTCCTGGGCCAGCTGGTCAACCACCTACATGGTGGCATGCAGATCTTCATGAAGACCCTACCACGACGCCACCTCAGTTGCCTGCCTCGCTGGCCTGGACGCGTGTCGCGACCAGATAGAGCGGCCACGGAGGGGAAGGGCTTCTTTCCCGTCCCCGATAAAGTAAATAGACACCTAAGCAGCGCATTGAATGTGCCTTGTCCCGTAATGGCATGGGATAAGCATATACACTGTACACCTTTCCACCTCCTGTGTGCCACTTTGGCAGCCCCATTAGACTATAAAAATAGGCCCGCGACGTACTAGAGGAGGATTTGGATCCTAGAAAGCTGGATAGGCACCATAGCTAGCTAAAAAACTCAAGAACACTCTAATATACACCAAATAAGGACTAGGGTATTACGCATCCTCGCGGCCCGAACCTGGGTAAACGATCGCTGTGCTGACTCCTAGACCTGCTCTTTGCACAACTCCGCGCCCGCCAACCGTAGAAGGGATTCCAGTGATCCCATGGGTGTCGTTTTGTACCAACATCTTTGGCGCGCCAGGTAGGGGGCGCAGTTTTGGAAATCTTGTCTAGTAGTTAGGGTAGCGATTCCTCATCGCCATGGCTCCTAAGAAGAAGACAATCGCGGCGGTCGGCTCATCTGCAGCCAAACGGCCCATGCCAGCACAGGCCGGCGACGGGGTCGCGAATGGGAGCTGAGGCACGACCCGTGAACACCCGTGCCGTTCTAGCAGCCGAAGCCTGGCAAGTGGCGTTGCTCCTGCGCGAGACGACGGAGCCACACGCCACCAAGTCCAAGGGTGGAGCCGGGCCCCCCGCAGGAAGCGCGGGGCCCTCCAAGAGCGGCATCATACCCCGCACGGGCGGCGCGTCGACTTCCAAGATGCCCACGCGAGCGCCCACGGCGCCTTCCTCCCAGGTCGCGCACGATGGGCAGCATCGCCGCGCGGAGGGTCCCGGGCGCCGCCGCGGAAAGAGCCCCGCGCATCAGTCACGAGATGCAGAAGACCAGCATGCCCGCCGAGGCGCCGGCGAAGGCGACGTGCAGCTGTAGGACCGTGATAGAGCTCCTTCTAACATGGTTAGAAGTTGTAGCGCGTCTCGATCCGCGCAGCTCTCCCCGCCACCCACGCCAGCAGAAGCCTTAGCACGCGCGTAGTTGCTCCACGACTTCCCTCCTGCAGCGGAGAAGCTCGACGATTGGAGAGCTACCGTTCGTAGCCTTGTCGCCATCGCCAACAAGGACGAACCTCTGCTGGCGGGGCCTTCGGGTCGACGCTCTCCCGAGCCACCACGTGCCAGCGGTGGAAAGACTGGGGGCCCCGCGGCTACGGTGCACTCTCCTCCTCCTCGCCAGTTAGCATGCGTGTCGGCGCATCAGGACGACGCTCGTGATGGCGTATCCATAGCGTCGTCTGACCCGTGGACCCATTGTGATCAGCGCCAAGATCTTCGAGAGCGTGCCCATGAAGACGCTCGAACCATCATCGAGCCCCGACGCGAGGTGCGCCACCAGTCGGATAAACTGGCGGGGCCTGCTGTAGACGACCCAGCATCGGGAGGATCTGGGGGCTTACCTTACGAGGTAGGCTGCCCAGCCTTTACTCATGAGATGCTGCGTTTCCAGTGGCCCACCCATCGCACCTTCAAGCCCGACGTCGGCGAGAAATACAATGGCAAGACTCATGCATCGGAGTTCCTCAGCATCTACACCATCGCGAAGCAAGCTGCTGGGGCACGCGACGACAAGGTGCTCGGCAATTATTTCCCATTGGCGCTTAAACCCAACGTTATCTCATTTTTGATGCACTTGCCGGCAGATTCCATTTCTTCCTGGTCGGATTTGTGACATGAGTTTGTTGGCGCTTTTACGGGAGGCCACCAGGCTCATGGCCAAGCAAGCGATCTCCATGTTATCCGCCAGAAGGAAGGTGAAAGCCTGCGTAAGTACATATAGAGCTTCAGCCGAGTGCAGTATAACATCCGAGACATTCATCCTGCCGCCATCATCAGCGCGTTCCACCAGAACGTGCGCAAACGCAAGATGCGGGAGGAGCTGGCGATGAATAAAGTCAAGGATGTGGCCGAACTTTACGTTCTAGCTGACAGATGCGCCCGGGCTGAAGTGGGAAGGAAGTACCCCGGCGAAGACACCGGTGTGGAAACCGGTTCCTCGGATGAAGACGTCATCGCCCCAACGAAAAAGAGTCGACACCATAACAGAAAACGCAAGGGCATGGCTGTGCTTGCCATTGAGGTATCCGATGACGCCGGCGCCGCCAAGAAAACCAAGCCAGACGACCCCCGCAAGGAAATCATTGGATGTGTCGCCTGCCGGGCCTTGGCGGCCGCCGACAAGCCGGGAGGCTCTGACAAGCAACACTGCAAGATCCACCGTACCAATGGCCATGACCTCCAGAACTGCCAACAAGTCGAGCAGCTCACGGAGAGGCAAAAGGCCGAGTACGAGAGGCGAGACAAGGAGAAAGGCCAAAATGGCACTGAAGGGTCTGTCAAGAAACGTGGCAGCCAACCTGGCCACCGCGGCAAAGATAACTAACAAGAACGGCCCGCCCGGGGCCATGACAAGAATCTTGAAGATGATGATGGCGAGGAGGATGACGAGTCCGGCGAGAAAGAGTTCCAGAAAGCCATGGAGGCCATGTGCGTCGACGACGGCGCCTCTTTGCACTCCTCCCACCGCCAGCTTAAAGTGGGCGCATGAGATCACAACCGTGGAGCTGTCGTTCGATGCCCAGAAGCCGCTGAGGTGGTCCAGCACTCCTATCTTCTTTGTCGTCGAGGATCACCCTGACCGCACGACTGTGGTCGGGTGTTTACCGTTGTTGGTCTCACCAACGATATACAACCTCAAAGTGACGAAGATGCTAGTTGATGGCGGGGCTGGCCTAAACTTGATCTCGCCCATCATGGTCAAAAGGCTGCAAATCCCTGATGGGGACCTCGAGGAGACAAGCTCGTTTCAAGGAGTCAACCCAGGGAGGAGCCAACCCAAGGGTAAAATCATGTTGCCCGTGACATTCGATGGCGAGCTAAACTACAGGACGGAGAGGATTGTTTTTGATGTGGCCGAGATACCCTTGCCTTACAACGGGATCCTCGGCCGCCCAGCGCTGGCCACGTTCATGGCAGCGTCGCACTAAGCCTACAACACGCTAAATATTCCCGGGCCGATGTGCATCATTACCGTCCCCTCTGACAAGAAGGATGCACTGATCTGCGCTTACCAGCTTTACCGGGACGCATTTGTCATGACTGCCACCAAGGCACTTGCTCCTACCACTGAAGCCCTGGGAAGACATCTCGCACCTACTCCGGCAAGAGCTCCTCTTCAAAGTGTAGTGTTCCCGTCGAGAACACACCAGAGAGCTCCAATGGCAAGAGCAAGAAATCCAGAGCTGCTCCACCAGAAACCAAGCGGGCATCCATCAATGAGGACGGCATGGGAGGGGCTTTCACCATAAGCTCCGCCCTCAACAGCAAATAGGAAGACGTGCTCGTCAGCTTCTTGCGGGCGAATGTCGACATGTTTGCATGGCAAGCGTCTGACATCCCTGATGTTACCAGGGAGGTGATTGAGCACCATCTTGTTGTCTACCCTGATGCGCAACCCGTCAAGCAGAAGGTCAGGAAGCAAGCTCTGGAGCGGCAAGAGTTCATCAAAGAGGAGACCAGAAAGTTAGAGGCAGCCAGCCTAGTGAGAGGAGTGCTCCATCCAACGTGGTTGGCCAATCCGGTGGTAGTGCGTAAGGAAAATGGGAAGTGGAGGCTGTTTATAGACTACACAGACATTAATAAGGCTTGTCCAAAAGACCCTTTCCCCTTACCACGCATCGACCAGATTGTGGACTCCATGGCTGGGTGTGACTTGTTATCATTCCTCGATGCTTACTCAGGCTACCACCAGATCTTCATGACGAGAGAAGATGAAGAAAAGACAGCATTCATCACCCCATGTTGTACGTATTTCTTTATGCGTATGCCTTTCGGATTGAAGAGTGCTGGCTCAACATTTGCGAGGGCAGTCCAGATTGGTTTGGAGCCTCAGCTACATAGAAATATGGAAGCGTATATGGATGATATAGTGGTCAAAACCAAGGAGAAAGCAATGCTTGAGCAAGACTTAGAAGAGACATTCGTGAATCTGCACAGGATCAACCTTAAGCTAAACCCTGAAAAGTGTGTCTTTGGTGTTCCGTCCGGCAAGCTTCTCGGCTTCTTCGTGTCACGGCGTGGAATTGAAGCAAATCCCGACAAGATCAAGGCCATCGAGCAGATTGAAGCGCCCAGGTGAATCAAGGATGTGGGTCGGCTTGCTGGATGCGTTGCCGCCATGGGCAAGTTCATCTCCAATTCCGCCGAGCGCGCCCTTCCCTTTTCAAATTTTTGAAAAAGCCGAGCTCGATGGAGTGGACCCAGGAAGCCGAAGCGGCACTACAAGATTTGAAGAAATGCCTCTCCTCTACACCGGTACTGGTCGTGCCTAAACCACGAGAACTATTGTTGTTGTACCTAGCAGCAACGAACCAAGTGGTCAGTGCCGCGCTAGTGGCCCAGAGGGAGGTCAATACAGAAGCGATAGCAGCAACAACACCTGATGCTACTGGGGCCGAGGAGACGCGACCAAATGGAGTGATGTAGAAGAAAAAGATGATGCAGCACCCGGTTTACTTTGTCAGCTCCCTATTACAGGTGGCTACGTCAAGATACTCCGGCATGCAGAAATTGCTCTTCGGCCTCCTTATGGCCTCGAGGAAGCTGCGTCATTACTTCCAAGCACATGAAATCACCGTCGTCACCCGCCTTCCGTTGCAACGAATATTGCAGAACCCAGATGCGACTGGGAGGATTGTGGAGTGGGCCCTAGAGCTGTCAAGCTTCGTTTGAAATTTGAAAGCACTTCGACGATTCAGAGTAGAGTCTTGGCAGAGTTTGTTGCAGAATGGACCTCAACTACCCTCCCCGGCAAGGGTGAGAGTCGCGACTGGATTATGTACTTTGACGGGGCTTTCTCGCTGCAAGGCACCGGTGCTGGAGTTCTGCTTGTTGCACCCACTGGATAGCACCTCAAGTTTGTAATCCAGATGCACTTCCCCAGGGAGGTATCAACAAACAACACTGCCAAGTACGAAGGACTGCTTGCCGGTCTCAGGATCGCTTCGGATCTCGGGATCAAGAAGCTCATTGTCAGGGGAGATTCGCAACTCGTTGATAGGCAAGTAAACAAAGATTACCAGAGCCCGTTGATGGAAGCCTACGTGGATGAAGTAAGGAAACTGGAGGAGCGTTTCTACGATATATGATACATCTCCAACGTATCTACTTTTCCAAACACTTTTCCCCTTGTTTTGGACTCTAACTTGCATGATTTGAATGGAACTAACCCGGACTGACGCTGTTTTCAGCAGAACTGCCGTGGTGTTGTTTTGTGCAGAAATAAAAGGTTCTCGGAATCGCCTGAAAATCAACGGAGAATTATTTCAGAAAATATAAAAAATACTTGCAAGAAGATCCACACCTGGGTGCCCACGGGCTGTCCTCGAGGGTGGGGGGCGCGCCCCCCTTCCCAGGGCGCGTCCCCTGCCTCGAGGGCACCTCGATGCCCCACCGACGTATCCCCTGGTCCTATATATTCCGTTTCATGGAGAAAAAAATCAGGGAGAAAGAATTATCACGTTTTACGAGACGGAGCCGCCGCCAAGCCCTAATCTCTCTTGGGAGGGCTGATCTGGAGTCCGTTCGGGGCTCCGGAGAGTGAATATCGTCGCCATCGTCATCATCAACCTTCCTCCATCACCAATTCCATGATGCTCACCGCCGTGTGTGAGTAATTCCATCATAGGCTTGCTGGACGGTGATGGGTTGGATGGGATCTATCATGTAATCGAGTTAGTTTTGTTAGGGTTTGATCCCTAGTATCCACTATGTTGTGACATTGATGCTGCTATGACTTTGCTATGCTTAATGCTTGTCACTAGGGCCCGAGTGCCATGATTTCAGATCTGAACCTATTATGTTTTCATGAATATATGTGTGTTCTTGATCCTAACTTGCAAGTCTATAGTCACCTACTATGTGTTATGATCCGGCAACCCCGAAGTGACAATAATCAGGACCACTCCCGGTGATGACCACAGTTTGAGGAGTTCATGTATTCACTATGTGTTAATGCTTTGGTCCGGTACTCTATTAAAAGGAGGCCTTAATATCCCTTAGTTTCCAATAGGACCCCGCTGCCACGGGAGGGTAGGACAAAAGATGTCATGCAAGTTCTTTTCCATAAGCACATATGACTATATTCGGAATACATGCCTACATTGCATTGATGAACTGCAGCTAGTTCTATGTCACCCTAGGTTATAAATTCTACATGATGAATTGCATCTGACGTAATTTCACATCACCGATCCAATGCCTACGAGCTTTACCTATATTGCTTGTCGCTTATTTACTTTTTTGTTGCTATTATCACAAAAACTACAAAAACACTATCTTTACTTTTATTGCTGCTACCACCACTATCATATTACTGTGCTACTAAACTATCTTGCTGCAGATACTAAGTTTCCAGGTGTGGTTGAATTGACAACTCAACTGCTAATACTTAAGAGTATTCTTTGGCACCCCTTATGTCGAATCAACAAATTTGGGTTTAATACTTTACCCTTGGAAACTATTGCGATCCCCTATACTTGTGGGTTATCAAGACTATTTTCTGGCGCCGTTGCCGGGGAGCATAGCTCTATTCTGTAAGTCACTTGGGATTTATATCTGCTTAACACTATGAAGAATTTGAAGGACTCAAAAACCAAGATCTTACCCTCAACTACGAGGGGAGGTAAGGAACTGCCATCTAGCTCTGCACTTGATTCTCCTTCTGTTATGAGTAAACTTGCGACACCTACTCCTACTATTGAATCTGATATGTCATATGTTCTTGATGATGCTACTTCTGCTATGTATGATGAAACTACCTCTGTGCCTGATACTGTGCCACTAGGTGAATTTTTAGATGAACAAATTGCTAAGGTTAGGGAGAGTGCAAACGTTGATGATATTTATGAAAGTGATGATGAAACTACTCCCAATAGATATGAATTGCCTGTCGTTCTTGAGGGTTATGTTATGGATGAAGAAACTGCTCGAGACTTTCTTGCTTGCAATGATAGTTATGATCTTAAGAAGTTATAAGCTAAGTTGAAAGAAAAGTCCTTGAATGCTAGAATGAAACATGACCCTGCTTTTGCTACTTCACCTATTTGTGTCACTGATAAGGATTATGAATTCTCTGTTGATCCTGAGTTAATTACTTTGGTTGAATCTGATCCTTTCCATGGCTATGAGTCTGAAACTGTTGTGGCACATCTTACTAAGTTGAATGATATAGCCACCCTATTTACCAATGATGAAAAGATTCGTTACTACTATATCCGTAAGCTATTTCCTTTCTCGTTAATGGGTGATGCTAAGACTTGGTTTAATTCTCTTGATCCTGGTTGTGTGCGTAGTCCCCAAGATATGATGTATTATTTTTCTGCTAAATATTTTCCCGCTCATAAGAAACAAGCTGCCTTACGGAGAAATATATAACTTTCCGCAAACTGAAGAAGAGAGTCTCCCAAAAGCTTGGGGGAAGCTTCTCCAGTTACTTAATGCTTTGCCTGATCATCCTCTTGAGATGCATGATATACTTGATGTCTTTTATAATGGACTAACCAATACTTCCAGAGACCACCTGGATAGTTGTGTTTGTTGTGTTTTCAGGGAAAGAACAGTGGAACAAGCTGAATTACTATTGAATAATATGCTAGCCAATGAAAATAATTGGACACTTCCTGAACCATGCCCTAAGCCAACTCCGAAGAAAAGAGGTGTTCTATTTCTCAGTCCCGAAGACATGCAAGAGGCAAAGAAATCCATGAAAGAAAAAGGTTTTAAAGCTGAAGATGTTAAGAATTTACCGCCTATTGAAGAAATACATGGTCTTGATAACCCGACACAGGTAGTAAAGGTAAATTCTCTTAATATATTTGATGAAGGTGATATTCCTTGTTATAAGTCTGCTAGCCAATGCTTAGATGAGTTTGACAATTTTATTGTGAAACAAGAAAACTTCAATGCTTATGTTGGTAGACAAGTACAACACAATGCTTATATGATTGGACGCTTGAGTGATTATCTGTTTAGTGCTAAAGATGAACTGAAACTGATTAGTATACATGCTTCCATGGTCACCACTCAAGTAGAACAAGTACTTAAGGCTCAGAATGATTTGCTCAATGAATTAAATAGTGAGAATAATGACTATGCTGTTAGAGTTGCAACTAGAGGTGGTAAAATGACTCACGAACCTCTGTATCCTGAGGGCCACCCTAAGAGAATTGAGCAAGATTCTTAGAGAGGTAATTTAGATGCACCTAGTTCTTCTAAGAAGAAGAAAAAGAAAAAGGATAGGACTTTGCATACTTCTAGTGAACCTGTAGCTCACCCACCTGAGAATCCCAATGATATATTTGTTTCTGATGCTGAGACACAATCTGGTAATGAACATGAACCTAGTGATAATATTAATATTGATGTTCATGATGATGCTCAACCTAGCAATGACAATGATGTAGAGATTGAACCTGATGTTGATCTTGATAACGCAAAATCGAAGAATCAACGTTATGATAAGAGAGACTTTGTTGCTAAGGAGCACGGTAGGGAAAGAGAACCATGAGTTCAGAAACCCATGCCTTTTCCTCCGAAACCATCCAAGAAAAGGGATGATGAGGATTTTGAACGCTTTGCTGAAATAATTAGACCTATCTTTTTGCGTATGCGTTTGACTGATGTGCTTAAAACAAATCCTCATGCGAAATATATGAAAGACATTATTACCAACAAAAGAAAGATACTTGAAGTAGAAATTTCCACCATGCTTGGCAATTACACTTTTGAGGGTGGAATGCCTAAGAAATTAGGGGATCCAGGAGTACCCGCTATACCTTGCTCCATTAAGAGAAACAATGTTAAAACTGCTTTTTGTGATCTTGGAGCGGGTGTTAGTGTTATGCCTCTCTCTTTATATCGTAGACTTGACTTGAGTAAGTTGACACCTATGAAATATCTTTGCAAATGGCTGATAAATCAAGTGCTATACCTGTCGGTATTTGTGAGGATGTGCCTGTTGTAGTTGCAAATGTTACTATTCTAACGGACTTTGTTATACTTCATATTCCCGAGGATGATAGTATGTCTATTATTCTTGGAAGACCCTTTTTGAATACTGCATGGGCTGTTATTGATTGCAACAAAGGCAATGTCACTTTTCATGTGTGGGGACCCCGACTTAGAAGTCGAGATCACCGAATGCACGTGTACAGTGATCCCAAAGATCAATGCTCACTGAACACACAGAAGCTGAATAACAAGAGTCTTACATCCATACATACCGTCTTACACAAATTAAGGCCATTATGGCCAAGTCTTACATAGATAAAGCCTCAAGGGCTAAATAGCAAATAACTCAAATAGCGGAAGTCTTCTATGATAGGTAGAACCCATGCCATATACCTTTACCCTACAGGCATTCTGACTGGGATAGCGTCCTAGTTCGCATTATTGTCTCCAAAGAACTCTCCTTCATATTCCTGTTCCTCCATGCCTGGCCAATTAAATAACAAGTGGCAAGCCAATGAGTACTTTGAATGTACTCGCAAGCAACCCATGATTTGGTTCAAAGTAACAATGCATTTGAATAACAATGAGCAATCTAGCAACGGGCTAGAACAATATTCTACCATCAAGATTATACATCAATAAACTCACATAACCTCGGAGACAGGTTACCGATATCAACATGAATATGAATCAACCCATTGAGTCAAGTCACCACCTTGACTCATCACACAGACATACTTTTACCGATGAAGTAAAATTCTGGACATAGTTTAAGTAGCACCACCCAACAGTCCATGACCGCGGACACGGCTATTCGAATAGTTTTACACTCTGCAGAGGTTGTGCACTTTACCCACAAGATCCGGGAAGCTTTCGTGTCATCCACGAGCCCGCAGTACCTCAAGTACTCGGGGGAAGCACCCGGTCATTATCTTTCCTTAGACGACACTAACATAGAGTCCACTCGTTGGTACACGGCCCTCGAGTACAATCAAGAGATCATGGGACTTGCCCTAAGTTCAATGTCACACGTACCCGAAGGGACCAACGGTGTGTCCGGTGCCCTGTAAACACAGTCATGGTCGTCTATCCAAGCACGACCCTGTCCCGGGAAAGACCTCAAGTCTTCCCGTCACTAGTAATGCGGGCACCATGCTAGTATTGGTCTAAGTAATCAATAAAGCCCCGTCCCATAAGGGGTAGAGTGGTTGCACATGTTTGGTTGGGACGGTAGTCACACATAAATCTAATGCATCATTTCACCCATGCACAAGATTTTTACCGGCACATCACTTCTTCCTCAAGTGATGACCTAACTCAACATCACCCTCGGGCATTAGGGGCACCCGATGGGGTTTACGAAAAGATTTCAACCACGAAGGTTCATGCCACACATGCATCACTAAGCATCCCTACTAACCATTTGCATGACATCTAGCACATAACAAGATTATAAGTAAGCATGCATCATGTGGTGGTTTCAGTCTAGGTCACCACCATAACTCCTATCATCATGCAATCGGAAACAAACGGGTTCCGAAGAGCACAAGTGTATCATGGTCAAAGGGTTGCTTGCCTGGATTGGCTTGGTCTTCAAAGTCTTCAAATCCTTCTCCTTCTTCAGCAAGTTCGTCAAATACGGGATCTAATCGTCGCAAAATCACAACGAGAAAATAAGACTACAATGAAAACAGAAAAATCAAAGTGCTCAGAAAAATGTCAACTTATTTTTGTTAAATACTAGAGGGAAAACTAAGATGGCAAAAATTCTTAGTTGGAGTTTTGGAATGACAGAATGGAATCTAAGGATTTTAGAACAGGAGTTTTATTGTTCAAATTTGAATTTAAATTTGAACAGAACACAAAATTTTCATTGATACGTGTGAAAGTGACACCATTAAATAGGTTGGAATATTACAAGATTTTTAGGAGTTGGAATTAATTTATTTGGACATGTATTTATTTCTGTAAAATTATTTGAAATTTTACAGAAAAAGAAAAAGAAGAAATGGCCCTGTGCTACTGGGCCAGAATGGCCACGGTGCACGGCCCAGCGCAACTAGCCGAGCCGCACGGGGGCCAGCGCGCGCACGCCAGGTTTTCAAACCTGACGGGCGGGGCCCGGCGGCCAGCGGCTGCGAGGGGAGAGAGAGGGCGGTGAGGATAACAGGCGGGGCCCGCCTGTCATCTTCAACCTTGCGGCCAACGCGACGGCGAGCTCATAGGCGGCGATTCCGGGCACGGCGGGGCAAACGGAGGGCAGGGATGGGCTCAGCAGCGAGTCGCGGATGTAGTGGTGGTGGTGCGGCTCGCCGGGGAGGCCTGGTTCGCCGGCGGCGAGGTGGAGCGGCGGAGGAGCGTCGGGAGGGGGTTGCTCCGGTCGAATCCGGCAGCTACAGAGAGGGAAAAGAGGGGGGATCGCATCAGTGAAGCACGGCGGTTCCAAATCGAGCAAGGGTTGGAGCGGAGAGGGCCTGTACCTCGAGATCCCCGGCTGCCCGACGCGGCGGAGCTCCGGTTGATCCCGAGCACAGAGGCCCTCTGGGGATGAACGAGTGGTGCTGGAGGGCTACTGGGGGTGAGGGGAGGCTGTTGGTGCCGTTAGAGAGGCTCGGGCATGCTTATATAGCCGAGCCCACGGTCTACCGTGGACTCGTGCGCCGGCGAGGTCACGGGCGAGGCCAGAGGCCGTGCTGGTGCTTGTGTTTGAGTCGGGGAGGATCGTGGACGTGTTCTACGCCTTGTAGAGGGGAGAGGAGGAGCGGGGAAGGCTCCAGACAGCGTGCGCATGTGAGGCCGACGAGTGGAGGTTGCGAGCGGCCAGCGCGCGTGCGAAGGCGGCCACTGGAGGGCGGAGAAGGAGGGGGACAGCGCCGGGGAGGGTCGCAGACGTCGAGGTGCGTTGGTAGGCGCGAGGGGAGAGCTCGAGGTGGTCGGCTGCACTGGATTGGGCGAAGCTACACTGCGGGTGCGCACTATAGCACGCTGTGGAGCGGCCTTATCGCATGACATGGCATGCCATTGGCCCTTTGGGCGCGTCCACCGTGTCTGGGGGGTCCAGGGTGATGCAAGCAGCCCAGCCTTGGCTTTGGATGCTCTGGATGATCAAGGAGAGAGGAGTGAAGCTGGTAACTTGGTAGAAATTGGCTGTCCATCAAGGTGAACTAGGGTTTTCACCCCTCAATCATGGAGTTGTGGTCATGGGGGAGTTACTGGAGGTATATAGTAACTAGATGAAGCTGTGGTAGAAAGTTGAGGCATAAGTAAATAGTAAAAGGGGTCAAGATGGTAGTTTTGGTAAAATAGCAGAAGGTGTTTGATAAAGTTTTGGTCAAGCAAATGATTTCCACTTGCCATGACACTTAACAGGATTGAATGTCATATGGAAATAGGGTGTTTCACCAAATTTGGGCTCATTTGAAGAAACTAGCCAATGTAACTTTGGTGAACCCTAGAAATCAACAGAAATGGCTTCATCTTGTTTGAGTCAAGCTAATAATCTCCCCTTGATGCGCCACTTAATGTAGTTTCATCATTTGGGGTTATGATCATGCCCACAAAGTTTGAAGCTCCAGGTAAAAAGTTGGTAATGTAAAGTTGTTCAAATCTCCATTTGAACAGAAAGGGTTTGGGGGTATTCTGATCAAGTTGCTCTACTCCAAATCTTGTGCCATTTGGTCTAGATGCCTGATTAGGCCATCCTAGCATGTGCACCAAGTTTGAGAGCATTTGTACAAGTTTGGCAATGTAAAGTTGCTCAAACTTCAAATATGGATAGAATGGTTATGAAGGGTTTTGAGGGTGTTATCTTGCTTCCCAAGGCATGGGGCTTTGCAAGATCATCAAGTATGTCATATATGACATGATAGAATTTCCCTGGAATTTTTGTAGAATATTTCCTTTGTAAATATTTCAAAAGCTTGAAATATCCAGAAAGGGTTTTGGAGGGATTAGCCCATTATTTTGAACATGACCAAGTGTTGAAACTCTTATATATGGACAATATATGTCCTATGAGTCTCCCTGAATTTTGGCAAATATTTTTGAAATACTTAAATAATTTTTCCCTATTAAAGACCATTTCTGGCCTTAAGAAAAAGCTTTTAAATAAAATAGGAAAATAACCTTTAAAATTATACTTTTGTGGTTTCTGGGAGTCCTATGACTACTAGGTCTCAAATGTACTTTTTGAAATAATTTTCTCACCCTAAATCAAGCACTTGCAGTACAAACCTCAATTCAGGGGTTTTTGGAATACTAAATTTTAAAAATACATTTTGGCCAAATTAATTTTATAAGAAAATACTATACTGCTATATAACACTTGGCATGATCATTGGGCAGAAGTTTTGGGTATGGAGATGAATTACAAGAGGTAATAGTTGACTTTAATGAGCACATGAAAAGCACATGAAGAAAAACTAAATTCCAAATAAAAGCCAAATGATGCCAAAAAAAATTGTTGGTCCAAATTTTCATGCTTCATTGATGCAAATAACATGTTACAAGATGCAGGGTGTGACAGACCTACCCCCCTTACAAGAATCTCGTCCCCGAGATTCCTAAACTAGGTCTGAAAAGAGATTAGGAAACTCGGATCTAAGATAGTCTTCACGTTCCCAGGTTACTTCTGCTTCCGTGTGGTTGCTCCACTGGACCTTGAAGTACTTGATGGTGCGGCTTTGCGTCCATCGTTCTGCTTCATCCAGAATGCGAATTGGCTTCTCGCGGTAGGTCAAATCAGGCTGGAGATCAATGGCTTGGTGATCAACATCCTTGTAGAGATCAGGCTTGTCCGGAACTTGGAGACATTTCCGGAGTTGTGACACGTGGAATACATTGTGCACATTGGATAGCTCAGGTGGTAGTTCCAACTGGTAAGCCACTTCTCCTCGCCGTGCAGTGATCTCAAAGGGTCCAATGAACCTTGGTGCGAGCTTCCCTTTGACGTGGAAACGCTTGGTTCCCTTTATAGGAGTTACCCGCAGGTACACATGCTCCCCGACATGGAAACTCATGTCCCGACGGTGAGTGTCAGCATAACTCTTCTGCTTGACTTGGCTGCCTTCAAACGTTCTCTGACTAGTTGGACTTGCTCTTCTGCTGCACGGAGAATGTCCGGTCCAAAGACTAGCCCTTCTCCAGTCTCCGACCAGTTGAGGGGTGTGCGACATCTGCGTCCGTACAACACCTCAAATGGTGCCATCTGAAGGCACGACTGATAACTGTTGTTATAGGAGAACTCGGCAAAAGGGAGACAATCTTCCCACTTGGCTCCATACGCCAAAACACAGGCTCGGAGCCTGTCTTCGAGAATTTGATTGACTCGTTCTGTCTGACCTCCGGTCTGTAGGTGGAAAGCTGTGCTGAAAGATAACTTGGTTCCTAAGGCTTCTTGGAACTTCTTCCATAACCTAGAGGTGAACTAGGTTCCTCGATCTGACACGATCTCCTTGGGAATGCCGTGAAGGCTTACAATTCTGTCGATGTAGAGAGCTGCCAGCCGGTTGCCATCATAAGTAGTCTTGACAGGAATGAAATGGGCCACCTTGGTCAAATGATCGACTATGACCCAGATGGAGTCATGTCCTCTATTCGACCTTGGTAATCCAGTGATGAAGTCCATTCCGACTTTATCCCACTTCCACTCAGGAACCTTGAGTGGTTGAAGCAATCGAGCGGGTCGTTGACAATCAGCCTTGACCCTTTGGCACACATCACACTTTGCAACATAGGTTGCAATCTCTCTTTTCATCCCGTGCCACCAGAATCTTGCCTTCAAGTCTTGATACATCTTGGTTCCTCCGGGGTGGATGGAATACGGAGTGTCGTGGGGTTCTTGCAGGATCAGGTTCTTCAACTCCATCTTTTTTGGTACACAAATGCGACCTTTGTACCAAACAATCCCGTGCTCGTCTTCCGAGAATCCAGGGGCCTCGCCTAGCTTCATCTTCTTCTTGATGCCTTCGATGCTTGCGTGTCCATCTTGTGCCTTCTTGACTTCGTCCATCAGGGTCGGTCTGACTTCCAAATGATCCGGAAATCCAGGGGTGACCAATTCCAAACTGAATTGTTCGAGTTCCTTAAACAAGGCTGGATGCCTCTCTTGAATAATGGAATTCAAAGAGCAAGCCTTCCTGCTTAAGGCATCGGCCACCACGTTAGCCTTCCCAGGGTGATATTGAACACTGAGGTCATAGTCTTTGATGAGTTCCAACCATCTTCGTTGCCTCATGTTCAATTCCTTTTGGGTGAAATTGTACTTCAGACTTTTGTGGTCTGTGTATATCTCACACCGTTTCCCTAGGAGGTAATGCCGCCATGTCTTCAGGGCATGAACCACTGCCGCTAACTCAAGATCGTGAGTAGCGTAGTTCTCTTCATGACGTCGTAGCTGCCTGGAGAGGTATGCTATGACTCGGCCATCTTGCATCAGAACGCTTCCCAATCCGGTTCGAGAGGCATCACAATATATCACGAACTCCTTGTGAATATCAGGTGTTGCCAGAACTGGGGCGGTGGTCAACCTCTTCTTGAGCTCTTGGAAGCTCTCTTCGCATTTTGGCGTCCATTCGAACTTCTTGTCCTTCTTGAGGAGCTGAGTCATCGGTCGGGCAATGCTAGAGAATCCTTCCACGAATTTGCGGTAATAGCCCACAAGTCCGAGGAAGCTTCTGACTTCCTTAACGGTCGTTGGAGATTGCCATTGGGTCACAGCTTCGATCTTCGTGGGATCAACTGATAAACCTTCTTCGGTCAAGACATGACCTAAGAATCCAACTTTTTGCACCGAGAACTCACACTTGCTGAATTTGGCATATAGTTGGTGCTCTCGAAGCTTGTCTAGGACCATCCTCAAATGTTGCTCGTGCTCTTCCTCCGTCTTCGAGAAGACAAGAATGTCATCGATGAAGACAACAACGAACTTGTCCAAATATTCCATGAAGACTTTATTCATGAGATACATGAAGTAGGCTGGGGCATTGGTTAACCCAAAGGACATGACCGTGCACTCGTACAGGCCATATCTGGTTACAAATGCCGTCTTCGGAATATCTTGGGGTCTGATCTTCAACTGGTAGTACCCAGATCTAAGGTCGATCTTGGAGAACACCTTGGCTCCGCCGAGCTGATCGAACAAATCTTCAATCTTGGGAAGTGGATATTTGTTCTTGATTGCAACTTCATTGAGGGAACGATAGTCAATGCATAAGCGGATGGTACCGTCCCTCTTTGCCACAAACAGAACAGGTGATCCCCAAGGGGAGGCACTTGGGCGGATAAATCCCTTCCTCAGCTGCTCTTCCAGTTGCTTCTTCAACTCGACTAATTCTTCCGTCCCCATTCTATAAGGCTTCTTATAGATGGGTCCTGCCCCGGGAACGAGCTCGATGATGAACTCAATGTCACGGTCAGGGGGCATTCCCGGTAGTTCATCCGGAAAGACATTGGGATACTCGCATACCACCGGTACTTGCTCTAGCCCAACTTCAGACAGACAGTTGACTTGAGCGGCTTGAGCGGAAGAGGAGTTGGAAGCAAACTTGACTTCGACTTCTTGGTCATTGGTCACAGTGACTGTCCGATTGGCACAATCTAACAAGCCTTGGTGATTCCTGAGCCAATTCATGCCTAGGATCACATCCAAGCCTTGTGATCTCAGGACGATGAGGTCTGCTAGGAATTCCACACCGTTAATGGTAATACTGACTCCCTTACAGCCTATCTTGGCTCTCATCTCTCCTCCGGGGGTTTGTACCACCATAGGGTTACTCAGGGGTGTAGGGGTCATGCCACTTTTTAATGCAAATCTTTGAGTGACAAATGAATGCGTTGCTCCAGAATCAAACAAGACAGTTGCAGGTGCTGAGTTGACAAGGAATGTGCACAGCACGACGTTCGGGTCTTCCTAGGCTTCTTCAGCAGTGATGATATTCACACGCCCCTTCGCATGGTTAGGCGGGTTGCGAGGAGCTCGGTTCCGTGGTGGCATCCCGCGGCCTTGTCCTGGGTTCTGCGCATTGGGGCGCGGGGCATCAGGCTTCTTGTTGGGGCACACCCTTGAGATGTGTCCTGACTGGCCACATCCAAAGCAAGTGACTTGGTTTGGATTGTTGATCTTGTTGCCACCACTGTTATTGGGGTTGAAAGCTGGCCTTGGGTTGGCATACTGCTGAGGCTGAAAGTTGGTGCGAGGTGCAGGAGCTCTTGGTTACTGATAGGTTGGCTTGGCCGGGGCTGACTGCCACGGACGAGGCTTCTGGTTGCTGGAACTTCCCTTGCTGACCATCTTGCGCTTGCGAGTGTCTTCCAAAGCACGCCGCTTGTCTTCAAGCATGAGTGCTTTGTTCACCGGGTCAGGGAAGGTTGGGCAGTGGCACACGACAAGCGAGTATTGCAGAGTCTGATTGAGGCCTTCCATGATGTAATGCCCCGGATGTAATACTTTCCCTTTTGGGCATATAATATATCTCTGGCTTCATCTATTCCATTCCGGGCTCTTTGTCTTTTCGGGTTTTCGTCATTTTGTCGTGTGCGTGTGTGGCATTCATTCATATCATGTAGTCATGTGCATCGCATGCATTTGTGTTGTCGTTTGCTTCCGGTTCCACGCGTTCCTTCCCGTTGTCCGTTTCGCGTTCCGGAGCTCCCTCACGTGTCAGTGGCATCCCCGAGGCCTACTTTGGTGTTTGGCCGTGTAACGTTACGGTTTGGCGCGAGACTTGCCGTGTGTTGTTGTTTTGGTGTGTGTAACCCGCCTGTCAAATCTCGTCGCGTTTGGAGTTCGTTTGCAACCCCAACAGTTATTCTCGCGGGCTCAAAGTGCCTTCACTTTGAGGCCCAAGACACCCCTCCAACAGCCCACCAAACCAGCCCAAACCCCTCCCTTCATCTAGGCCATCCAATTCTGATCGCGTGGACGAAAACCACACCTCATTTGGACAACCCTAGCTCCTTGTGCCTATATATTTGTCCACTTCCCCCAATTTTTTCCCCAAATCAAGGAAACCCTAGCTTCATCTCCTACCTCCAGCCTCCTCCTCCACCTCCGGCCGGAGCTCGCCGGAGCACCGCCGGAGTAGCTCGCCGGAATACCCCGCCGCCTCGCCGGAGCACCTCACCGGCCGAACTTTTTCTCCACGCCGCCGGCGCCGCGCCACTCACCGCAGCCGCCTCCTCCGTCCAGCCAAGGTGCCGCCGTCGCCACCTCCCGCCGGCCTGGGGCCCCGCGCCGCTGCGAGGCATCGGAGCCGCCGCCCCACTCCTCGAAGCTCCTCCGCTCGGGCGCCGGTGACCCCCCGATCGGATCTGGAGTCATCCGCTGGGCCGGCCCGTTCTGCGCGCCCCTGGGCCTCGTTCACCTCCACTCACCGCTCGAGGCCCCAGCCTCCACATCCCGCCGCCTGGGCCGAGTGCTAGGCCCGAGCCGCCCCAGGCTAATCTGCCAGGCCGCGCCCGAGTGCTTTTTCCTCCAGGCACCGGTGGGCCGGCCCGATACAGCATCCGCTCGAGGCCTCGAGCCTCCAGCCGCCGCCGCCGATCTGGGTTCGAGGACGAGGAACCCTCGCCCAAATCCCCGATCCGCCGGGTGGGCCTAGCGGGCCGTTTACCCTCTTTGGTCCGAGCCCGCTCCGCCAGCCGTCAGCCCGATCCGCTTCCCACCGGCCCGCGCGCCCGATCCGCAACGACCCCGACCCGATCCACGTCAGACTCGCGTTGACTTTCTGTTGACCCGGAGGTAGACCCAGATTTCCACCAAGTCCCTGTGATATTTTTGTTGTCTGATGCTATATTCGAATGGTGATAACTTTGTGTGTGATGCTCCGATTTGAGTGAATGAGATGTCCAGACGTTCATGGAGACATGTACTACATTTCTTTCCATTATGCCATACATGTTTGAGTTCATCTAGGTGCTTAAAATTCTGTTGCAAGAGTGCATCGTGATAAAAACTGCTGTTAGTGTTGTTTTTCATGCCATCTTTGCATAGTGATAACTTGGTGCTCGTTTATCCGAATGATGCAAATGACATATCCACGTGTTCGTCTTGTCATGCTCTACATGTTGAATGCCTAGGTTTGCATGATAGAATTAATCTTGCCATGTTTATCTACTTTGCAAAGTGCCATGTGGCTGTTAAGTTTTTAAGCTTGTTATGAAATGCCTACTTGAGGAGCTCATTGCTATCGTTGTGTTTATCTCCATGATGCATGCTTAGGTGTTTTGGAATCACCATCATGTGTACTTTGTTGTGGTGTTTACCACTTGCCATGTTTAGTTTTGAGGTGACTTAAACTTGCTCTCAAAGATGCCATGATGAAACTGATGTTTCAACACTTAGTGAAATTTCACTAAGTCTGGAATCTGTAATTTCCAGATGCCATGTTTGCTTGTTGTTCTAGGCCAATCCATGATAGTTTTGGGGTGACTCTTGATGATTCCTTGTAGTATATATTGTTGGATATCCATTTATGCTCTCACATGCTTATTTGAGTGGCTGTAGCATATTTAACTTTTGCTCCCAAGTTGCAATAAAATACTGCTGTCAGAATTTTGTTATCAAGTTCAATATGTCCAAGCTTGTTGCTATTGATCCGTGGCTCCTTTGGGGGTGCACCAATGGACTTATTTGCTGTAGGAAATGTCTAGGTTATGTTCATGCTCTTTGCCATGATGTTTGAGTGCTGTAGCTTATTTATCTAGTGCTACGAAGTTGCTATGTTGCTGTAATTTTTCAGCTTTCGCATGTTTATTGTTTTGTGTGTAACTTTTAGTCCGTAGCTCCGATTGCAGCAAGTCTTATATGAAACTTGGTTGATTTTTCATGTAGATTCATAATATCCTATTGTTTTCGTGATTTGAAGCATTTTGCTTGATCGCATCTTGTCATGCTCCGTATGCTCCCATAGTGCATCCGTCATGCATCCAGCATATTTTGTGTGCGCATTGCATCTTGTTGATTTCGTGCCTTGTGTGTTTGTGTTGAGTAGAGCCGGAAGCTGAGTACGAGTACGAGAACGAGGTTACTACCGAGGTTGAGAACGAGGAGCTCTCTTACGATCCTATCGACAACTCTTCAGGCAAGATGACCGAACCCCGATAACATTACTATCTTTGCCTATTGCTAGAATATCGCTCTATAGTTTTGCCTAGATGCCCATGTCTTTCCTGTCAGCCTCCTATTGTAACCATGTTCATGTTTAACCACCCTACCTATGCAAACCATTGAATGGCTAAGTACGCTTCGCTCAGCCCCTCTTATAGCATTGCTAGTTGTAGGTGAAGTTGAAGATGTTTGCTTCATGTTGAAGTTTGTGGGGTTATATCACACTATCTTAATGCTCAAATGAAATCATCTATATATTGGCAATGGGTGGAAGGCTAAGCCTTTTGCTTGGTGATTTGTTCCACTCATGCCGCTAGGAACCGTATAAACCGGTGTTATGTTCCTTGATTATGCGTTCCTCACACGGTTGGGGTTATGGGGGGCCCTCGATAAACCGCTAAGTGCTAAGTCTTTTCCAGCAAGTCCCAACATTGGTACTATTTGCCTAATAACTAATAAAACTTGCATAGGGTCTTGCAAACCCGAGTTCTTAATCAACAACCCCGGGCCAGTGCTCCTCATGAGTGTTGGTCCGAAACGGGGGTCCTGCGGGGTCACCACGAGGAAACTCGAGGATTGATATAAACCTGTAGCATCGCCCATCCGGTTGTGGCCTGAGACTAGATACGCGCGGCTATTGTCAGGGTGTCGGCACGCCGGGAGGATTTGCTGGATTAGCCTTACCTTAGTTCGGAGTATCTTGAGCACGGGATTCCGAGAATACTCGGGTCATCCCACCTTTGGAGTTGCGACTCCGCGGATCATGGGCTTGTCATGGGCCAAGTTGGAACACCCCTGCAGGGTTTTGAACTTTCGAAAGCCATGCCCGTGGTTATGTGGCAGATGGGAGCTTGTTAATATCCGGTTGTAGAAAACTTGACACCTTGTTCCAATACACTATCAGCGTGTGTACAGTGACTGTCATTTTCCGAAAGGGGTTTCGGGAGATGAACATGGTGGGGTTATGTTTGTCTTGATTAGATTCGGATCACTTAGTGATCATCTCTCGACCGAGGCACCTTCTCTTTTTGCTCTCTTTTACGTAAGCTAGGCTAGTGCTGCTGCAACCACTTATTCTTATTCTTTCTTCAGCCTTGTTCCACACCCAAGGCTTAAATAGTCATGTTACCCAGGAACGGGATTGCTGAGTCCTCTGTGGCTCACAGTTACTTCAACACACCAGATGCAGGTCCGATGGTGAGTTACCCAGGCGATGGCACTGAGCTAGACTAGGAGTACGACGAGGAGCGTAGCCGTTACTATGTTCGTTATCCTGATGATTAGTAGTGGAACTTCTACTAGGATTCGATCCGACCTGTGGATTTAAATTATGTTTGGTATCTTGTCTTTTGGATTTTACCCTTAGATGGGATGTGATGTTTTGTTGAATGATGATTTGAACATGTAATGTATTTGTGTGACGTGGCGAGTGTAAGCCAACTATTTTATGTTTTCCATCCCCATCTTTTACATGAGTTGTGCAAAGATACCAAACTTGCGATCATTCCAGCATGGGGTTATGTCTCTAAGTCGTGCCTCCACACGTAGGAGATATAGTCCCATCCTGGGCATTTCAATTTGGTATTCAGAGCCTTCTCCGACCTAGAAGCCCCCACTGATTGATCGAATCGTTGACGGTCGAGTCTAGGCACACACTGAAAATATTTTTGGGTCCTATATTTATATCGGAGAGTAGGATTTCTTAGCTTCTCATCCCCGTTCTCTCTGGTGAGGACTCCTGACGACTACTCTTGCCTCTTCTACTTTCAAAAATTGCACCAATTTTTTTTAGGAATCTCGCGAGTATTGTAGGATTCTTTCGATGTTCTTGTGACGAGAATATTGTTCTCGATACCTCCTGACATTAGGGGTTGTGGCAGTGTCCCGGGGAGTTGAGCTTCGGGGTATTGTCGTCACAAGCATATCGCGGCAGTACTAAATACTTAAGACGGCCGACATCAAAAATCTCTCCTATACAGTTAGTGGCAAGATAACCCCGACATCACCCAGTACTGGGGAGGTAGTTCGGGAGTATTGCCATAGCTTGGTATAGTGGATGCTTTTCGAAGGTCCGAGGTAGACAGTTTCCGAGAAAGACTGGTTATGTGTTGAAGGATGGATACAACTGGATGTAGGTTTAGAGTTGATTGCGTGGTGCTTCCCCTGTATCCCCAACACCTGATTGCATAACTGGAAACTTTCGGAAATTAATAGGTGGGTTATCCAGTAGATCGTAGGCATTCTTCCAACGAATGCAGGTTAGCGAGTCCAGGGTTCTACATTGAGTGAAGTGGTTTTATGACCGATGTTCCGATCGGGGGTTGCATCTTAAAGGATCCTTGGCTATGCTGATCCGGGGATTGCAAAATCCTTTCGTAACACGTTCATAAGCTTTCAGCACAAAGATGTTAGAACGAAGCTCCTATCTTGTGTTTGTTTCCGTCTGTACCTTGTTGTTTTTCTTATTTACCTTTTGTCCCCTATGTGGCTTCTCGTGAAGATTGATGTTATCATTTAACTGAGAATTTCATTCGTTCCTCTTGTTGGAATGATTATTGTGAAGACTATGTTGCATTTCAATCCGTTGATTCAGCGTATACCTTCTTTCAATCAATTGCTGATTCGTGGTCATCTCTTTCAGGGTGGCTCCGAAACGAATTCCCAACGCTAACCCAGAGGGTGAAGAGGTCCCAGATCGTCCTCCTTCCCCTCCTCCTCCGTCTAAGGCTTGGAGAGCGATCATGCAAACTACAAATCAGAACACCCAGATGTTGATGCAGATGATGCAGCAGATGCAAGCTAATCAGGGTGTTCCAGGGAATCAAGGCAACTTCTTCAACCAGCAGCACCATGCTACTCTCAACCAGTTCTTGGCCAATAATCCAAAAGCTTTCAGTTACTGTGTCGACCCTCTTGATGCTGAAGATTGGTTAACCGATATCAAGAAACATTTTGAGTGCAGTAACGTAAGGGAAGAGGATTATGTGAAGTTTGCAGCCTTCCAACTCAAAGACCAAGCAGCTGACTGGTGGCAGCAGTACAAAGACTCCAGGCAAGGTCGTGTGATCTCTTGGGAGGATTTCTGCAAGGATTTTCGCTCTCACCACATTCCAACAAGTGTCATCGAGGGTATGCGTGAGCAATTCCGCAACCTAAAGCAGGGCTCCATTACTGTCTACCAATATAATGTCAAGTTCCAAAATCTCGCCCGCTATGCTAAGCAAGACATACCAGATGCCAAGAGCAAGATCTATCAGTTCCGCAGAGGTCTCAAGGATGAACTTCAACTTGCTCTCACCTTGTTCGAGCCCGATGAGTTCGACAAATTCTATAACATGGCGCTCAAGCAAGAGGCAGCCCAGCTCAAGATGGAAGCTTCCAAAAAGAGGATTCGAGATGCCGTTCACTCCTCCTCGTCTTCTCAAGTGGCCGCGAAACAACAGAAATTTTGGCTTCCTCCTCCTCAAGTGATTCGAGCTCCTTACAACAACTCCAACAACTCCAACAACAACAAGAATGCTAGTGGTCGTGGTTTCTCCCACCCATCCAACTCCAACAAGCAGTCCAAGCAGCAGTTCCAAGATCCAAGACTAAGTGCTCCTCATACTCGTCCACTTTCTGAGGTGACTTGCTACAAATGTGGCCAGAAGGGTCATTATTCCAACAAGTGCAACAACCCGAGGCGCCTTCCGCCTCCTCCTCCTGTCGGTACCGCTATGGTCAAGCATGATCCAAAGGTAGCAAGGGTGCATCTGATGAATGCAGCTCAAGCGGAGAATTCTTCTGATGTGATTTTGGGTAACCTTCCAGTTAACTATTTTCCTGCTAAAGTGTTGTTTGATTCGGGTGCTTCATGTTCCTTCATGTCATATCCATTTGCATCCAAGCACGATGTTGCCACTAAAAATCTGCCAAGGGAGTTAACAGTCATTTCTCCGGGGAGACGAATGCACTCCAGTGTTTATGCTCCGGATGTTTCTATTCGCATGGGTGATTATCGATTTCTGGCCTCTCCGGTGGTTCTCGGCAATTCTGACATTGACCTTATCCTCGGAATGGACTGGATTTCTCAGCATGATGCTCAGATTGACTGTGCACAGAAGGAAGTCAAGATTACTCATTTCGATGATGATGTGATTATCTTCGCCTCCAGGGATAACACTATCAGGCTTTTCTCTCTCAATGACAAGGGCGAAATGAATGCCATATCTCAAATTCCGGTGGTTAACGAATACCAAGACGTATTTCCTGAAGAACTTCCAGGCATGCCTCCACACCGTAAGGTGGAATTCGTGATTGAACTCGAGCCGGGTACTGAGCCAGCATGCCGGCGTCCGTACATGCTCTCTCCAGAAGAGTTGAAGGAATTGAAGAAGCAGCTTGATGAACTCGAGCGTATGGGTCTCATCAGGCCTAGTACGTCTCCTTAGGGCTGTGGTGTCTTATTTGTCAAGAAGAAAGATGGCACGGAGCGTCTCTGCGTTGATTACCGACCATTGAACTAGAAGACAATTAAGAACAAGTATCCGCTCCCCAACATCAACGAGTTGTTTGAGCAGCTCAAAGGAGCTAAAGTGTTCTCTAAGCTCGATCTCCGGATGGGCTATCACCAAATTCGCATTCGCGAGGAAGACATCCCCAAGACTGCTTTCAGAACGAGCTACGGTTCATATGAATATACAGTCATGTCCTTCGGTCTCGCTAATGCTCCACCTACCTTCTCGAGAATGATTCACTACATTTTCAACCCCTACACCGGTGAGTTTGTGCTTGTGTATCTGGATGACATTTTGGTATTTTCCAAGAATGAAGAAGATCACGAAAAGCACCTCCGTCTTGTTCTCGACCGACTCCGTGAACATAAGTTCTACGCCAAGTTCTCCAAGTGCGAATTTTGGCTCGATAAGGTCTTGTATTTGGGCCATATCATCTCTGCTGACGGTATTGCGGTAAACCCTGAGAAAGTTGAAGCAATTGTCAACTGGGAAGCTCCTCAGAACGTCAAGCAACTCCGAAGCTTTCTTGGTCTTTCCAGCTATTGCAGAAGGTTCGTCGAGAACTTCTCCAAGATTGCCAAGCCTCTCTCCAACTTGCTGCAGAAGAATGTCAAGTACTACTGGTCTCCAGATTGTGAAGTGGCATTCAAAACTGTCAAAGAAAAGCTCGTCTCTGCTTCAGTTCTTACTCCTCCAGATGAGTCCAAGCCCTACAAAGTATTCTGTGATGCTTCTCTTCAAGGACTTAGTGGTGTGCTTATGCAAGACAAGAGAATTGTGTCTTACACTTCTCGTCAGCTGAAGCCAAGTGAGAAGAACTACCCCACACATGATCTTGAACTAGCAGCTGTGGTACATGCATTGATCACGTGGAGACATCTGTTGTTGGGCAGAAAAGTCGACATCTTCACCGATCACAAGAGCTTGAAGTACATCTTCACACAGCCGAATCTGAACCTCCGCCAGACTCGTTGGGTTGAAATGATCCAAGAGTACGATCCCAGCATTGAATACACTCCTGGCAAGGCGAATGTGATTGCAGATGCTTTGAGCAGAAAGGCATATTGCAACAGCCTTCTTATCAAGCCGTTCCAGCCTGAGCTTTGTGAAGCATTTAGTAAACTCAACCTCCAAGTTGTTCCGCAGGGTTTTCTGGCAAATCTTCAAGTTGCTCCTACCTTGGAAGATCGGGTCCGTGAGGCCCAACTCAGTGATGCCATGGTGCTGAAGGTGAAACATGGTATTGCAAAGGGTGATCCGAAATACTAGTGCTATCGCGTTGATGAGAGAGATACCTTGTTCTTTGAGGACAGACTCGTCGTTCCTAAAGGTGATCTCAGGAAGCTCATAATGGAAGAAGCACATGATTCCCTCCTTTCTATTCATCCTGGTAGCTCCAAGATGTACCAAGATCTCAAGCAGTCTTACTGGTGGACACGCATGAAAAGGGAGATTGCCCAATACGTGAATGAATGTGATGTCTGCAGAAGAGTGAAGGCAGAGCATCAACGTCCAGCCGGTCTTCTCCAACCTCTTCCTATTCCCGAGTGGAAATTTGACCACATTGAAATGGATTTCGTCACTGGCTTTCCTAAGTCCAAGAGAGGGAATGATTCTATCTTCGTGGTGATTGACAAGCTTACCAAAGTCGCTCACTTCCTTCCAGTCAAAGAATCAATCAATGCAGCTCAACTTGCAGAGTTGTACACTTCCAGAATTGTGTCCTTACATGGCATCCCTCAAGTCATCTCCTCAGACCGTGGAAGTTTGTTCACTTCAAAGTTCTGGGACTCCTTTCAGCCCGCCATGGGCACTAAGATCAGATTCAACACTGCTTTTCACCCTCAGACTAGTGGTCAAGTCGAGCGTGTGAATCAGATTCTAGAAGACATGCTCAGAGCCTGTGTCATATCTTTTGGCATGAAATGGGAAGATTGCCTTCCATTTGCCAAGTTCTCTTACAACAACAGCTACCAAGCAAGTGCAGGCAAAGCTCCATTTGAAATCCTCTATGGCAGAAAGTGCCATACCCCTCTCAACTGGTCCGAGACAGGAGAACGTCAACTTCTTGGCAACGACTTGATCTCAGAAGCCGAAGAGATGTGCAAAGTCATACGTGAGAATCTCAAGGACTGTCAGTCGCGTCAGAAGAGCTACTATGACGGCAAGCATCGTGATTTGGCCTTCAACATTGGTGATCATGTTTATCTCCGTGTTTCTCCGATGAAAGGCACCCAAAGATTCGGTATCAAAGGAAAGCTTGCTCCTAGATACGTCGGGCCTTTCAAGACTCCTGAACGCATGATTCCGTTTGAAGAGATTGATCTTCAACAAGATTTGTCCTACCGAGAGCACCCAGTTGCTATTCTCGAAGAAACCGAGCGCAAGACCCGCAACAAGTCCATCAAATTCTTGAAAGTCAAATGGTCACACCATACCGACCGAGAAGCTACGTGGGAACGAGAAGATCATCTTCGTTCCAAGTACCCTTCCTTTTTCCAGTCCTAGATCTCGGGACGAGATCTTTTTGTACTAGAGGAGAGTTTGTAATGCCCCGGATATAATACTTTCCCTTTTGGGCATATAATATATCTCTGGCTTCATCTATTCCATTCCGGGCTCTTTGTCTTTTCGGGTTTTCGTCGTTTTGTCGTGTGCGTGTGTGGTATTCATTCATATCATGTAGTCATGTGCATCGCATTGCATTTGTGTTGTCGTTTGCTTCCGGTTCCACGCGTTCCTTCCCGTTGTCCGTTTCGCGTTCCGGAGCTCCCTCACGTGTCCGTGGCATCCCCGAGGCCTACTTTGGTGTTTGGCCGTGTAACGTTACCGGTTTGGCACGAGACTTGTCGTGTGTTGTTGTTTGGGTGTGTGTAACCCGCCTGTCAAATCTCGTCGCGTTTGGAGTTCGTTTGCTACCCCAACAGTTATTCTCGTGGGCTCAAAGTGCCTTCACTTTGAGGCCCAAGACACCCCTCCAACAGCCCACCAAACCAGCCCAAACCCCTCCCTTCATCTAGGCCATCCAATTCTGATCGCGTGGCCGAAAACCACACCTCATCTGGACAACCCTAGCTCCTTATGCCTATATATTTGTCCACTTCCCCCAATTTTTGCCCCAAATCAAGGAAACCCTAGCTTCATCTCCTACCTCCAGCCTCCTCCTCCCACTCCGGCCGGAGCTCGCCGGAGCACCGCCGGAGTAGCTCGCCGGAATACCCCGCGGCCTCGCCGGAGCACCTCACCGGCCGGACTTTTTCTCCACGTCACCGGCGCCGCGCCACTCACCGCAGCCGCCTCCTCCGTCTGGCCAAGGCGCCGCCGTCACCACCTCTCGTCGGCCTGGGGCGCCGCGCCGCTGCGAGGCATCGGAGCCGCCGCCCCGCTCCTCGAAGCTCCTCCGCTCGGGCGCCGGTGACCCCGATCCGATCGGATCTGGAGTCATCCGCTGGGTCGGCCCGTTCTGCGCGCCCCTGGGCCCCGTTCACCTCCACTCACCGCTCGAGGCCCCAGCCTCCACATCCAGCCGCCTGGGCCGAGCGCTAGGCCCGAGCCGCCCCAGGCTGATCTGCCAGGCCGCGCCCGAGGGCTTTTTCCTCCAGGCACCGGTGGGCCGGCCCGATACAGCATCCGCTCGAGGCCTCGAGCCTCCAGCCGCCGCCGCCGATCTGGGTTCGAGGACGAGGAACCCTCGCCCAAATCCCCGATCCGCCGGGTGGGCCTAGCGGGCCGTTGACCCGCTTCGGTCCGAGCCCGCTCCGCCAGCCGTCAGCCCGATCCGCTTCCCACCGGCCCGCGCGCCCGATCCGGAACGACCCCGACCCGACCCGCGTCAGACCCGCGTTGACTTTCTGTTGACCCGAAGGTAGTCCCAGATTTCCACCAAGTCCCTGTGATATTTTTGTTGTCTGATGCTATATTCAAATGGTGATAACTTTGTGTGTGATGCTCCGATTTGAGTGAATGAGATGTCCAGACGTTCGTGGAGACATGTACTACATTTCTTTCCATTATGCCATACATGTTTGAGTTCATCTAGGTGCTTAAAATTCTGTTGCAAGAGTGCATCATGATAAAAACTGTTGTTAGTGTTATTTTTCATGCCATCTTTGCATAGTGATAACTTGGTGCTCGTTTATCCGAATGATGCAAATGACATGTCCACGTGTTCGTCTTGTCATGCTCTACATGTTGGATGCTTAGGTTTGCATGATAGAATTAATCTTGCCATGTTTATCTCCTTTGCAAAGTGCCATGTGGCTGCTAAGTTTTTGAGCTTGTTATGAAATGCCAACTTGAGGAGCTCATTGCTATCGTTGTGTTTATCTCCATGATGCATGCTTAGGTGTTTTGGAATCACCATCATGTGTACTTTGTTGTGGTGTTTACCACTTGCCATGTTTAGTTTTGAGGTGACTTAAACTTGCTCTCAAAGATGCCATGATGAAACTGCTGTTTCAACACTTAGTGAAATTTCACCAAGTCTAGAATCTGTAATTTCCAGATGCCATGTTTGCTTGTTGTTCTAGGCCAATCCATGATAGTTTTGGGGTGAATCTTGATGATTCCTTGTAGTATATATTGTTGGCTATCCATTCATGCTCTCACATGCTTATTTGAGTGGCTGTAGCATATTTAACTTTTGCTCCCAAGTTGCAATAAAATACTGCTGTCAGAATTTTGTTATCAAGTTAAATATGTCCAAGCTTGTTGCTATTGATACGTGGCTCCTTTGGGGGTGCACCAATGGACTTATATTCTGTAGGATATGTCTAGTTTATGTTCATGCTCTTTGCCATGATGTTTGAGTGATGTAGCTTATTTATCTAGTGCTCCGAAGTTTTGTGTGTAACTTTTAGCCCGTAGCTCCGATTGCAGCAAGTCCTACATGAAACTTGGTTGATTTTTCATGTAGATTCATAATATCCTATTGTTTTCATGTTTTTAAACATTTTGCTTGATCGCATCTTGTCATGCTCCGTATGCTCCCATAGTGCATCCGTCATGCATCCAGCATATTTTGTGTGCGCATTGCATCTTGTTGATTTCGTGCCTTGCGTGTTTGTGTTGAGTAGAGCCGGAAGCAGAGTACGAGTACGAGAACGAGGTTACTACCGAGGTTGAGAACGAGGAGCTCTCTTACGATCCTATCGACAACTCTTCAGGCAAGATGACCGAACCCCGATAACATTACTATCTTTGCCTATTGCTAGAATATCGCTCTATAGTTTTGCCTCGATGCCCATGTCTTTCCTGTCAGCCTCCTATTGTAACCATGTTCATGTTTAACCACCCTACCTATGCAAACCGTTGAATGGCTAAGTACGCTTCGCTCAGCCCCTCCTATAGCATTGCTAGTTGCAGGTGAAGTTGAAGATGCTTGCTTCATGTTGAAGTTTGTGGGGTTATATCACACTATCTTAATGCTTAAATGAAATCATCTATATATTGGCAATGGGTGGAAGGCTAAGCCTTTTGCTTGGTGATTTGTTCCACTCATGCCGCTAGGAACCGTATAAACCGGTGTTATGTTCCTTGATTATGCGTTCCTCACACGGTTGGGGTTATGGGGCCCCCTCGATAAACCGCTAAGTGCTAAGTCTTTTCCAGCAAGTCCCAACATTGGTACTATTCGCCTAATAACTAATTAAACTTGCATAGGGTCTTGCAAACCCGAGTTCTTAATCAACAACCCCGGGCCAGTGCTCCTCATGAGTGTTGGTCCGAAACGGGGGTCCTGCAGGGTCACCACGAGGAAACTCGAGGATTGATATAAACCTGTAGCATCGCCCATCCGGTCGTGGCCTGAGACTAGATACGCGCGGCTATTGTCAGTGTGTCGGCACGCCGGGAGGATTTGCTGGATTAGCCTTACCTTAGTTCGGAGTATCTTGAGCACGGGATTCCGAGAATACTCGGGTCTTCCCACCTTTGGAGTTGCGACTCCGCGGATCGTGGGTTTGTCATGGGCCAAGTTGGAACACCCCTGCAGGGTTTTGAACTTTCGAAAGCCGTGCCCACGGTTATGTGGCAGATGGGAGCTTGTTAATATCCGGTTGTAGAAAACTTGACACCTTGTTCCAATACACTACCAGCGTGTGTACCGTGACTGTCATTTTCCGAAAGGGGTTTCGGGAGATGAACACGGTGGGGTTATGTTTGAATTGATTAGATTAGGATCACTTAGTGATCATCTCTCGACCGAGGCACCTTCTCTTCTCGCTCTCTTTTACGTAAGCTAGGCCAGTGCTGCTGCAACCACTTATTCTTATTCATTCTTCAGCCTTGTTCCACACCCAAGGCTTAAATAGTCATGTTACCCGGGAACGGGATTACTGAGTCCTCTATGGCTCACAGTTACTTCAACACACCAGATGCAGGTCCGATGGTGAGTTACCCAGGCGATGGCACTGAGCTAGACTGGGAGTACGACGAGGAGCGTAGCCGTTACTATGTTCGTTATCCTGATGATGAGTAGTGGAACTTCTACTGGGATTCGATCCGACCTGTGGATTTAAATTATGTTTGGTATCTTGTCTTTTGGATTTTACCCTTAGATGGGCTGTGATGTTTTGTTGAATGATGATTTGATAATGTAATGTATTTGTGTGACTTGGCGAGTGTAAGCTAACTATTTTATGTTTTCCATCCCCATCTTTTACATGAGTTGTGCAAAGATACCAAACTTGCGATCATTCCAGCATGGGGTTATGTCTCTAAGTCGTGCCTCGACACATAGTAGATATATTCCCATCCTGGGCATTACACATGAAGCGCTCCCTTTTTGCAGCATCAGTGCTGACATCTTCAGGGGCATACCTTGACAGAACACTGAAATTCTGCATGTACTCCTTGACAGTGCCACTTCCTTGCTTCAGGTCTCGGAACTCACGCTTTTTGATAGCCATGATCCCGGAAGGAATGTGGGCTTTGCGGAGTTTTGCCTTGAAGTTGACCCAAGTGATGTCTTGTTCAGCATGCATGACCTTGAATCCATCCCACCAAGCTCTAGCAGTCCCCCCGAGGTAGTGGGCTGCATAAGCCACCTTCTCACGGTCTTCGTTGCATCCGACTAGTTCCAGCAAGTCCTCAATGGTGTGGACCCAGTCGTCTACATCCAGGGGTTCAGCAGTCTCGATGAAGGTTGGCAGTGCATGCTTCTTGAACTCTGCCAACGTGGAACGTCCATTGCCATTCCCCGCCGGCTGGCGGTTGTTGGTGACAGCTTGAGCAATCAACTGAAGGGCTGCGGTGTTGGCTTGGTGTTCCTCTCGGAAAGCTTGGAGAAGCTGAGCCATGTCCATGTTCGGAGGAGGTGGTGGTGGTGGAGCTTGGTCGTTGGTTTGGTCGTGGACGGCCTCTGACTGAGCGGATGCTCCGGCTTCAGGCTGCTGGGTAGAGGTACCAGTACGAGTTACAACAGGCATCCTGTTGGAGCGATAAAAGGTCTATGACTTGGAAGAGGGAAAGCAAGATAGATGGGTGCCTAGTAAGGGGGTGGGTGTGACACTAATCAAATCATGCAAGGGCCGAAAGGCCAAACACATTCATTAAATTCCAAATGGGTGATGCAGTCGTTTACACATTCCCGAAGGAAGAATACGACATACATCCAAACACAACAAAAGCAACACTAGATGGTTTCATATGAACCATACAAGGACTCGACTGCGCATAGGGGTTACACGACCTATCCTACCGTAGAGGTCACGATCTGGCATATCCGAGTAGCGAATAATGCCTAAGCGGCGGAATGCTCGGTCGCGTATTCCGGCTCTTCTGGGTCTTCCTCCTTGTCTTCATCTGTCTGGGCCGCCTTGTCACTTGAGGGTGTGGGGGAGTGGAGGACTTGGATACCACGGTGCTTTGTCGGTGGTGTCGAGAAAAGCTTGTGATATTCCCTTGCCGTCATACGGCATCGCCGAGGTGGTTATTCATTCTTGGAAGATACATCTTCGGAGGGCCTTCCGCCTCGGTATGCGATAGCAGACTGTCCAGAAGGCGCTCCTTCTTTCTTGATCCTATTTGTCATCTCTTGAGCTCGACGAAGAAGTGCCTTGGTCTTGTGAAGTTCTTCTCGGAGCTTCATCGATTCCGAGGCCAAGTCTTGTGCCAAGCTGTCGGCACATAGACTGAAGTAGGTCTGGAATCGAAGCGGGAGTCCTTCCTTCAGCGGAGGGGCTAGTGCGCTGCTTTCATCTTCACCTTCCTTCCGGTAAGGCAAGAAGCGAGTTGTCATCTTGGCTGCCATCTCCGGAAGAAGCTCGCGGAGACGGGTTAGTGCCTTGAGTGCAGCAGCCTCGACAGCGAGAGGTAATGTTGCCATCTGGGGTCCCTCGAAGAACCAAATTGTGGGAGGATCATTTGCCTTCACGATCACTTCCACATGGTACTCCACCTCAGTGTCGCTAACCCAATGCTCAAGGTAGGTGAGGATGGGCGCTCGGTGGAACTGGCACTCCTGGAGGCTATCCTCGAGAAGCAAGGGAAACCCAGTGGTCAGGTGCTCTTCAGGTACAGCGGCCATCTACAAAGGTGGAATAGGAGGGGTTAATAAGCTGATAACATCTCAGATTTAGAAAAGAAGAGAGGTTCAGAAGGTTTTTGAAAAGGGGTCTTAACTAACTAACGCCCATGCTAACTAAGGCTTCCTACAGTCAGGGTGGCTCTGATACCAGCTCTATGGGGACCCCGACTTAGAAGTCGAGATCACCGAATGCACGCGTACAGTGATCCCAGAGATCAATGCTCACTGAACACACAAAAGCTGAATAACAAGAGTCTTACATCCATACATACCGTCTTACACAAATTAAGGCCATTATGGCCAAGTCTTACATAGATAAATCCTCAAGGGCTAAATAGAAAATAACTCAAATAGCGGAAGTCTTCGATGATAGGTAGAACCCATGCCATCTGCCTTTACCCTCCAGGCATTCTGACTGGGATAGCGTCCTAGTTCGCATGTTCGTCTCCAAAGAACTCTCCTTCATATTCCTGTTCCTCCATGCCTGGCCAATTAAATAACTAGTGGCAAGCCAATGAGTACTTTGAATGTACTCGCAAGCGACCCATGATTTGGTTCAAAGTAACAATGCATTTGAATAACAATGAGCAATCTAGCAACGGGTTAGAACAATATTCTACCATCAAGAGTATGCATCAATAAACTCACATAACCTCGGAGACAGGTTACCGATATCAACATGAATATGAATCAACCCATTGAGTCAAGTCACCACCTTGACTCATCACACACACATACTTTCACCGATGAAGTAAAATTCTGGACGTAGTTTAAGTAGCACCACCCAACTGTCCATGACCGCGAACACGACTATTCGAATAGTTTTACACTCTGCAGAGGTTTCGCACTTTACCCACAAGATCCGGGAAGCTTTCGTGTCATCCACGAGCCCGCAGTACCTCAAGTACTCGGGGGAAGCACCCGGTCATTATCTTTCCTTAGACGACACTAACATAGAGTACACTCATTGGTACACGGCCCTCGAGTACAATCAAGAGATCATGGGACTTGCCCTAATTTCAATGTCACACGTACCCGAAGGGACCAACGGTGTGTCCGGTGCCCTGTAAAAACAGTCATGGTCGTCTATCCAAGCACGACCCCGTCCCGGGAAAGACCTCAAGTCTTCCCGTCACTAGTAATGCGGGCACCATGCTAGTATTGGTCTAAGTAATCAATAAAGCCCCGTCCCATAAGGGGTAGAGTGGTTGCACATGTTTGGTTGGGACGGTAGTCACACATAAATCTAATCCATCATTTCACCCATGCACAAGATTTTTACCAGCACATCACTTCTTCCTCAAGTGATGACCTAAGTCAACATCACCCTCGGGCATTAGGGGCACCCGATGGGGTTTATGAAAAGATTTCAACCACAAAGGTTCATGCCACACATGCATCACTAAGCATCCCTACTAACCATTTGCATGACATCTAGCACATAACAAGATTATAAGTAAGCATGCATCATGTGATGGTTTCAATCTAGGTCACCACCATAACTCCTATCATCATGCAATCGGAAACAAACGGGTTTCGAAGAGCACAAGTGTATCATGGTCAAAGGGCTGCTTGCCTGGATTGGCTTGGTCTTCAAAGTCTTCAAAACATTCTCCTTCTCCTTCTTCAGCAACTTCGTCAAATACGGGATCTAATCGTCGCAAAATAACAACGAGAAAATAAGACTACAATGAAAACAGAAAAATCAAAGTGCTCAGAAAAATGTCAACTTATTTTTGTTAAATACTAGAGGGAAAACTAAGATGGCAAAAATTCTTAGTTGTATTTTTGGAATGACAGAATGGAATCTAAGGATTTTAGAACAGGAGTTTTATTGTTCAAATTTGAATTTAAATTTGAACAGAACACAAAAGTTTCATGGATATGTGTGAAAGTGACACCATTAAATAGGTTGGAATATTACAAGATTTTTAGGAGTCAGAATTAATTTATTTGGACATGTATTTATTTCTGTAAAATTATTTGAAATTTTACAGAAAAAGAAAAAGAAGAAATGGCCCAGTGCTACTGGACCAGAATGGCCACAGTGCACGGCCCAGGGCAACTAGCCCAGCTGCACGGGGGCTAGCGCGCGCACGCCAGGTTTTCAAACCTGACGGGCGGGGCCCGGCGGTCAGCGGCTGCGAGGGGAGAGAGAGGGCGGTGAGGATGACAGGCGGGGCCCGCCTGTCATCTTCAACCTTACGGCCAACGCGACGGCGAGCTCACCGGTGGCGATTTCGGGCATGGCGGGGCAAACGGAGGGCAGGGATGGGCTCAGCAGCGAGTCGCGGATGTAGTGGTGGTGGTGCGGCTCGCCGGGAGGCCTGGTTCGCCGGCGGCGAGGTGGAGCAGCGGAGGAGCGTCGGGAGGGGGTTGCTCCGGTCGAATCCGGCAGCTACAGAGAGGGAAAAGAGGGGGGATCGCATCAGTGAAGCACGGCGGTTCCAAATCGAGCAAGGGTTGGAGCAGAGAGGGCCTGTACCTCGAGATCCCCGGCTGCCCGACGCGGTGGAGCTCCGGTAGATCCCGAGCACAGAGGCCCTCTGGGGATGAACGAGTGGTGCTGGAGGGCTACTGGGGGTGAGGGCAGGCTGTTGGTGCCGTTGGAGAGGCTCGGGCGTGCTTATATAGCCGAGCCCACGGTCCACCATGGACTCGTGTGCCGGCGAGGTCACGGGCGTGGCCAGAGGCCATGCTGGTGCTTGTGTTTGAGTCGGGGAGGATCGTGGACGTGTTCTACGCCTTGTAGAGGGGAGAGGAGGAGCGGGGAAGGCTCCAGACTGCGTGCGCGTGTGAGGCCGACGAGTGGAGGTTGCGGGCGGCCAGCGCGCGTGCGAAGGCGGCCACTGGAGGGCGGAGGAGGAGGAGGACCGCGACGGGGAGGGTCGCAGACGTCGAGGCGCGTTGGTAGGCGCGAGAGGAGAGCTCGAGGTGGTCGGCTGCGCTGGATTGGGCGAAGCTACAGTGCGGGTGCGCACTGTAGCGCGCTCCGGAGCGGCCTTATCGCATGCCATGGCATGCCATTGGCCCTCTGGGCGCGTCCGCCGTGTCTGGGGGGTCCAGGGTGATGCAAGCAGCCCAGCTGCGACTTTGGATGCTCTAGATGATCAAGGAGAGAGGAGTGAAGCTGGTAACTTGGTAGAAATTGGCTCTCCAGCAAGGTGAACTAGGGTTTTCACCCCTCAATCATGGAGTTATGGTCATGGGGGAGTTACTGGAGGTAGATAGTAACTAGATGAAGCTGTGGTAGAAAGTTGAGGCAAAAGTAAATAGTAAAAGGGGTCAAGATGGTAGTTTTGGTAAAATAGCAGAAGGTGTTTAATCAAGTTTTGGTCAAGCAAATGATTCCCACTTGCGAGGACACTTAACAGGATTGAATGTCATATGGAAATAGGGTGTTTCACCAAATTTGGGCTCATTTGAAGAAACTAGCCAATGTAACTTTGGTGAACCCTAGAAATCAACAGAAATGGCTTCATCTTGTTTGATTCAAGCTAATCATCTCCCCTTGATGCACCACTTGATTTAGTTTCATCATTTGGGGTTATGATCATGCCCACATAGTTTGGAGCTCCAAGTAAAAAGTTGGTAATGTAAAGTTGTTCAAATTTGCATTTGAACAGAAAGGGTTTTGGGGTATTCTGATCAAGCTGCTCTACTCCAAATCTTGTGACATTTGGTCTAGATGCCTTATTAGGCCATCCTAGCATGTGCACCATGTTTGAGAGCATTTGGACAAGTTTGGCAATGTAAAGTTGGTCAAACTTCAAATATGGACAGAATGGTTATGAAGGATTTTGAGGGTGTTATCTTGCTTCCCAAGGCATGGGGCTTGGCAAGATCATCAAGTATGTCATATATGACATGACAGAATTTCCCTGGAATTTTTGGAGAATATTTCCTTTGTAAATATTTCAAAAGCTTGAAATATCCAAAAAGGGTTTTGGAGGGATTAGCCCATTATTTTGAACATGACCAAGTGTTGAAACTCTTATATATGGACAATATATGTCCTATGAGTCTCCCTCAATTTTGGCAAATATTTTTGAAATACTTAAATAATTTTTCCCTATTAAAGACCATTTCTGGCCTTAAGAAAAAGCTTTTAAATAAAATAGGAAAATAACCTTTAAAATTATACTTTTGTGGTTTCTGGTAGTCCTATGACTACTAGGTCTCAAATATACCTTTTGAAATAATTTTCTCACCCTAAATCAAGCACTTGCAGTACAAACCTCAATTCAGGGGTTTTTGGAATACTAAATTTTAAAAATACATTTTGGCCAAATTAATTTTATAAGAAAATACTATACTGCTATATAACACTTGGCATGATCATTGGGCAGAAGTTTTGGGTATGGAGATGAATTCTACAAGAGGTAATAGTTGACTTTAATGAGCACATGAAAAGCACATGAAGAAAAACTCAATTCCAAATAAAAGCCAAATGATGCCAAAAAAATTGTTGGTCCAAATTTTCATGCCTCATTGATGCAAATAACATGTTACAAGATGCAGGGTGTGACATCATGTCAATGGTAATGAGCATACGGTACACTTTCCGAGGAAACAACCTCAGGTCCATAGTATCAATTATATTGGAAAAACTTCAACTATTACTATCGGAGGTTTTGAGTTTGCTCTTCCTACTATCAAGAAGGCATATGACATTCTTATTGTTGGGGACATATATATCCCCATTGAGGTAACATAGTGTTATTCGAAAATTCTCTGGTTTCATGTTACTCGGAAAGAGTTTATTAACAAGACCTGATCAACCTTGTTAATGGATTCCTTTTGATGAGCATGGGATAGGTGAATCTAGATAGCACGAACCTTCTGTACCCTCCTTTTATTTTCTGTTAATTAGGTTAAATAAAAGAAAAATATCATTATATGTCTGTTTCCAGACTTATCCGTGCAATAAAAAAATTCCCGATAATAAAAGTTCTCCAAATGCCATGAAAATGAAATATGATTTTTTTCTAGAATATTGGAAGTGTATCACCTGGGAGGAAGGACTAGAACTATTGGCAGAGATACATGGAGGCATATGTGGCTCCCACATAGGGTCAAGAGCCCTTGCCGGCTAGGCATTCCGACAGGGTTTCTTATGGCCCACTACCCTCCAGGATGCAACGACAATAGTAACCAAGTGTGAAGCGAGTCAGTTCCATTCGAAGAAACTTCATCAACCAGCTCAAGTTCTCCAAACAATCCCTCTCTCCCGGCCATTCTCGGTCTGGGGGCCCGACATATTGGGCCCTTTTCCCCGTGCTACCGGGGGCTTTGAGTACTTGTACGTAGCAATTGACAAGGTCACAAAGTGGCCGGAGGTGGAACAGTGAGGAAGGTGACAGCACAGCCAGCCGTCAAGTTATTCAAGGGCCTGGTCTGCCGTTTTGGTGTACCAAACAGAATTATCACCGACAAAGGTACGCAGTTCACAAGCAATACCTTCATGCAATATATGCAAGACCTCGGCGGCAAGGTCTGTTTCATTTATGTTGCACATCTGTAGCGACCCGACCCAAATGGATCGAAGTCTCTGTGCTTAAGTGTCATCCCTGGATCGGTATGCTGACACCCACAGTACTCGATGAATTATAACAGAGGTCAATCACACACTTTATTACATCGAGGTCCTCAAAAGAGTATTGATTACAATATTATGGCCAAAGGCCATCTGGATAAAACAATTGCGGAAGCATCAAAAGTAAAATGAGTCCATCAACTCCACGGCAAACTGAGTGCAGAACAACGACCTATCGCACATTTACTCCTCGTCGAAGAACTCTGCAACATGAGACGTTGCAGCCGTGTAGGTCAGCACATGGAATATGCTGGCAATTTCACACCATAGAATAATAAGAATGAAAAAGACTATCTCTATATGCAAATTTAGCTGGTGGAGGCTCTAAGTTTAATTTTTGCATAAAGCCAATTTAACCCTACAACAAAGGAATAAATTTTTATTTACTACTAAATTAAAAATGCCATTATTTAGAAGGTTCCTCAAACTCAATCCCAAAATTCCCAAGTTATTAGTAACCTAATAATTTCATTAAATAGAGTGATGAGATCAACCAATAATTCACTTCTAGATACTCAAGTTGTACATAACCGGGGACACGGCTAATCATTATTAGTTTATACACTCTGCAGAGGTTTGCGCACTTTTCCCCACAAGACTCAACCACCTCCATGATCGGAAGATCGAGACATAGTCTTTCTGAAGTAATTCCTCCAAACCCTGGGTAGACCGGTACACATACTTTCCCCTACATCAGCTAGTCTACCACGGAAAGAGGTCACATAACTTACACAACTATGCCAGAGCCCATAATGGCTTGTGGCTGCACACGGAAGTTTCTAGGCATGAAATATCTTATGATCCCTTTGAGCCTGGGTGGCGGACCTAGGGTAATCACATACTCCGGGATTCCCCTTGGGCAAGCACTGGTTTCTCCAGGTGCCCCAAACAATCCACCCAGATGTGTATTATAGTTGCCACCTTATGTTGTCCCGATAAATTATTATCTCTCGCAAATTGCATGGATCACACATACCAATCCCCGTCCACGAGCATGGCTAAGCAATATGACCTAACGAATATTCCCGGGGTGATCAAAGGTCATAGGTTCCTACCACATGAACTACATAGCATAACCACATGTTCCCAACCCTACTCATGCAATCTTTGAGGGTGAAACTAATGCATAGTAAAAACTGGGTATTGAAAATTATTATCAAAGTGTGAACTTGCCTTCCTGACGTTCGTTGAACACTAAAGATTCATAGTAGCAAGCTTTGCACTCCGGATGATCTAGCATAAGTGTCGGGGAAACTGGTCGCCCACGAACACCTATGGGACCGGAGCCCCTTTTCGGTACGGCGGGGGCGGAGGAAGCACGAAGAGCGGATCGAGGCGAGCACACGAGCAGTTTACCCAGGTTCGGGCCGCGCGAATGCGTAAAACCCTACTCCTGCTTTGATTTGTATTACGTTCTTGCTCGGGAGCGAGGAGAGCTACAGTACACTCTAACCGCTAGCAAGACCGAGCGTGGGAATGATTGATGTTCGGAACCCCCTCTACGTTGCGCATGGGCCTCCTTTTATAGGTCAAAAGGGGTCACCGACAGGTGGCAACACAGATGGGGGTAAAAATGTAAAAAGGGTGGTAGTTGGAACAGTGTTCCATACCTAACCCTGACGGCAGGAGACAAGGGCATTAAATGCCCGTCGCCGTCGCCCAAACAGTGCAAAAAGTGGCCGTCAGGGGCGCCACCGTCCGCCACGACGGTAGCCTTGTCATCGCTGCTTGCCACCGTGTACCCCAGGCTGCACAGCCTTCCGCCACGTGCGCCTGGGATGGTCCCAGAGCGACACGTGGGTGGATGCGCTGGAGCGCGGGTACTGAGTGGAAGCTTGCCGCGGCAAGCGCCTTGCCGCGGTCGCTATCTTGTCGCTTCCAGGAGCTTGTCGCTCACCGGGCCTTGCCGGGACGCGTGGCGCGTCGCGGCATGTTCCTTGAGATGCCTTGATTGGCCTTCCCGGTAAGCTCCTCTTGCTAGGGTCTTGTGCCTTGAGTGGTTTTGTGCCTTGAGTGGCTTTCCCGGCAAGCTCCTCTTGCCGGGGTCTTGTCTCTTTGAATTGAATACTTTGTTCTTGAATGGCTCCAAATGAACCACGGAGGACCTTGGCGGTCGCCTGGCAAGCCTTGCCGCGGGACGCTGCAACTGCCCGTGCACAAGTTCGGGATACTAAGGTACCCCTACTTTAGTACACCGACAGGAGCCCCCGGGCCTGGGCCATACACGGTGCCGAGCGCTGTTGGGCCAGGCCCAAAACAGTGCACGGGCACGCGCGGCCTGCGGCACGCCGTATCCCACTCTGTATCCACCGCGCCCTCCCCTAACAGCATGCGTCAATCGTGGCGTCGTGGGAGAGATCGTGGGTTGTTTCTTTATTAGGAAATGCGAAACGTCCGCCCCCTCCCTCCCCCCTTATAAGCAGGGGAAGCAGGGGCAGTTCATCCATTCGCCCGTTGCTCCGTCAATCCTCAATACTTCCGCCGCTCCCCTCCTTCCCGAAGGTCGAAAGAGAGGAGCGCTCCGCCTCCTCTGCCGCCACCAGCACAACCAGCGGCGTCGACCTCCCTCGTCACCTCCGCCATGGCTCCGAAAGGCGAGAAGGGGAAGTCCGCGAAGTCGGCCGAGGCGCTGCGGCTCGCAGCGATGCGAAAGAAGCGGGCCGTCTTCCCCCCATGCTCACCGCGCAGAGTCTGAGGGATGAATTCTACCTCTTCTGGTCGAGGGAGACGCGGGCGCATCCGCGCACCAAGGTATTCCCTGCCGTAGCCTGCGAGATGTTCCCGACTGGCTACGCATTCTTTACTCTGTTCTTCTACTGCAGGCTGTGCCCGCCCTTCTCCGAGTTCTTCTGCGACATCATGAACACATACGGGTTCCACCTCCTTGACTTCACCCCCAACGCCATTCTGACCATGGCCGTTTTCGCACATCTGTGCGAAAACTTTGTCGGAGTCTTCCCAAATGTAGCTCTTTTCCGCCACTACTTCACGCCCCGAGTTGAGAGGGGAGAGCCTCTGTCTCGAGGAATCTCTTGGATCTCTAGGACCCACAAGAAGGAAGCTTACTTATTGGGAGAGCTCCGCGGCAAGTGGGATGAGTGGAGAGCCAATTGGTGTTGGATCGTAGAGGATAACCCGCAGCACTTTACCGCCCGACGTCAAGCTCCAGTAGTACGCGGCAACGACTGGAGCGACTTGGCCCCGGAGGATAGCAGATTGAAGATAGCCACTACCCGGATCCTTCGCCTCAGGCTTGCCGGGCTGACTGTAGGCGCAGTTGGCGCAGATTTTCTCCGCCGCCGCATCGCCCCCCTGCAGGAGAGGAAGAGGTCCGCCTGGGAGTTCGAGAACGCGGCAGATATCATGAGGCTGCGCCCGGGCCTCAATTGGAACTTCACGGTCTTGGAGCTCAACGGGATGCTTCAGGAATTGTTCAAGTACGACCCCGCCCATCCTAAGCATTTCAGGTTGCCGCAAGTCGTCGTCCCGCTGTGCAACAGCTCTGCGCTCAGCCGCATCCGTGCAATGATGCCGCTGTGCGATTCACACGGGATCGACCCCACTTGGCAAAAGCCTACCGACGAAGCTGTGCAGGCATTCTTCGACAACTTGGAAGAAACACCAATTAACTCCGATGAGAAGAAGGGCCTCACCCGCGACACCACCGACCAGGAGATGGCGTATATCGCCACCAGGCTGGAAGAGGCGGTGGTAGCCGCGGCCGCGGGCCTGTTCGGGTACACTATGGAGGAGGCGGAGGCAGCGGAGGCGACAAGCCTCGCCGAGCGAGAAGAGCTTCTCAATGCGGGGAAGCTTGCCGGGCAAATCGCCGAGGCGAGTGAGCCCGCCGAGCAGGGCGTCGGGTCGAGCGAGACCACCGAGCAGGGCGTCGGGTCGAGTGGGCCCGCCGAGGACGCGAGCGGTTCGCAGGAGATCGACTCCTATTCCTCCTCGTCTTCGGGCAGCTCGCCACCACCAGCAGAGCCTCCAGCTCCACCAAGAAGACGTCTCCGCAAGGTCGGGGACGTAACAGAGCGGCAGACGGGCCAACAGCCGCCGCGCCGCGCGACACGCGCCACCGCGGCAAGCAAGGCTGCCACGGGAGCACCTCGCGCTTCCGCGGCAACTGGAGCGGGAGCTTCCCGGACTGGCGTCGCTGCTCCTGCCGCCCTCGTGCCTCGGCGGCAACCGGAGCGGGGTCTTCTCAGACCACCGCCCCTGCTCCCGCTAAGCAGCCGAGGGAGCCCACTCCTCTGCTTCCTCGCGCCGGGACGCGTGAGCCAGATTTTGACTTCTCAGTGCTCAGCTCCGACGAGGAGGAAGAAGAGTAAGTCTTTGCAATTCTTGTATTTCTTTGATTTTCTGTTGTCTTGTCTTGTATCTCTGTTGCCTCCCTCTGAACCTGTTCTTCTTTTTCAAAACTCTGGCCCAGAGGGCGGCAAAGAGAGCCAGGGCCCCGATGATTGTCATCTAGGACGAGCCCGCCGCGACGGCAGGGGGTGTGCCCGAGACACGCTTGCCGGACCCGGCAACTGGTCTTCAGAGCAGCCCCCAGCGTAAGTGTCTGGTTTATTTTTTTGCTGTCAGGCGCGCGTGGGTGCTTCTTCTTTACTGACGTCTTGTTCGTTGATCTGTGTAGGAGCAGAGCAGCAGCACCAGGAGCGCCAGGAGACCGCCCCCGACGTGCCGCAGGCTTCGACCACACCGCCAAGGGGAAGCTCTCCGGCAAGGGAGAGTCCTCCGCCAAGGACGAGCTCTCCGCCAAGGGCGAACATTCCGCCAAGGGAGAGTTCTCCGGCGAGGGATAGCACCAGCGGCCCTCCGCGGGCGGGGGCTACAACCACGCCGCGAGGGAGAGCTCCCTGACAAGGAACCTCACCGAGGAGCCGGCCCGCACAGGTAATCCCTTGGACTCTTCTTCTTTAGATTCTTCTTCTTTTTTTTTGGATATTTGCTTGACTTATTGTCTTTCCTTTTCCTCCGTCAGACACATCCGTAGCTGAGCCAATGGAGACGGAGGTCGTTGTTGACGACGCCGCCGTTGCCGAAGAAACGGTCGGCGCAGACGATCCCGCCGGCGCAGAGGCCGCCAAGGCTGCCGCTGCAGGAGCCGGCGAAGGGGCTGGCGATCGCACTGACGGCCCTGAGGCCGCAAGAGCGCCATGCGCTACACCGATCGCCGAGCCCTCCGCCGCCGCCGCAGCCCCCAGCCCCGACGAGCCCGAGCCAGGCGCCTACCTAAAGGCCGGCGACGACGTCTTCATCTAGCTCCCTTGGGCGTCCATGTCCAGGGCGCCGGTCGAGGGAGAGGTCTTCGACGGGGAGGTGCTTGCCTCCGCCGGGCTGAAGCTTGTCGACGCGCCAAGCAGCAGCAGCGAGCCTGAGGAGGAGCGGCTGCTGCGCAAGTTGCTGTCGCTTTACCGCGCCCGGCAAGCCAAGCTGGAGTCCCGAGAGGCTCTGGCCGCCAAGGCGGGAGCTGATATCGAGAAGCGCGCGGAGGAGCTCTGGGCCATCAACCAAGCAGCTCTCCGGTCCTTGGCGAACGAGCGGGAGCAGCAGGCCTTCATTCTCGAGAAGGCCGAAGTGGAGGAGCAGCAGCGGCTTGCCGCCGAGGAGCTGTCCAAGCGAGAAGGCGAGCTGGCGCAGCGGAAGGTCAACCTCGACAGCCACGAGGATGAGCTTGCCGCACGCGAGCAATCACTTGGCGGGGCCCTCCAGGAGGCAAAGGATGCCGCCGCAGCTGCTGAGACCGCCAAGAAGGAGTTGGAGAGGAGGGTGGCGCAGCTGGAGGCCGACCTCAAGGCGAGCGGCGAGGAGGTTGCCACGCTCAAGATTGAGCGCGAGAAGGACGCCCACAACCACTCGGAGCTGCAGGTTCG
>LR738715.1:473685435-473703358 GCA_902687465.1 Secale cereale
GAGGAGCTCTGGGCCATCAACCAAGCAGCTCTCCGGTCCTTGGCGAACGAGCGGGAGCAGCAGGCCTTCATTCTCGAGAAGGCCGAAGTGGAGGAGCAGCAGCGGCTTGCCGCCGAGGAGCTGTCCAAGCGAGAAGGCGAGCTGGCGCAGCGGAAGGTCAACCTCGACAGCCACGAGGATGAGCTTGCCGCGCGCGAGCAATCACTTGGCGGGGCCCTCCAGGAGGCAAAGGATGCCGCCGCAGCTGCTGAGACCGCCAAGAAGGAGTTGGAGAGGAGGGTGGCGCAGCTGGAGGCCGACCTCAAGGCGAGCGGCGAGGAGGTTGCCACGCTCAAGATTGAGCGCGAGAAGGACGCCCACAACCACTCGGAGCTGCAGGTTCGCCTCGCCGAGAAGGGCAAGGAGCTCACCGCCGCCAAGGACTCCAACGCCGACCTGGAGCTGATGCTGGCCACTCTGACCGAGACGCTGGACGGCGCCAAGGAGCGGGAGGCGGCCCTGAAGGAGGAGGTTTGGGCCGAGAAGGCGTTGCTGGAGAGTGCTGCCATCTCCCAGAACAACTTTAGGCAGACCATCGAGCACTGGACGGAGGGCCTCGTCAACGCCGCAGCAGACATCGACAAGGCGTTCGAGCAGCTGGGGGCGGAGTATCTTGGGTACTCCACCGATGAGAACCTCCACCCCAGCGCCAAACTTACTTTATTCTTCAGGGGCGTGGCGACGGCCCTCCAGCAACTCCGGGAGAAGATCCCAAAGCAACTGGCGAACGAGTCGCGCAGGCTCTGCGCGGGGGCCCTGCAGAAGGTATTGATGAAGGTGGCCTTCCGCAATCCGGGCCTCAACCTCACCAACGTCCTCAGGAGCTTGCCGTCGGATGCCGATCTGGACGCGCTGAAGGCCCTTGTCGCACCCATCGTGGACAAGGTGGGCGGGATTTAGAGAGTTGAGGGCGACCGCGCGGACTAAGCCTGTCCATTTTTATTCTTTCCTTGTCGCTGCTAGTTATGTTAGGAGAAAAGTCTGTTAGAGCTGCGACAAGTTATCTTGCAGTATAACTCTATTTTGGGTAGTGGATGCGATGTTATTTCCTTTACTTGACTCCTTTGCTTTGTATGTTATTACCCTATGCTTTTAGGGAATTTGCCGACGTTGGCACCTTTGCCGCGAGCGCTGAGTGCGGAACTTCAGCAGCCTGCTGGCGGTGCCGTCGCCGACAAGAAACCTTGTCGTAACTAGTTGCAGCACACTTAAGTTGTTGAGCGGGCTCGGAAACAAAGTAAGGGCGCGACACTAGTCGCATCACACTTAAGCTGTTGAGCGAACTCGAAACAAAGTAAGGGTGCAACTAGCCATGAGTTGGTTCCTCCACGCACAGGTTTTCCATACAACGTGTGGTCGTTCAGGGAAGATAACTTAAAAAAATTTAAATTTGATTGCTCAAACTTTGGCAACTTAGGTTTTGTGTTGTTTGCTTCCCGGCATGGCAAGGCTTTCTTGAACGGTGCTTGGTCCATACCACTATCTTCCTCCCCCCCGGCAAACTTGTGTGTGAGGGAACCTTCTTCTCCCTGAGAAAAAAGATAGAGGAGAAAATACAGATATGGAGCCTTTGGGCTCGTTATTTCTTACCGGGGGTAGGTGCTGCACAAAGTGTCAGATAGTACATGCAAGGAAATAAAAAAGCATGAAATGACAAGTTGTGCGAGGCACATAAGTTTTACTGATGCACGGGGTCTGCGCCCGGCTTTGTACAAAGGATTACATGCGACAGCGGCAAGGCTTGTACAAAGGGTGGTTACCGGAGCGGATCGCGGCACCCGCGCCTTACGGGTAAAACTTACGAAGATGCTCGATGTTCCAGGAATTGCTCACCGGAAAGCCATCCACGGTCTCAAGGCGGACAGCGCCCGGCCTTGTGACTCGTTTCACCCGATAAGGGCCTTCCCACTTCGGCATCAACTTGTTGGAATTCTTGGCGGACTGAACGTGCCGAAGAACAAGGTCGCCTTCCTCGAGACTTCTGGCATTAACTTTGCGGCTATGGTAGCGGCGCAAAGCTTGCTGGTAGCGAGCAGCTCGAACAGCAGCCTGAAGACGGTCTTCCTCAAGGAGCAGCGCGTCATCTTGTCGCAACTGCTCTTGCTCGAGCTCATCATAAGCGAGCACTCGAGGTGACCCGTATACGCGTTCCGTGGGGAGAACTGCCTCTGCTCCATAGACCAGAGCAAAGGGTGTCTGTCCAGTGGCTCGATTTGGCGTCGTCCTGATCGACCAAAAAACCACCGGCAGCTCCTCGATCCAGTTTCTTCCGCACTTGTGCAGCCTGTCGAAAGTTCTGGTCTTGAGGCCACGCAGCACTTCAGCATTTGCCCTCTCCGCTTGACCGTTGCTTCTCGGGTGAGCAACGGAAGCGAAGCAAACCTTGGCGCCAAGATCTTGGACGTACTGCATGAAGGTGCGACTCATGAATTGCGTACCGTTATCGGTGATGATCCTGTTAGGGATCCCGAAACGGCAAACAATCGACCTGAAGAACTTGACCGCTGACTGTGCTATCACCTTCCTCACTGGTTCCACTTCCGGCCACTTTGTGAACTTGTCGATTGCAACGTACAAGTACTCAAAGCCCCCGGCTGCGCGGGGAAAGGGGCCGAGGATGTCGAGCCCCCAGACCAAAAATGGCTAGGATAAAGGGATCGTCTGGAGAGCTTGAGCTGGCTGGTGTATCTGCTTGGAAAGGAACTGGCACGCTTCACACTTGGTTACTTGTGCAGTTGCATCCTGGAGGGCTTCTGGCCATAAGAAACCTTACCGGAATGCTTGGCCGGCAAGTGCTCTTGCGCCAATGTGGTGTCCACATATGCCTCCATGTATTTCTGCCAACAGCTTCTGTCCATCTTCCCAGGGAATACACTTCAATTTCACACCGTTGAGTCTTCTTCTGTACAGTGTGTTGTCAACAAACTGGTACATGCTTGACTGCCGGGCTACTCTTTCTGCTTCTTATTGATCTTCGGGAAGTTCTCCTGTCTGGAGGAAACGGACAATCTGTTGCGCCCATGCTAGAGCTTGTGGCTCGACAACAAGGACTAAAGGCACTTGTGCTGCTGCGGGAACGTCCGCTTCTACGGCAAGAACCTACGGCTCAGCCGGAGCTTGGCATTCCCCGGAAAGCTGCCGGAGCAAAACTTGTCGGGAGCGTCTGCTTCAACTGTACAAACCCTAGGGCTTGCAGGAGCAGACTGCTCCTCAGCATTTTCGGCGTTGATCTTCGGGACTTTCTTGGCGGCTTCGGGAAGCTCTGCCGGAAAGTAGTCACCAGAGATCAACTTCCTCTTCCTGCTCTGTCCAGTTGATGGTGTTACGGATGGTTGAGTCAACTTGAGCACAAAGATCCCTGGTTCCACAGGTAAATTAAGTGCGGCGCACTTTGACAGGCCATCTGCGATGTCGTTTTGAGCTCTTGGAACATGCTCCATCTGTAGGCCGTCAAAGTGTTCGTCGACGTAAGCTTCCATCAACGGACTCTGGTAGTTCTTGTTCACTTGGCGGACGACAAGCTGCGAGTCACCCCTTACAATCAGCTTCTTGATCCCAAGGTCTGCCGCGATCCTGAGACCGGCAAGCAAACCTTCATACTCTGCAGTATTGTTTGTTGCTTCCTCCTTGGGAAAGTGCATCTGGACGACGTATTTGAGGTGCTCTCCGGTGGGTGCGACAAGCAGCAAGCCGGCACCAGCGCCTTGTAGCGAGAAGGCACCATCAAAGTACATTATCCACTCTTTGGTTGCTTCCTTGACGGGGATGCTCGTCTCCGGGATTTCTTCGTCTGGTGTTGGCGTCCACTTTGCTATAAACTCTGCCAATGCTCTGCTTTGGATAATTGAAGTGCTTTCAAACTTGACACCAAAGCTTGACAGCTCCAGTGCCCACTCAACAATCCTGCCTGTCGCTTCTGGATTTTGCAGTATCCTCTTCAGCGGAAAGCGAGTGACAACTGTTATCTCATGTGCTTGGAAGTAATGGCGCAGCTTTCTCGAGGCAATAAGAAGGCCGAAAAGCAACTTCTGCACACCAGAGTACCTTGACCTAGCTTCCTGCATAAGGGAACTGACAAAGTAGACTGGGCGCTGTACCATCTTCTTCCGCACCTCTTCTTGCATCTGCGCAGATTCATCCTTGCCGGGACCAGAGCTTGTCGGGGAAGCCCTCTGCTTGTCGCTGGATGTACTTGCCGCGGCCGCTGGCTCGTCATCCGCCTCCCTCTCCGCTACTAACGCAGCACTAACCACTTGATTGGTTGTCGCTAGGTACAGCAGCAACTTCTCTTGTGGCTTAGGTGCGACAAGTATCGGAGTGGAGGACAGGTACCTCTTCAAGTCTTGCAGCGCTGCCTCCGCTTCCGGAGTCCATTTCATTGGACCTGCCTTTTTTAAAATTTTGAAAAATGGCAGGGCGCGTTCGGCAGACTTAGAGATAAACCTGCTGAGAGCAGCCACACAGCCAGCAAGTCTCCGTACATCCTTGACGCGCTTCGGTTCTTCGATCTGCTCAATGGCCTTGATCTTGTCGGGATTGGCTTCAATCCCCTCTGAGACACGAAGAACCCGACAAGCTTGCCGGAAGGGACTCCGAACACGCACTTCTCGGGATTGAGCTTGAGCTGGATCTTGCGTAGATTTGCAAAGGTTTCATCTAAGTCTTGGATCAGAGTAGCCCTGTCCTTGCTCTTGACCACTATGTCATCCATGTACGCTTCTACATTTCTATGTATCTGTGGCTCAAAAGCGGTATGGACTACTCTTGCAAATGTTGAACCAGCATTCTTCAATCCGAAAGGCATGCGTATGAAATAGTAAGTGCCACATGGAGTAATGAATGCGGTCTTCTCCTCATCTTCTTCAGCCATGAAGATCTGGTGGTATCCTGAGTACGCGTCGAGAAATGAAAGCAGGTCACATCCGGCCGTGGAGTCAACAATCTGGTCAATGCGCGGCAAGGGAAATGGATCTTTGGGACAAGCTTTATTCACATCAGTGAAGTCGATACAAAGCCTCCATTTCTCATTTGCCTTACGCACGACTACAGGATTGGCCAGCCACGTTGGATGGAGCACTCCTCTGACAAGGTCTGCTGCTTCCAGTTTCTTGATTTCTTCTGCTATGAACTCTTGGCGCTGCACTGCTTGTTTCCTAACTTTTTGCTTGACGGGTCGCGCGTGAGGACAAACGGCAAGCTTGTGCTCAATTACTTTCGTGGGAACACCGGGGATGTCGGACGGTTGCCACGCAAACACGTCGACATTCACCCGCAGGAAAGCAACGAGCGCGCTTTCCTATTTGCGGTCAAGCGTGGCACTGATGGTGAAGGTACCACCAGTGCCGTCCTCCTTGGCGGGCACCTTCTTGGTCTCTGGTGGAGCTGCCATCGTCTTCTTACACTTGCCGGTGGAGCTCGATGGTACGTCCTCGACGGCAGCGCAGCACTCCGAAGAGGTGCGTTTGCCGGAGTGGGCCCCGGAGCTCTTGCCGGACTTGGTCTTCTTCCTCTCCCCGGGAGCTTCAGCGGCAAGTGTCTTGCGTTCTGATGCGGCTGCTGCTTCCAGGTAGATCTTGTCGGCACAGATAAGGGCATCTTTCTTGTCGCCAGGGACAGAGATGACGCTTATCGGGCCGGGCATCTTGAGCATGTTGTAGGCATAGTGAGAGGCTGCCATGAACTTGGCGAGCGCTGGACGGCCAAGTATCCCATTGTAAGGCAATGGGAAATCGGCAACGTCGAACGTGACCCTCTCAGTCCTGAAGTTCAGCTCGCCGCCAAATGTTACTGGCAGCGTGATCTTCCCCTACGGCTTGCTTCTCCCCGGGTTTATTCCTTGGAACGTGCCGGTCTCTTCGAGCTCGCTGTCAGGGATATGGAGCTTCTGGATCACAGTAGAGGAGATCAGGTTCAAGCCGGCCCCGCCATCAACTAACATCTTAGTGACCTTGAGGTTGCGAATAGTTGGTGAAACCAACATCGGCAAGCACCCGACCGCTGTTGTGCGATCAGTGTGGTCCTCAATGTCAAAGATGATAGGCGTGCTGGACCACTTCAAAAGTTTGTGCGACTCGACGGGTGGTTCTGCCGCATTCACTTCCCGCACCCACTGCTTGAGTTGGCGGTGAGAAGTATGCAGAGAAGCACCACCGTCAACGCACAAAATTTCTGTGGCCTTCTGGAACTCCTGCTCGCTGTTCTCCGCATCGTCCAAGTCTTCGTCGTCTTCGTCGTCTTCGTCCTTGTCGCGGCCGCGGGGAGGTCTATCTCCTTGCCGCTGCTTGGCCTTGCCGCGGCGTCCTCCCCGGTCGTTGAATGGCCGCTTCTTGCCGGACCCACCATCACCCCCTTGGGCCTTCTCCTTGTCGCGCCTCTCGTACTCAGCTTTCTGTTGCTCGACAAGCTGCTCGACCCTCTTGCAGTTCTGGAGGTCGTGACCCTTGGTGCAGTGGATCTTGCAATACTGCTTGTGGGTGCCGTCCTGCTTGTCGGCGGCCGCCACAACCTGGCAGTTGGTGCATGCGGGAGTCTCCTTGCCGGAGCTACCAACTTGGGCTTTCTTGGCGCCAGCCTCCTTGCCGGACTGCTCAATGACTAGGACTTCCTTGTTCTTCTTCTTTCTGTTGTTCCACCGCCGGTTTTTCTTTGCCGGGGCGGCATCCTCGCTGTCTGATCCTCCGGCTCCCGTATCCTCTCCGGGGAGTTTCCTCCCCTCTTCAGCACGTGCACACTTGTCGGACAGGGCGTACAGCTCGCTGACGTCCCTGATCTTGCACATCGCCATCTCCTCCCTCATCCTGCGGTTACGCACGTTCTGATGGAACGCGCTGATGACCGCGGTAGGGTGGACGTTTGGGATGTTGTGCTGTACACGGCTGAATCTCTGGATATACTTGCGTAGAGGTTCTCCTTCCTTCTGGGTGAGCAGGTGTAGGTCACTCTCTTGGCCATGGGGTTTGTGGCCGCCTGTAAAGGCGCCGACAAACTGATGGCAGAGATCTGCCCAAGAAGAAATGGAGTTGTCCGGCAAGTGCATGAGCCTGGACCTGACGTTGGGTTTGAGTACCAGAGGGAAGTAGTTGGCGAGGATCTTGTCATCCCGCCCGCCAGCAGCTTGCACCGTGATGGTGTAGATGTTAAGGAACTCCGACGGGTGCGTCTTGCCGTCGTACTTCTCCGGCACGTCTGGCTTGAAATTCTTCATGCTGGGCCACTGGACTTGCCGCAGCTCACGAGTGAACGCAGGACAACCTACCGCATACGGCAAGTCGCCTGGTCACCCTGGCGCATGCATGTCGACAGCGGGCCCAGCGCGTTGGTCTGATTGACGTCGCGCTTCTCTTTGGCGCTCGATGCGGGTCCGAGCGTCCTCTTGTTGTCGATCGTCGAGAACTTGGCGCTGATCGCGGCGAGCTCGTGGATCGGATGATGCAGTGGAGTCGTCGTCGATGTTGATCCGGCGAGTCGGCGATCTTGGCCTTCGGGGCGGAGAGTGCACGGTAGTTGCACCCCAGCGGTCTTGTCGCCATCGGCCCGCGCCTGGCTGACTTGCCGCGGCCGTGACGTGCTCGGCTGCTTCGGAGTGTCGCCGTTGGCGAAGGCGATGAGACTATGGATGGTGGCCCTCCAGTCATCGGCCTTGTCTGCCGCTGGAGGGAAATCTAGGAGCAGTTGAGCTCGTGCTAGAGCTTCTGCTGGAGTGGCGGGTAGCGGTGGCGAACGGTGCGAGGAGCGGGATATGCTCGGACTTCTAACTACGTTAGAAGGAGCGGTATCCCGTCCCGGCGACTCTGCCTTGCTCGTGCCGGCATGTTGGTGTGCATGCTGGCCTTGAGCGTCCCGAGATCCGCCAGCTTGACCCTGACCCAGCAAGCGTATGGTACCTTGAGTACCACGACACTGCCGGTGTTGCGCCTCCTGAGATGGGCGCGGTGCATGCACGGACGCCGAGGTCTTGGAGTGCGCCCGGTCGTCGTGGGAGCCGGCTACGCCGCCAATGGGCAGCGCAGCCTTGTCCTTGGACTTGGCGGCACCGTGGGTTCCCTCGTCGACGTCCGTTCTTCCGCCGGCGTCTACCCAACCAGCCGTTGGCTCCGGCGGTGGCGGGATCGACGCGGACGGGCCTGTTGCCTCCGAAGCCTTCTTCTTCGGTGGCATGTTGATGAAGACGATGGAGATCTAGCTCGTGTGACGCCGGATCGGGTTCACACAACCTCGACGCACCCCTACCTGGCGCGCCAAAGATGTCGGGGAAACTGGTCGCCCACGAACAACTATGGGACCGGAGCCCCTTTTCGGTACGGCGGGGGCGGAGGAAGCACGAAGAGCGGATTGAGGCGAGCACACGAGCAGTTTACCCAGGTTCGGGCCGCACGGATGCGTAAAACCCTACTCCTGCTTTGATTTGTATTGCGTTCTTGCTCGGGAGCGAGGAGAGCTACAGTACACTCTAACCGCTAGCAAGACCGAGCGTGGGAATGATCGATGTTCGGAACCCCCTCTACGTTGCGCATGGGCCTCCTTTTATAGGTCAAAAGGGGTCACCGACAGGTGGCAACACAGATGGGGGTAAAAATGTAAAAAGGGTGGTAGTTGGAACAGTGTTCCATACCTAACCCTGACGGCAAGGGACAAGGGCATTAAATGCCCGTCACCGTCGCCCAAACAGTGCAAAAAGTGGCCGTCAGGGGCGCCACCGTCCGCCACGACGGTAGCCTTGTCATCACTGCTTGCCACCGTGTACCCCAGGCTGCACAGCCTTCCGCCACGTGCGCCTGGGATGGTCCAAGAGCGACACGTGGGTGGATGCGCTGGAGTGCGAGTACTGAGTGGAAGCTTGCCGCGGCAAGCGCCTTGCCGCGGTCACTATCTTGTCGCTTCCAGGAGCTTGTCGCTCATCGGGCCTTGCCGGGACGCGTGGCGCGTCGCGGCAAGTTCCTTGAGATGCCTTGATTGGCCTTCCCGGCAAGCTCCTCTTGCCAGGGTCTTGTGCCTTGAGTGGTTTTGTGCCTTGAGTGGCCTTCCCGGCAAGCTCCTCCTGCCGGGGTCTTATCTCTTTGACTTGAATACTTTGTTCTTGAATGGCTCCAAATGAACCACGGAGGACCTTGGCGGTCGCCTGGCAAGCCTTGCCGCGGGACGCTACAACTGCCCGTGCACAAGTTCGGGATACTAAGGTACCCCTACTTTAGTACACCGACAATAAGCAAGTAATGACATACATAAGCATACACACAAAGAATCAAAAAGAAAACGAATAAAAGACTTCAAAAAACTCCAAAAACACTAAAATAAAGTTTCTGTACAGAATGTAATTCTCACAGCAACAAAAATAAATGGTTTTGGTTTTAACAGAAGGTACATGTCACGAGCTTCGATTAGCAAAAAGAATCACCCGAAACGGAGTTACGAAACTCAAGTTATGGCCTAAAGAAGTTTGAATTCAGATCTACTTGAATTCAAATTTTAAAATTTTCAAAAATATATTTCGTTTGGTTTTCTGGATAGAGGACATTTCTACGAAACCGTCGGAAAAAAATCAACTAAATCAGATCTATAGACTAAAAGATATACCAGAAATAAGATTTGGTATAGAATATGAATTGGAAAATATACTGGAAAAAGAAGCAAAATTCGGCCAGAGACATGTGGCGCTCTCTGGTTGGTTGGGGTGTTTGCTATGGCTAAAATAAAAAATATAACAAAACCGATGGGCGGTTCAAACTAAACCAAAGAAAACCAATCTAGTTGAACGAAACGGTTTTTTTTAACTGAAACGAACTAACAAGTGTTACGTACTTGCAGAGAGCTAAAACGTGAGGAGATGGAGATCGGGGGCGGTGGTAGTGGCGGCTCCGGTCGTCCTAGGCAATGGCAGAGGTGTCTAGGAGGTGCACTGATGACTGGCTCGTCCGGTGGTGGAGTCAGAGATGGTCGGCGACGACGAACGGCGATGGAACAAAGTGACGAAGCTCGGTGCTCCGGGTGCTCCAGTGCAGACAACGAGTTTGGTATGGACTCTGTAAATGGAGCGAGATCACAAAACCTTTTCAAAACGATGATAGGGATCGGGAGAAGTCGGAACCCAAAAGGATAGGGCTCGGGACCGCTCACCGGCGTCGTAATCCGGCGATGAACTGGAGCTTCTCCTACGAGATTGGAATGTCCAGTATGTGTTATAGGGATGGACTTGGCGAGAGATTTTCGACTGAATCGGTCGAGGAGGGTCGTGGCTATTTATAGGACATCTTCCTTGGGTGAGAGGTTGTCTAGAGTTGATATTTCCAAGAATTTGAAACGAAACGACATTGGGAGAGAAGTACGCGTACATTATGTTTCTGAGGAAGAAGAAGAGGTGAGGGGAGAGTCAGCGAGCGAGGAGATCGGGCGATGCATTTTTTTTTGTGGGGCACTGGGGGATGGCCTCGCTGGCTGATGGCACTGGGGTTGGGCGAGCAGCCTGGCGGTGCGGCTGGGCTGGCTGGCCTGGCCTGCGCTGAGTTTTTTTTTTTGAATTAGACAGCGAGAAAAAATATAAAGAAAAAAACAAATATTCTTATATAGGACATATATATCAAAACATTCAGAAAAATAAATCCTACAAGAAGAACTATTTTTCAGAGGCTAAATAAAAACTTTATAAAAACATTTTTCTATAAAAAATAATCCAAATGACACTTAAATTTGAATTCAAAACTTTTGGCATTGATTTCTTCTGACTTTTTGGAGTACCATGTTAGCTCCTCTCACACTTTTGAACAAGTGTTTGTCAGAGTTTTGAAATAAATATATGATGCCAAGTTGAATCCAAAGTCAGATAAAACTCAAATGCCTCTGAAATTTCCAAATGACACGCAAATAAAACAAAAATGCATAGATGCTTAGCTAATAATTGTAAAACATTCCAAATTGAACTTAAGATGAATCTCGCCCTCGAGATTCGGGTTGGCTAGCAAAAAGGTGTGGGTGATCATGTCGAAGATCTTCTTCGCGTTCCCAGGTGGCTTCTTCCTCAGTATGATGACTCCACTGAACCTTGCAAAACTTGATGACCTTGCTGCGGGTAACCCTGCTTGCTGTTTCGAGAATCTGGACGGGCTTCTCCTCATAGGTCAGATCATTATCCAACTGTATGGCTTCTAGTGGCACTGTATCTCTCAAAGGAATATCGGCCATCTCTGCATGGCACTTCTTCAACTGGGAAACATTAAACACATTATGAACTCCAGACAAGGCTTCGGGTAACTCCAACTGACATGCAACTTCTCCTCTGCGTTCCAAAATTCTGTATGGCCCCACAGATCATGGTGCTAGTTTGCCTTTAAGTCCAAACCATTTAACTCCTCGAAGTGGAGACACACGAAGATATGCTCTATCTCCGACTTCATAAGTTACTTCCTTGCGTTTAGTATCGGCATAAGTCTTCTGTCTGGATTGGGCTATCTTAAGTCTGTCACGGATCAACTTGACTTTCTCCTCTGAATCTCTAATAAGGTCGGGACCAAATAATTTACAGTCTCGAACTCCATCCCACATCAATGGTGTCCTACACCTCCTTCCATACAAAGCTTCGAAAGGGGCCATCTTCAAACTAGCTTGATAGCTGTTGTTATATGAGAATTCTGCGTATGGCAAATTATCATCCCAACTAGATCCATAATCTAGCGGACAAGCTCTCAACATGTCCTCCAGAATCTGATTGACTCTCTCGGTCTGCCCATCTGTCTATGGATGAAAGGTTGTACTGAACTCTAGCCTGATAGCCAAAGTTTCGTGTAACTAATGCCAAAACTTTGAGGTAACCTGTGTTCCTCTATCTGATACGATGGTCCTCGAAACTCCATGCAGACATACGATCCTGGTCATGTATATCTTGGCCAACTTAGCACTTGTATATGTGGTTTTCACGGGGATGAAGTGAGCTACCTTGGTCAAGCCATCAACTACTACCCAAATAGAATCATAGCATCATCGTGTCCTGGGTAATCCTGTAATAAAGTCCATGCCAAGCTTGTCCCACCTCCAATCGGGTATTGGCAAGGGCTGAAGTAATCCTGCTGGTTTCTGGTGCTCTACCTTAACTCTTTGACATACGTCGCATACTGCTACATACTCGGGAATATCCTTCTTCATACCTGTCCACCAAAAACTTTCCTTCAAGTTCAAATACATCTTGGTGTTTCCTGGGTGTATCGAATAAGGCGAATCATGAGCCTCCTGAAGAATCAACTTCCTGATCTCTGTGTAATTTGGCACATAAATACGCTGCTCGAACCATAATGTTCCGTGTTCATCGGCGCCAGTGTATCGAATGAGGTATCAAGTGATCTCAGCAATTTCTTCACCACCTCATGGTCGGTGCTACCTGTGGCACCAAGTGCTTGAATCTCATTAGAGATGTCAGTGAGGCGATCAAAGGTTTGCTAACCGTTTTCATTGTCTAGTATTTTCGAGCGGTTGAAGAGATTGAGAAGAACGTCAACTCGATAATCACATTGGGTTGAGATTCCTTCGTTGACCTTGGACAACCTATCTCAGATAAGCTTAGCAGTTTCCAAAGCACTCACTCTGTCGTACTGTCCTTTGCTCAGGTGGCCACATATGATATTCTTCACTTGAGAGTTGAGTTTCTTGAATCTCTTCACATCAGCAGCATTCATGGAAGGAGAGTGGTGGGAACGCCAGTTTCCACAACATACCAGAGATCGTTGTCAATTGCCTCAAGATGCATGCGCATCTTGTTCTTCTAGTAGGGGTAGTCTGTCCCATTGAAGGTAGGACACCCAACCGAGATTTTGATCATGCATGCAGTTGACATAACTAAAACTCCAAGTGGTTAAACCAAAATCACATAGAACAAGGGAGTACCTTGCTCTAATACCAATTGAAACTGCGTTATATCGACTAGAGGGGGTGAATAGGCGATTTTTACAAATTCGTCACTGAGGAAATACTTTTTGAGGAAATAGCTAAGAGACGAACTACAAGCAGCAGAATAAGTACTCAGATGCAAACATAACAAGATAGTAACATAGTCATCATGATGAAATGAAGCAAGCACAGAGCAGAGGTAGCATGTAAACAGGATAAGCAGGCATAACACAGAGTGACTAAAGAAATAGCGTTGAGGAAATTGAGACAGTCTTCGGTAAAAGTCTTCAAATAGTAATGATCAATTGCATCAACAAGTAAGCGATGAAATGAAAGAGTTGAGTAAATAGAACTAGTACCTCGGTGAAGACAATAATTTGGTAGACCAGTTCCTACTGCTGTGAGAGTTGTACGTCTGGTTAGGGCGGCTTGGTATTTGAACCAAAGGACACAAAGTCCTTACCGTATTCCCCTTGAGCTGGGGTCACACACACCTCACCCAATCACTCGTGGTAAGTATTCACAGGTGACTTCCAAACCTTCACAGACTTGGTCACCCGGCGATCCACAATTCCTCTTAGATGTTCTAGATCATTGACGCCTAACCGTCTAGAAGATGCATAGTCTTCAAAGGTAGCAAGCATCGATACCACACAGGAACAATCTCTTCAGTGATGCTCAATCACTTTGGGTTTTGGGGTTTTGGGTTTTTACTCACTGAAGATTTTCGCTCAAAGTCCTCGGAGGATGGGATGCTCTAAATGACAAGTGTCAGTTTTTCACAAAGCAGCCAACCAGGTAGTGGTTGTAGGGGGCGGCTATTCATAGCCAGGGAGCAGGCCGACATGATAAGGCATAAATGCGCTTCAATGATATGATTGTTAGGTTGATAAGATATTTTGGAACAGCTGGCGCGTAGCACAACAACGGTCGGAAATTTGAGCTCTCAAATTCCTCAGGGCTATCATGTTCCTCACTATTAGGCAATCCACACTGGCGAATTCCAAACTCCTCAGTTAGAACAATTTCCTTAGAGAATAGAAGATCTTTGTCTCTATCACTGAAGAAATTGACTGAACTGTATGAGATTTCCAAAGGCTTCACTTCAAGGATTGGGTATGTGTAGTCTTTGAGATGAGCATCGGTTGGAAATTGTTTCCTTAGTTTTACCTCGACCCCCTTTAACAGTACGGTGTTTCCTATGACTCGAGAAGGAGAAAATGAAACTACGAAAACAAAAGATTGCACGCTTTATAATCCTCGCATTAATATCCAAGTCTTCAAGGTCACACCAATTTCCTCATTTTCAAAGTCTTCACGAAAACCAAAGTCTTCAACTGAAGACATTCATTTTTAGGGGTCGACTTTCTTCAGAAATTTCAAACTCCTGAGAGACTTATAGAACATGTGTACACTCACAAACACATTAGTCCCTTAACCTATAAGTCTTCAATACACCAAAATAACTAAGGGGCACTAGATGCACTTACAACTCCTCCCCATCCGAATACGGGTGAGGGGGCGACGCCATCATGGCTGAGGCGGATGCCTCGGCTGCCGAAGGCCAGGAGGATGTCTGCCTCGTGGTGGACACCATAGGGGAGTCCGGATAGCCCGGACCCTCTTAGACTGCCGCAACCGATCCCCCAAGTCCCTTGGAGGTGCCGGTCCCGCCTTCTAACGAAGGTGAAGCTAGGGTCCCACCGCCCGCACTGAACACCCGTGACCAGGAGGATGCAGGCTGACTGGACTCACTGACGGAGTTGGTGGACATCACCGTGATTGTCAATGAGCACCGTGCCCTTATGTGTGTGGTTCTACGGGGTGTTCGATCCATCCATGCCGGTCCAATCAATGAAGTTCAAGGCCTTCAAACAAGCTTTGAGGTGAGTCAAGTAATCCTCTTTTTCCCGTAGAGTCTTAATTTTCTAGCATAGAGTTTGAGTTGGCCTTGTGAATAACTGCCCCTGAGAGTTTGGAGGGATTGCGAAACATCCCTGCAGAGGGTCAAATGCCTATACGCCAGTTTTTAGAATTTGATAAGTGACCTATCATCGCTGGCGTCCTCCTTGGTTGTGGCTGCTAATGCCGCTGTCCTAGAGGAGATGGATCGGAAGCTTAAACACTCTGATGATGAGCTCGACCTTGTTAACAGGTGGCTCAACGAAGCACAAGGTGAGCCCTTGATATATACAGCTGGTCTATTATACTAATACTAGTGAACATGCCCGTGCGTTGCAATGGGTGAACAAATATCACACACCCATGTAATTATGAATAATATCCTCCCTACCCGCCTCCCCCCTACACACACACAAGTACACATCCATCATTTCAGCATGATGCCCACCCCGTGTCGCCACTTCACTCATGTGATTTTTAAAATTGCAATGGGTATCAACGCATTAAAAACATATTATCTGCAATATTCTCGTTATATAAAAAGTTGAAAATGTATGAAAGAAATAAACAAATGATTTATTGCAAAATAGACAGCAGGGTAAGTAGTACCTACGAGGTAGGACCTTGTGAGGTGGCCGCTGCCTTTCGGTGAACTCCAAGGTGACCTCGCTAGATCTAGCATGGGGCGATGTTATAGCATGGTATCATTTTACTTTGTGCAGTGCTAATAAATTTTTGGATACAAGAAAACAAAAATACACTTATTTTTTAATCTTATTTCGATAAAAAATGTCCATGCTTTCTTTCATCCTTCCTAGACTCCTTGAAATTGCAAAAAGAAAGAAATACAATTTCATGCGGGATTGATTGGTATTTGTAGAATAAATGCATGACCGGTAACTGACAATAGTTAAAGTAAAAGCACATATGCACGTACGCTCCAACAAAATTTTAATGAGTAATAAAAGATTCAAATGGGGGAAACATTAAAGGAACATACATTTTATTATGTATCATCTATCAACACAATGGTTAACTAAACCAAGAAAAACAATATCACTGTTATAGAGAAAAAGAGGCAATGTTGACTATTATAATGTTATTACCTTGTTAGGAGAAAGCTACACACATGATGTCATTTAAGTCAACGTATTTATTTATTATGCAAAGGTGTTTTAAATTCGTAGCAACATTCCGCTGTTGTTTTTTAACATACTTCAAGACATAATATTATACTCTCTCCGTAAAGAAATATAAGAGCATTTCGATCACTAAAGTAGAGATCTAATTGAACGCTTATATTCTTTTCAGGGGGAGTACCTTGTTGGAACCGCCAGCCCCTCGCCTCGCTCCTCCTAGCTCTATCTGTCGCCGTGGCACAAACCAAGGAAGAAGAGGATCAGAGGAGGGAGAAGAACACAATGGACACAGGAGTTTTTCCGGCGCTTCAACGCCCCTTTCCTTCCTCGAGCACGAACTCGATGGTGTCACCTGTAACAACGGTCACCGCACGGCTTTATAGCCCCGAGCTAGCGCACCGGGCACGCACCCAACGCCTCCACTCGCCCACGATCTTGCCCCGCCCCGCTCGCTCTGCCCGCACCCGCGCCACGCCCGTACGCGCGCTTCTCGCGGTGAGCACCAGCTGAGCCGGCCCGACCATGCCGTGCGGCGCGCCAACAGACACACACAAACACGCATGCCTACGGTGTACACTTGCACGATCACCCCGTGCACCACACGCACGCACACACGCACTACTCTGCCCACAGACCCAACGCGTCCAACGTGCCCGGCGCGCGCCCATACACGCACCCGGCTTGTTCGACGCCTCGCCGTGGCTTATTGCCTAACATTCGCTCCCTAAGCCGCGGCTCAGAGCAGCCCGACGTCCTTGACGTCGCCGTCGACCAGCAGCGCACGCTCCTCCGCTCGCGCCTTCTTCCACTGCGGGCACTAGCGCTTGAAGTGGCCGTGGACGCCGCACTTGTAGCAACGGCCGCGCCGGTTCCCACCGAAGCCCGACGCCTCGTTGTGCGCCCCGTCGTCGTCGTCCTCTACGCGCACACCGCCCCGACGCCACTCGCGCGCCCGCCACTCTGTTGCGGTGTACAGCAGCTGCCAGTCCGCGTCGCCGTAGCCGTTCGTCGAAGGCCTTCAGGCGACCCAGCGCGTCCTCGAACAGCAGCGTATCCAAGTCGCAGAACTGCTCCATCCCGGCGACCGCTGCGTACAGACGATCCGGGACGCAGTCCAGCAACTTCTTCACCATCGCTGCGTCCTCCAGCGTCGAGCCCAGCCCGGCGAAGCGTGCCGCTATGCGGCTGATCTTCCCCGCGAACGCGTCCAGCGACTCGTCGCTCGCCATGCGCAGGAGCTCGAACTCCCCGCGCAGTGTGCCCAGCCCAGCCGCACGCACACGGTCCGCGCCGACGAAACGCGCCTTGAGGCTCGCCCAGACCTCCGCCGCCGTCTTCTTGGACGCCACCTGCAGCAGCAGGTCCTCCGCGAGCGCACTGAGCAGATAGGCCCGCGCCGGCTTGTCTTTCTTCGCGATCACCGCTGCCGCCGCGTCCTCCGGCACCACCACTGCTTCCCGCAGCCCGGCCGCGTCGAGGTTTGCCTCGACCTTGATGGCCCACGCCGTGTAGTTGTCCCCGGTGAGCAGCGGCACCGGCTGTGGCAGTGCTCCGCCCGAACCGCCGGCGTACGGGACGACGGACATCGCCAGCGTGCCCTGATCTTCACGAAGCTCTGATACCAATTGTTGGAACCGCCAGCCCCTCGCCTCGCTCCTCCTAGCTCTCTCTGTCGCCGTGGCACAAACCAAGGAAGAAGATGATACGTCCAAAACGTATCTATAATTTCTGCTTGCTCCATGCCTCTTTTGGGTGATATTGCTATGATATTTATACACTTCCATACACTTTTGATCATATTTGGACTAACCTATTAACTCGGTGCACCCTAGTGACAGTTTCTGTTTTCGGTTGTTTTTGTATTTCAGGTTTTCACGTTACGAGAACTAACAGGAAAAATCCAGAAAAATTATATAAAAATCAGCGTTCCAGAAACTACCGTGCGCCCGAAGGACAGACGGGGGGGGGGGGGG
>LR738715.1:473719895-473734373 GCA_902687465.1 Secale cereale
CCACCCCAAAGGAAAATAACACAGTAAAATTGTTCTGTCGGTTCTATTTGTATATATGCACTACCATCTTCTGACCACTCCACGTCTCTTTTCTCACTACCAGACCAGTGCCCGGCAATGGCTTTGGCGATCCTAGTTCTTTTCAGGGACACAGTACACAAACTATGCCGCTGGCACATTATGAAGAAGTACAAGGAACACCTCGCGTACCTATATGATATGTCTCCAACATATCTATAATTTTTGATTGTTCCATGCTATTATATTATCTGTTTTGGACATTTCATATGCATTAATATGCTATTTTATATTAGTTTTGGGACTAACCTATTAACCTAGAACACAGTGCCAGTTTCTGTTTTTTCCTTGTTTTTTAGTTTTACACAAAAGGGATACCAAACGGAGTCCAAATGAGCTGAAACTTTACGACAATTTTTTATAGACCAGGAGAAGCCCATGGAGTCTCGGAGATGGACCAGAGGAGCCACGAGGCATCCACAAGGGTGGGGGTGCGCCCACCCCGTAGGACGTGCCCCTGCCTTGTTGTCGCCTCGTGGACCCCCCCTGACTTCTCCCCGACGCCAAAAATTCCAATAAATAGAGAAAACCTCATGAAGCAACCTAGATCGGGAGTTCCGTGGCCGCAAGCCTCTATAGCCATGGAAGACCAACCGGGAGCCCGTTCCGTGACCCTGCCGGAGGGAAAACCATCACTGGTGGCCATCTTCATCATCCCGCTGGTCTCCATGATGAGGACGGAGTACTCCACCCTCGGGGATGAGGGTATGTAGCAGTAGCTATGTGTTTGATCTCTCTCTTTCTCTCTCTCTCTCCCTCTCTCATGTTCTTGATTTGGCACGACGTTGATGTACCGTGAACTTTATTACTATTGTTGAATCATATGATATTTCGCCCCCTCTCTACCTTGTGATGAATTGAGTCTTTTCCGTTGAGTTTTTGTTATGTCGGATTGAATCTTTGGATGTGAGAGCACTTGATGTATGTCTTGCGATAGGGTATCTGTGGTGACAAATGGATGTTCTAGTGATCCACTTGATGTATCTCTTGGTTATCAACTTGTGGATTCCCATGGTGACATTGGGGTAATCTATGCCAGGGGTTGGGACACATTTTCATATCATTTTCTCTGATAGAAATCCCGGATGCTATTGAAGTTCTTTGTGTTGGATTGAATATTATGAATCTGAAATTGTGTGATGCACATCGTATAATTATCCCATCGATACTTGTGGTGACATTGGAGTATCTAGGTGACATTAGGGTTGATTGTTGTGTGTCATGTGGTGTTATTTTAGTACGAACTCTAGGGCTTTTTGTGGCACTTATAGAAATATCCCATTAGACCGATCATAAAAAATTACTTTGAGGTGGTTTCGTACCCTACAAGCAATTGCATCTTATGTTCTTCGCAATAGGAACTTTGGTGTGATTCTTTGTTGCACGTTGAGGGATTGTTATATGATCCAATTATGTTATCACTGTTGAGAGAACTTGCACTAGTGAATGTATGAACCCTAGGCCTTCACTCCAAGCATTGTAATAACGTTTGTGCTCACTTTTATCATTAGTTACCTTGTTGTTTTTATATTTTTAGATTACAAAAACCTATATCTACCATCCATATTACACTTGTCTCACCATCTCTTCGCCGAACTAGTGCACCTATACAATTTACCATTGTATTGGGTGTGTTGGGGACACAAGAGACTTTTTATTAGTAGGTTGCATGGTTGTTTGAGAGAGACCATCTTCATCCTACGTCTCCCATGGATTGATAAACCTTAGGTCATCCACTTGAGGGAAAATTGCTACTTTCGTACAAAACTCTACGCTTGTTGGCCCAACACGAGTCTACAAGAAGAAGGTTGTGTAGTAGACATCAAGCTCTTTTCTGGTGCCGTTGCCGGGGAGGTGAGTTCTTGAAGGTATATCTTTATACCTTGCAATTGAATCTTTTAGTTTCTTGTTTTATCACGAGTTTTGTTTATAAAATAAAAATAAAAATAAATGGATTTGAGGTTGCCTCATATTATTGATCTCTGTAATGTCTTTCGTGAAAATGATGGAAAGGAAAATTGTGCTCGATTGTTAGAAGAAGAAGTCAATAAAATGCTTGGCACTAAATATTTGAATGATGAGCATGATAGCAATGTTGTTTGTATGAATTCTTTGAATATCAATGATGCTAATGATATGCAAAGCCACGAGCATGGGGATGTTATGTTTGAAGAAGATAATATTTTTAGTCCCACAAGTTTTGATGAGCAAATTTATTACGATGAATGCATGCCTCCTATTTATAATGATTATAGTGATGACACCTATGTTATATAGAATACTAATAACCATGAAAGTGGTCATGATGATTTTAATCAAGTGTCTCATGATAGTTATTTTGTTGAGTTTGCTCCCACTATGCTGAATGGGAATAAATTTGCCTATGTGTAGAGTAATAAAAATTCTATGCTTACGCATCATGAAAAGAGTGCTTTATGTGATAGGTATATTGTTGAATTCATTTATGATTCTACTGAAAATTATTATGAGAGAGGAACATATGCTTTCTTGCAATAATATCAAGTTTCCTCCTATGTGTTGAAAGTTTTGAAGTCATGCTTGTTTTGCCTTCCTATGCTAGTTGATTCTTGTTCCCATAAATTTTTTGCTCACAAAATCCCTATGCATAGGAAGTGGGTTAGACTTAAATATTTTTGTCATGCAATTCATGATGCTCCCTATATGTGTCAGTTCCTATCCTTACGTGAGCATAATTGAAATCTTGATTCCTAGGTAAAAAGGCGTTAAAGAAAAGCGCTTGTTGGGAGACAAAGCAATATTTATACCTACTGTTTTTGTGTGTTCACAGGATTAAGCTACTATATTAATCATATTTTATTGCTTTTGTTTCAATAAAGTGCCAAGTAAAGCCTTTGGGATAGTGTGGTTGATGGTTGACTTGATTTTGTGCGAAAACAGAAAGTTTTGCGTCTAGTGCAGAAAATTTAACAAATCACTGGTACGTGATAATTAGCAGAAGTTTTACACATGATTGATATCAAAATTTCCTATGTTTTCCTAATTTTTACATTTGTAGAAGTATGGTTGTTGTCCAGATCATTACAGGATGTTCTGTTTTTGACAGATTCTGTTTTCCATGCATAGTTTGCTTGTTTTAGTGTTTCGATAGCTTATATTAAGTGATATAAATTGTGGAAATGATAAGGTATAGTAGGAATTGTGTGATAAAAACTATGAATATTTTCTTTGAGAGCATCCAAGTGAATGATTTGCCTTATTATACTAATGCATCTCAGGAAGTTTCATTAAGTTTTGTGTGATTGAACTCTTCAAGTTTTGGGTGAGATATTGATATGAGGAAAATAAGGAGTGCCAAGACCCTAAGCTTGGGGATGCCGAAGGCACTCCAAGGATATGTTTAAGGAAGATCGAGGCATCTAAGCTTGGGGATGCCCCAGAAGGCATTCCCTCTTTCGTCTTCAAAATTATCGGTAACCTCAGTTGGAGCTATATTTTTATTAGTCACATGATATGTGTTTTGCTTGGAGCGTCATTTTCTTCTGTTTAGATTTTCTTGATTTTATTTAGAATAAGGTTTTGCATATTTTATTTCAATAAAAAAGATAAGTATAGCCTTTACCATGTTTATTTTGCAAGTCTTTATGTTGCTGTTTGAAAACATAAAGTTTTCTATCATTGTCTGAATTCTTCTGGATAGTCATAACGTGATAAAATCTTGAAATTTTTACACAATGAGCTTGAATACTTCTCCATAACGTGGTAATTTTTCAGAATTTGTAGAGCTAAGGAAGTATGAGCACAATTCCAGTCTTTACAGACTGTCGTGTTTAGACAGTTGTTGTTATGTTTGCATTGTTTGCATGTTTAATGATTCTATTTGAGGATAGGAGTATTAAACATGCAGAGGCATTTACTATGCATTGTTAAATTTTAATTTTCGTGATTTTCTACAGTACATAATGATGAGGTTTTGAGTTGATTTATACTAACTTATCTCATGAGTTCTTGTTGAGTTTTGGGCTGATGAAGTTTTTGACATTTAGGGAAACCGTAACATGAGAAGAATTAAGGAGAGACAAAAGTTCAAGCTTGGGGATTCCCAAGGAATCCCATGTTAATATTTCAAGATGGCTCAAGCATCTAAGCTTGGGGATGTCCCGGTAGGCATCCCAGCTTTCTTCATCAACAATTATCGGTTAGTATAGTTTGAGCCTAAGTTTTTGCTTCTTCACATGATATGTGCTATCCTTGCAATGTCATTTTATTTTGTTTTGCTTTATATTTGAATAAAGTACTTAAGATCTGAAATTCTTAAATGAGAGAGGGTCTTCTCATAGCTAGTTAATTATTTGACTACCCATTGATCTTCACTTACATCTTTTTGGAGTAGTTTGTTAGTTGCTCTAGTGCATCACTTGTACCTTTTTAGAGCACGATAGTGGTTTTATTTTATAGAAATCGATGAATCTCATGCTTCACTTATATTATTTTGAGAGTCTCTAAACAACATGGTAATTTGCTTTGGTTATGAATTTAGTCCTATTATGATAGGCATCCAAAGAGGGTATAATAAAAACATACATATAGAGCATTGAATCTATGAGAAGTTTGATTCCTTATGATTGTTTTGAGATATGGAGATGGTGATATTAGAGTCATGCTAGTGGTAATTTGCGAGGTTAAAGAAATAATTGTGTTAAGGTTTGTGATTCCCGTAGCATGCATGTATGGTCTCCTAACTATGTAACCAAATTGAAGCGCATTGTGTCTTGATTGTTTATCTTACCATGAAAGTCGGGAGCGCGTGATGGTTAACTCCTACCAACCTCTCTCCCTAGGAGCATGCGTAGTAGTACTTTGCTTCGAGGGATAACAGATTTTTTGCAATAAGTATATGAGTTCTTTTTGAGTAATGTTGAGTCCATGGATTATACACACTCTCGCCCTTCCATCATTGCTAGCCACTCTAGTATCGCGCAACATTCGTCGATGCATCAAACCACCTTACACCCTTGCTCAAAACAGCCACCATACCTACCTATTATGGCATCTCCATAGCCATTCCGTGATATATTGCCTTGTAACTCCATCGTTCCGTTTATTATGACACATACCATCATCGTCATATTGCTTTGCATGATTATGTAGTTGACATAGTATTTTTGTCTTGGTCACATTTAATTATTTTTTAAACATGCCACTCTCGATCATTGCACATCCCGACAGACCGCTGGAGGCATCCATATAGAGTCATATGTTTGTTCTAGTATCGAGTTGTAAGTTAATGACAGTGTGATCATAATCATTATTAGAACATTGTTCCATGTGAGGTTTTTAATAAAGAGGCCAAAGAGTCTCCAAAATAAAGAGGACAAAAGAGTCTCCAAAAAAAGAGAAAAGGATCTCCAAAAAAAAGAAGAGGAGCCTAAAAACCGATAACAAATTAGAGAAAAAAGAGAGAAGGGACAATGTTACTATCCTTTTCCACACTTGTGCTTCAATGTAGCACCATGTTCTTCATGATAGAGAGTCTCCTATATTGTCACTTTCATATATTACCAGTGGGAATTTATCGTTATAGAAATTGGCTTGTATATTACAACGATGGACTTCTTTAAATGCCCCGGGTCTTCATGAGTAAGCAAGTTGATGCACACCCACTAGTTTTCTTTTGAGATTTCATATACTTATAGCTCTAGTGCATCCGTTACATGACATTTCCTACTCACTCACATTGATATCAATTAATGGACATCTCCATGGTCCATTGATTTGCATAGTTGATGTGACATTTTCTCCCTTCCTTTATCTACTACCACCTTCTATTCCACCCATAGTGCTATGTCCATGGCTCACGCTCATGTATTGTGTGAAGAGTTGAAAAAGCTGAAGCACATTAAAAAGTATGAAACAATTGCTTGGCTAACACCGGGTGGGCATGATTTATAATTTGTGTTAAGAAGAGGGAGCATAACAAGACTATATGATTTTGTAGGGATAACTTTCTTTAGCCATGTTATTTTTGAAGGTTAATGATTTGCTTTCTAGTATGCTTGAAGTATTATTTTTTATGTCTATATTAACCTTTTGTTTTGAATCTTATGGATCTGAATATTCATGCCACAATAAAGAAGATTGCATTGATAAATATGTTAGGTAGCATTCCACATCGAAAATTCTGTTTTTATCATTTACCTACTCGAGAACGAGCATGAATTAAGCTTGGGGATGATTGATATGTCTCCAAGGTATCTATAATTTTTTATTGTTCCATGCTATTATATTATCTATTTTGGATGTTTTATATACATTAATATGCTATTTTATATTATTTTTTGGACTAACCTATTAACCTAGAGCCGAGTGCTAGTTTCTATTTTTTATTTTTTTGGAGTTTACAGAAAAGGAATACCAAATGGAGTCCAAATGTGCTAAAACTTTACGATGATTTTCTATGCACCAGGAGAAGCCCACGAAGTATCGGAGATGGACCAGAGGAGCCACAAGGCATCCACAAGGGTGGGGGCACGCCCACCCACCTAAGGCACGCCCCCTTCCTTGTTGTCGCATCGTGGACCCCCCTGACTTGTCCCCTACGCCAAAAATTCCCATAAATAGAGAAAACCCCACAAAGAAACCTATATCGGGAGTTTCGCCATCGCAATCCTCTGTGGCCACGAAAAACCAATTAGGAGCCCATTCCGGCACCCTGCTGGAGGGGAAACCATCACCGTTGGCCATCTTCATCATCCCGGCGGTCTCCATGACAAGGAGGAGTAGTGCATCCTCAGAGTTGTGGGTATGTACCAGTAGCTCCGTGTTTGATCTCTCCCTCTTGTTCTTGATTCAGAACGATCTTGATGTACCGCGATCTTAGTTACTATAGTTGAATCATATGATGTTTCTCCCCCTCTCTACCTTGTGATGTATTGAGTCTTTTCCATTAAGGTTTTGTTATATCAGATTGAATCTTTGGATCTGAGAGCACTTGATGTATGTCTTGCGATAGGATATATGTGCTGACAATGAGATGTTCTATTGATCCACTTGATGTATGTCTTGGTTATCAACGTGCGGATTCCCGTGGTGACATTGGGGTAATCTATGCATAGGGGTTGGAACGCGTTTTCATATTCTTTTCTCCGATAGAAATCTCTGGATGCTCTTGAAGTTCTATGTGTTGGATTGAATATTATGAATCTGAAAATGTGTTATGTACATCGTATAATTAGCCCACGGATACTTGTGGTGACATTGGAGTATCTAGGTGACATAAGGGTGGATTGATGTGTGTCATGTGGTGTTACGTTAGTACGAACTCTATGGCTGTTTGTGACACTTATAGGCATAGCCCATTATATCGATCAGAAATAATAACTTTGAGGTGGTTTCGTACCCTACAAGCAATTTCATCTTATGTTCTTCGTGATAGGAACTTTGGAGTGATTCTTTGTTGCATGCTGAGGGATTTTTATATGATCCAATTATGTTATCATTGTTGAGAGAACTTGCACTGGTGAAAGTATGAACCCTAGCCTTGTTTCCAAGCATTACAATGGGTAATTGGGTATAGCTCTATCACCCGTTGTAAGACAATAATGTGCTTACTAAAGTAATTCTTTCTTAGTTAGACAAGTTTTTGATGCAAGAAAACTAATAATTTGTTTATCACTCTTTCTTGCGCAGAAAGAACCAAACACACTGACCCTCTATGGGTTCGACACTCACATGGCAAAGCTTTACTCACGAGCTGTGTGCAACGAGATCAGAAAAAGGCAAAAACTGAGCACCCTTTTCACGGTGACGGTAGAGCCTAGAAAGTACCTTGTGCGCTACAACAAACCGCAAAAATAGTTTTCGTGGTCTCAACATGCATTCCTGGTGGTTACCGACCCCGTGGGAGAAATATACGACTTCAAGTGCATGCTGTGGGACCACACAGGTGAGGACTAAAAAAGATGTTACGGACTGTAGTACTTTTTTCAAAGTTTTTGCTCGAATGAATGACAGAAAACATGCACCTCTTCCTAAAAAATAGGTATTTTCTGCCTGCATGTCCTGTGCATGATGCAGACAATTAAGGCTGACAACATTCCGGAGAAATACATCCTCATGAGATACACTAAATGCCCGAACATCCAGCCAACCTTCAATAGAAATGACTTGAGGACAGTAGCTTCAAACAAGGCCTCCCAATACTGCATTGAAAGAGCACTGCTATAGCGGAACATGAGAGTGCACGGAAAAAGCTTGAGACCTCAAGACCAAATGGCGAGGTCACGGGTTGTCATGGATAGACTTGAACAAGAACTCTACGCAATGCAGTCTGCTGAAAACGGAGATGTCGCGGACAACAAAGAAGAAAAAGTTGAGCAAGATATCACTACAATCTTATCCGAGATGAACCATGTGGGAGCTATTGATCCATTCGACAACGAGGAGGAGGAGAAATAAAAACCAGAGCTTGCCCACGTGAACACTCAAGAGCAGCAACATGCTCACATGCAAGATCATGAGCTTGACGGTGTTGGAGGCAAACGACATGACAACAATAGATCCTACCAGTAGCAGCAACAAAGGGTAATTAGACCACCCATATACTCATGCACAAAGGGGAGTAAGAGTAAGACGCAAGCAGCGAATGTAGCACAAGTAGCAGCCAAAAAGCCGCACGCCCATTGAGACGCGTGGAATTCGGCTCGGACGGCAAACCTCTCGGGATAAGGGCATGTTGATTCTGCAACATGGCGACCAATCATAATTACTGCACATGTCCACACCGCTCAAATGCTACTGTCAACAATAAAAAGTTGCAGAAGCAGATTGGAGCGACCAGGTTTCTACCAATGGAGATAACACACATAACAGCTACACTTGCAACAAGTGTGTGTGGGGGGGGGACTGGCGGACATAATGCCCGCACATGCAAAGTGGCAAGGAGTTCAATCTCGCTGAATAGAAACAGGGCAAGGTCCAAAGTTCCAAAAAATCAAAAGAAGAGGATGAAGAGGAAGAGCTTGACGAGAATAATGACCAATCAGATGAAGACAATGAAGATGATAGTATTGGGGACGAGGTAACTGATACGTCTCCATCGTATCTACTTTTCAAACTCTTTTGCCCTTGTTTTGGACTCTAATTTGCATGATTTGAATGAAATTAACCTGGACTGACGTTGTTTTCAGCAGAATTGCCTTGGTGTTATTTTTGTGCAGAAATAAAAGTTCTCGGAATGACCTGAAACTTCATGGAGAATATTTTCAGAATATATGAAAAATATTGACGAAAAGAAATACTAGAGCGGACCCACAACCTAGCCACAAGGGTGGGGGCGCCCCCCCTAGGGCGCGCCCCCTACCTTGTGGGCCCCTAGAGCTCCACCGACATCAACTCCATCTCCATATATTCTCTTTCGGTGAGAAAAAATAAGGAGAGAAGATCCCATCACATTTTATGATACATAGCCGCCACCACCTCATTTTCTTTATCGGGAGAGCTGATCTAGAGTCCGTTTAGGGCTCCAGAGAGTGGAGATCATCGCTGTCGTCATCACCAACCATCCTCCATCACCAATTTCATGATGCTCACCGCCGTGCGTGAGTAATCCCATCGTAGGCTTGCTAGACGGTGATGAGTTGGATGCGATTTATCATATAATCGAGTTAGTTTTGTTAGGCCTTGATCCCAAGTATCTACTATGTTATGAGATTTATGTTTTTATGACTTTGCTATGCTTCATGCTTGTCACCAGGGCCCAAGTGCCATGATTTCAGATCTTAACCTATTACGTTTTCATGAATATATTTGTGTTCTTGATCCTATCTTGCAAGTCAATAGTCACCTACTATGTGTTATGATCCGGCAACCCTGGAGTGACAATAGCCGGGACACTTACCGGTGATGACCATAGTTTGAGAAGTTCATGTATTCACTTAGTGCTAATTCTTTGGTCCGGTACTCTATTAAAAGGAGACCTTAATATCCCTTAGTTTCCATTAGGACCCCGCTGGCACGGGAGGGAAGGACAAAAGATGTCATGCAAGTTATTCGTCTTCGTTGCCACATCATCTACTTGCGTGTTGCATCTTTGCCTTGTCATCGTGTGCATTGCATCATCATGTTTTCAAAACTTGCATCTGTCTGAGTTCGCCTGTTCTTCCCGTTGTCCGTTCTAAGCCCAGACACACTCACACACGCCCGCGGCGCCTCCTAATATTTATTTTGTGAGTGGCCGGAAAATGTTCTCGGAATGGGTTGAAACTTGGCGTGTGGTCTTATTATAGCATAGGTAGACCGCCTGTCAAGTTTCGTCGCGTTCGGAGTTCGTTTGATAGCCCAACAGTTAACCGTGTTAACCGCCGGAAGCCTTTTCTCTTTTGGCCCAGCACCCCTTTCACACAGCCCACCAAGCCCATTCTAACCCCTCCATGCTCTTGGCCGTTCGATCACGATCGCGTGGCCGCGAATGGCTCCTCATTTGGATACTCCTAGCTCCCTCTACCTATAAATATGTGCCTCCCCCTCCATTTTTTGCGTAGCTGAAACCCTAAAAATCCTCCCTCCACGCAGCCGGACATGTCCGCTCCGCTGCCGGACATGTCCAGCGCCCCTCCACCTCACTCCGGCCAATCCGGTGCCGCCACATCAGCTCCACCGCCGCCCACAGCCACACCCGCGCCGCCACGTGGCCGCAGCCACCTCCCACCGCCGCCACGGGCCCGCGCCGCCCAGATCCGGCCCGCCGGGCCCGGATCACGCCGCCGCCGCGCCAGGACACCCGATCCAGCGCCCGAGCCCCGCACCTCACGAGCTGGTCGCTCCCTCCGCCGCCCTGCCTAGCCGCCGGGCACCACCACACCGGCCGCCTCACCGCCAGCGACCAGCGCTGCTGTGGCCTTGCCGGCCGCCTGCGACCCCGAAGCCCGCCTCCAGGCCGATCTCCCTCGCAGTGCCGCCTTGACGCCACCGGCCCGGTGAACGTCGAAGCCGGAGCCCCCGCAGCCACATCCGGTTGCCTCGCGGTGAACCCGTCCTCGCCGAAGCCCCGATGTCGCTGGAGTTGTCCGCTGCCGCCGCTGGCTTCGTCTGGATCGATGCCGGGAGGTCAACGCCTCAGCGCCCTGCGCTTGGGCCGCCCGCTGCTTGCCGACCCAGCAGCGCCAGCCACCGAGTGGGCCTCCAGGGCCCAGGCCAGCCTCCCCGTCCTCTGCCCACTCCCCGCGGCCCATCCTCCTCCAGCCCGCGGCCAGGCCCGAGCCGGCCCACCTCTACCTCTCTTCTGGACCAAGCCCAACTGGGTGAGCGCCCTATTCCCCGCCCGTGCACTTCGTAGTTATATTGCGCCCGTTTGTTTTTTTCCTAAGTCTAATTTTCTGCTAAGTCCTTAGAATCAATAATCTGATGCATACTTTGACTGCTGGTAACTATTTGTATATTTGTCCAAATTGAGTGTATAATATGTCAAACTGATCGTGGTGATATGCTCTACACTTTGTTCCATTGTGCCATGCTTGTTTGACTTCATCTAGATGCTGTAATCTCTATTGAAAGAGTGCTACTTGTTATAAACAACTGCTACTTGTTATTTTGTTGCCATGTTTGAGATGCAATTACTTGGTGCATGTTTATCCAAATGATGCATATGACATGTCAAAATGTTCATTGTGAAGTGTACTACATGATGGTTGCTGTAGCATGCTTGTTTGAGTTCATATTGCCATGTTAATCTCTGTTGCAAATGTGCATGTGGCTGTTAAGTTCTGAAACTTGTTATGTGATGCTGATTTCACATGCCCATCACTATTGATGTGTTTGTCTTCATGCCACATGTCTAGATGTTTTAGAAGCACCATTATATGGTCTTTTCTTTGGTGCATTTAACTTTCCATGATATGCCTTGAGGTGACTTAAACATGCTTGTAAACATGCCATTTTGTTGTTACTGTTTTGTACTTAGTGAAAATTCTACTAAGTCTGGATTCTGTTATAACCTGATGCTATGTTTGCTTGATGCCCCACTCAAATCCATGCTTGTTTTGGAGTGGCCAATGATCATGTCTTGTTGTCCATGTTATTGTCTATCCATTCATGCCCTTACTTACTCATTTGGTCGGCTGTAGCTTATTTATTTCTTGCTCTCAAGTTGCTATAAATTATAGCTGTCAGGATTTTATCAGCATGTTCAATTTGGTGCAGCTTGTTGCTATTGATCCATGCCTCCTATGGAGTTGCTCCAATGGAGTTGTTTGCTGTAGGATATGTCTTCTACATGTCCATGCTCTTTATATACTTAGTTGAGTTGATATGCATGTTGTTTTGTGCCTCCGAAGGCAGCATCGTGATGATGTTTTTGCCTTCCCAGATTTTGACTAAGTCTGGATAATTTTATTGCAAATTGCCATGCTTGTTTAATTGTGTTCCAGCAAGCTTTTGGGTGCGTTCTAAGTTCATGCTTGTTAAGCATCATGTCTACTTCACATCCATTCTTCTTGTTAACATGTTTGGGTGCTGTAGCATGTATATATATATATATATATATATATATATATATATATATATATATATATATATATATATATATATATATATATCTTGCTCCAAAGTTGCTATGTGGCTGTTAACTTCAGCTTTGCATTGTAACTTGTTTTGCTCGTATCTTCTAGCCCGTTGCTCCGCTTTGAGTGTGTCCTATATGAAACTTGTGTGATTTTGCATGTAGAATCATAATATCATGTTGTTTTCATGTTTGGGGTGTGTTTGCTTGATGTTTGGGTGCATCTTGCACTGTTGCCATGCTTGTCTTGTTTTTCTCATATCTTCTAGGCCATAGCTCCAAATTAAACAAACTTTATATGAAACTTGACTAGAATTTCGTGTAAATCATCATGGTGCATGTTAACTTGCTGTTTAACAACTTTAACTTAAGGTTGTTCAGATCTGGACTAATTTCAAATTATGCATATGAGGACTTACCGAATTTGTTATGTGTAGTTTCCGGCCTCATTTAAACTTGTTGACTTGTGTTGTTTTGAGTGCTTCCTGCCTTGCCATGATTTGCATCATATATAGATTTGTCTTGCATCCTACTTGGTTGAGTATATTGTCATGTTCTTGTGTTGTTTTTGAGTGCTTCCTACCTTGCCATATATTGCATCATATATAGACTTGTCTTGCATCATACTTGGTTGAGCATATTGTCATGTTCTTGTGTTGCGTGTTTACCGTATTGCTTGCTTCTTCCCGTTAGTGCTTGTTCCGTTGCGATCGTGAGGATTCGTTCGGCTACCCGTGGTTCTTCTTCAAGGCTTCTTCTTCGTCTTCTTCATGGTCCCGTTCTTCTTCCTTGTGGGATCTCAGGCAAGATGATCATACCCTTGGATACCTTTACTACCATTGTCATGCTTAGTTGTCTCGATGCTATCGTTATTTGTCGTGCTACCCATCATTATTGTCTGTCCCTCTCCTTGTTGCCACGAAACCTCTAACCTTTGACACCTTCCTAGCAAAACCATTGTTTGGCTATGTTACCCGCTTGCTCAGCCCCTCTTATAGTGTTGTTAGTTGCAGGTGAAGATGAAGATCGTTCCAAGTTGGAACTTGTTGTTGGAATATCACAATATCTATTATTATTATTAACACACCTATATATTGGGCATGGGTGGAAGGCTTGGCCTTTTGCTCGGTGTTTTGTTCCACTCATGCCACCTTAGGCGCCGGTAAACCTGCATTATGTTCCTTGATTTTTGCGTTGCTTACACGGTTGGGTATATGGGGACCCCTTGACACTTCGTCTTTGAATAAAACTCCTCCAGCAGGGCCCAACATTGGTTTTAATTTGATCATAATAACAGCTTAATTAATTAATTAATTGCATAGGGAGTTAGCGCTACCCTAGTTTCTTTCTACATAGCAGGGGGGCCAGTGCTGATGGTGTTGGTCCCAAACGGGGGTCCTACAGGGCCACCTTGGGGGAACCCGAGGGCTGGTTTTACCTGTAGCATCACCCATCCGATCGTGGCCTAAGACGAGATACGCACGGCTACTATCAGGGTGTCGACACACCGGGAGGTCTTGCTGGACTTGTTTTACCGTTGTCGAAATGTCTTATGCACCGGGATACCGAGCCTGATCGGATTTCCCTAAGATAAGGGGTAATAATTATTAATACTTCAGCTGATCATGAGAGCTTGTGATGTGCTAAGTTGGGACACCCCTGCAGGGTTATGAACTTTCGAAAGCCATGCCTGCGGTTATGTGGCAAATTGGAATTTGTTAATGGCCGGTTGTAGAAAACTTGTCAGAGGATCCGTAGTAAAACACACAACTATGTGAGTAACCATGACTGTCTCTTTTCACTTTGAGAAGAGAACACGGTGGGGTTATGTTTGACTCGTAGGTAGTTCAGGATCTTTAGCGATC
>LR738715.1:473734383-473778086 GCA_902687465.1 Secale cereale
TTAATTTGATCATAATAACAGCTTAATTAATTAATTAATTGCATAGGGAGTTAGCGCTACCCTAGTTTCTTTCTACATAGCAGGGGGGCCAGTGCTGATGGTGTTGGTCCCAAACGGGGGTCCTACAGGGCCACCTTGGGGGAACCCGAGGGCTGGTTTTACCTGTAGCATCACCCATCCGATCGTGGCCTGAGACGAGATACGCACGGCTACTATCAGGGTGTCGACACACCGGGAGGTCTTGCTGGACTTGTTTTACCGTTGTCGAAATGTCTTATGCACCGGGATACCGAGCCTGATCGGATTTCCCTAAGATAAGGGGTAATAATTATTAATACTTCAGCTGATCATGAGAGCTTGTGATGTGCTAAGTTGGGACACCCCTGCAGGGTTATGATCTTTCGAAAGCCATGCCTGCGGTTATGTGGCAAATTGGAATTTGTTAATGGCCGGTTGTAGAAAACTTGTCAGAGGATCCGTAGTAAAACACACAACTATGTGAGTAACCATGACTGTCTCTTTTCACTTTGAGAAGAGAACACGGTGGGGTTATGTTTGACTCGTAGGTAGTTCAGGATCTTTAGCGATCATTACTAGTTTGCGACCGTTTGCGTAGATGCTCACCTTATTCTTGTACTCGTAAGTTAGCCACCATACATATTGCTTAGCCGCTGCTGCAACCTCACCACTTTACCTCCTCCAACCTATTAAGCTTTGATAGTCTTGTTACCCATGGTTATGGGATTGCTGAGTCCTCGTGGCTCACAGATACTACAACAACAGTTGTAGGTGCAGGTTTCCGATGTCTTGACGTGAGAGCGTTGATCGTTGTGTTGGAGTTCTTTCTTCTTCTTCTTCTTCAGTCTTGGGTTAGGTTCCAGGTCGGCAGCCTGGGATAGCAGATGGATGTCGTTGTTCTTTTCATGTTTGTATCCGTAGTCGGATTCTTTGTATTGATGTTGTTGTATTCATGTGACTTGTATGTATTTGTTGAATCCCCCATGTATGTATGTAATGGTACGATGTAATGATATCCATCTTGCTAAGCGCCCGAAATGGGGTTGTGCCCCAATCACGTAAGTGTCACGTGATCGGGATAGAATCGCATCTTGGGCCTGACAAGTTGCTATCAGAGCCTCGACCGACCATAGGAGCCCCCTTGATTGATCGTAGAATGGCCGTTGTTGAGTCTAGTAGAAAACTTTTCGGAGTCTAGTTATATCGGAGAGTAGGAATTCTTTTTACTCCGCAGTCCCTTCGTCGCTCTGGTGAGGAATCTTGACATAGGTGTTTTGAATTACTTCTCTTCCCCTTCAAATTTTTTAGGATCTTGTGGTTAGTTTTCGTTTGTTGCGTTGTCAGTTCTTTCATCTAGTGCATCTCTCGTCAAGTGGATTCGACCCTCTTCTTCTTGCAAGTTCAACCCCCTGTTCTTTTCAACCGGTGTTGTTTCCCCTTTCGAAGTTGTTTTCTTTTTCCCACCCTCCCACCCTTTTGCTTCTCGGAGCCGGAGTCCTTAATCGAGCATCCTTCCTACTCGTTTAAATCCTTTGCATTCTTTCCTCAGTTATTCCAACTGGTGAATTCTCGTCTAGTTTGTCCTTCTTCATCTCTTTTCTTTTCCGGTGGTTCCAATTCTATTAGTATCCGGTGATCTTCATATTCTTTGCCCTCTGCTCAAGTATTTTTCCCTTGCTCGTTTGTCTCCCGCCATTTAATTATTCCAGAGTTCCGAAGACATCTCAGGAGATTTCTTCTGTGTTCTAATTAATTCGAGGTTGTCACCTCATTCGAGTGTTTCAATCGTTCCGGTGCATCGTTTCTCACTCGAATAATCCTTTTCAACGGTGCTTTCTCTTCGGTGGGCTCATAACTCACAGGTCTTTTCCCAGGATCTTACCTGACTCTTCTAATTTTCCGGTGTGTTCCCAAATTCTTTTAAGTGTGACGTAAGGATGGATGCCATCAGTCATATGCCTTTCCCAAGATCGCTTTTAATTCTTTTCATCGTTGGTGCAACCCTTCTTCCTTTCATTCGTTCGGAGTATTTCTCGAATTCTTTTAATTGTGTTCCTCCGAAGGCCATCATTTCAGAAGATTTCTTCGTTCTTAGTTTTCAACTTCGTCCTCAAAATATTCTTCATTGAGGCCTCTTCGTTCGTCTCACATTCTTTCCGGTGCTTCGTTCAAGTATTCCTTAATCAGTTCATGTTCTCTTCGTTCTCGTCATCCTAAATTCCTCAAGTGCTTTATTCTCCCAGTGATTCATCGTATTCACTCAATTTCAACTCTAACGATGGTTTGTTCTTTTTCATCATCCTATTTCAATTCCTTACAGGGGTCGTTCTTTTTCATCACTCGATTTTAATTCTTCCTAGTGATTCCCTCTTTTCTTCACTTGGCTTCAATTCTTTACGGTGGTTCTCTCAAGAGTTATTTTCCGGTGCTATCTTATCAATCCATTCATTTTATTCCAATCCTACCAGTGTTTCATGAAGATTTCCCGAGTTCGCTATATATCCCTCTTTAATCTTTTTCAACGGGAATAAGTAGTATGCGAATCCATTATTTCACATCAATTTAATTGGTGGAGGATAAGCATAACATAATTCTTATTCATCTTGTCAAGTTGATTTATTCCTTCCTTCAGACTTTATTCTTGATGAATAAATTCTAGTTCCAAGTGTCTTAATCTTTTCTTTCCGGAGTTCAAATTTTTCTCGGTTATCTCGTCGGAACCTCTTTCTAAATCATCGGAAGGCTTAAGCTTATTCCTTTCGTTCGTTATTTCTATATCATCATCCTTTCGTTACCGGAGTTCTTCATGGTGGTTCATCGTGATTTAATTCATTCTTCAAACGTTCAACTAATTCTTCTGGAGCAGCTCAAGCATTCTTATTCGTTACCTCTCGAATGCAAATAATTCTCCGTATTCTTTTGAAATGGAGTTTTGCATTTCTTTCTTCATTCTCATCTCTTCAATCTTTTCATTGCGGCGGTAATTCACCTCAAGTTTTGAGATGTTTTCATAAGTCCACAACAAGCTTATTCTTTTGTTGTTGATTTTTCTCAACAAGTCCGTTTGAGTCTTTCCTTCTAGATGCTCTTTCAAATTCAGTTGTGTTCAAAGTTATCATCTTCTTCTCCATTCTTCTAATTCCATCATTTCAATTATTCCGGAGGCATTGTCTTGGTCATTTCTTCATATTTTATTCAATCTTCTCAGGTTCTTGTCCTATTCCATTCATGTTCAACCGGTGTGCTATTCCTTCCATCTTAACCAGAGTGCTGCCCGAATTCCTTCGTTTGAATTCATTTTCTATCTCTTTTAACCGGAGTGGTTTCGAACTCATTCTTATTCCTTCAGCTCTTGTCTCGTGCCTTTCAACCTCCTTGATTCTCGTCGTATTCATTGTCCTCTTATGTAACGAAGTATTTGCAACTTCGTTCATCTCCGTTGTCCTTTCTTTCGAGTGGCTCAACCTCTCAAGGTTCTTTCATTTCACTCTTTTGTCCTCGAAGAACTTTGTTCTTCCTTTTTCCATTCCGTCTCGTTCCTAAGATCCCGGGACGAGATCTCTTGTTAGTAGGGGAGTGTTGTGACACCCCGAGACTGGTGCGCCAGGTGTCAGCCAGTTATTCGTCTTCGTTGCCATGTCATCTGCTTGCGTGTTGCATCTTTGCCTTGTCATCGTGTGCATTGCATCATCATGTTTTCAAAACTTGCATCTGTCTGAGTTCGCCTATTCTCCCCGTTGTCCGTTCTGAGCCCAGACACACTCACACGCGCCCGCGGCGCCTCCGAATATTTATTTTGTGAGTGGCCGGAAAATGTTCTCGGAATGGGTTGAAACTTGGCGTGTGGTCTTATTATAGCATAGGTAGACCGCCTGTCAAGTTTCGTCGCGTTCGGAGTTCGTTTGATAGCCCAACGGTTAACCGTGTTAACCGCCGGAAGCCTTTTCTCTTTTGGCCCAGCACCCCTTTCACACAGCCCACCAAGCCCATTCTAACCCCTCCATGCTCTTGGCCGTTCGATCAAGATCGCGTGGCCGCGAACGGCTCCTCATTTGGACACTCCTAGCTCCCTCTACCTATAAATATGTGCCTCCCCCTCCATTTTTCGCGCAGATGAAACCCTAAAAATCCTCCCTCCCGCGCAGCCGGACATGTCCGCTCCGCCGCCGGACATGTCCAGCGCCCCTCCACCTCACTCCGGCCAATCCGGTGTCGTCACATCAGCTCCACCGCCGCCCGCAGCCACTCCCGCGCCACCACGCGGCCGCAACAACGTCCCACCGCCGCCACGGGCCCGCGCCGCCCAGATCCGGCCCGCCGGGCCCGGATCACATCGCCGCCGCGCCAGGACGCCCGATCCAGCGCCCGAGCCCCACACCTCACGAGCTGGTCCCTACCTCCGCCGCCCTGCCTAGCCGCCGGGCACCACCGCACCAGCCGCCTCACCGCTGGCGACTAGCGCCGCCGTGGCCTTGCCGGCCGCCTGCGACCTCGAAGCCCGCCTCCAGGGCAATCTTCCTCGCAGCGCCGCCTTGACACCGCCGGCCCGGTGAACGTCGAAGCCGAAGCCCCCGCAGCCAGATCCGGTTGCCCCGCGGCGAACCCGTCCTCGCCGGAGCCCCGACGTCGCTGGAGTTGTCGGCCGCCGCCGCCGGCTTCGTCTGGATCGACGCCGGGAGGTCAACGCCTCAACGCCCTGCGCTTGGGCCGCCGGCTACTCGCCGGCCTAGTAGCGCCAGCCACCGAGTGGGCCTCCAGGGCCCAGGCCAGCCTCCCCCTCCTCGGCCCACTCCCCGCGGCCCATCCTCCTCCAGCCCGCGGCCAGGCCCAAGCCGGCCTGCCTCTACCTCTCTTCTGGGCCGAGCCCAACTTGGTGAGCGCCCTATTCCCCGCCTGTGCACTCCGTACTTATATTGCGCCCGTTTTTTTTTTCCTAAGTCTAATTTTCTGTTAAGTCCTTAGAATCAATAATCTGATGCATACTTTGACTGCTGGTAACTATTTGTGTGCTTGTCCAAATTGAGTGTATAATATGTCAAAATGATTGTGGTTATATGCTCTACACTTTGTTCCATTGTGCCATGCTTGTTTGACTTCATCTAGATGCTCTAATCTCCGTTGCAAGAGTGCTACTTTTTATAAACTGCTGCTACTTGTTATTTTGTTGCCATGTTTGAGATGTGATTACTTGGTGCATGTTTATCCAAATGATGCATATGATATGTCAAAATGTTCATTGTGAAGTGTACTACATGATGGTTGCTGTAGCATGCTTGTTTGAGTTCATATTGCCATGTTAATCTCTGTTGCAAATGTGCATGTGGCTGTTAAGTTTTGAAACTTGTTATGAGATGCTGATTTCACATGCCCATCACTATTGATGTGTTTGTCTTCATGCCACATGTCTAGATGTTTTAGAAGCACCGTTATATGGTCTTTGCTGTGGTGCATATAACTTTCCATGATATGCCTTGAGGTGACTTAAACATGCTTGTAAACATGCCATGTTGTTGTTACTGTTTTATACTTAGTGAAAATTCTACTAAGTCTGGAATCTATTATAACCTAATGCTATGTTTGCTTGATGCCCCACTCAAATCCATGCTTGTTTTGGAGTGGCCAATGATCATGTCTTGTTGTCCATGTTATTGTCTATCCATTCATGCCCTTACTTGCTCATTTGGCCGGTTGTAGCTTATTTATTTCTTGCTCTCAAGTTGCTATAAATTATAGGTGTCAGGATTTTATCAGCATGTTCAATTTGGTGGAGCTTGTTGCTATTGATCCATGCCTCCTATGGAGTTGCTCCAATGGAGTTGTTTGCTGTAGGATATGTCTTCTACATATCCATGCTCTTTATATAATTAGTTGAGTTGATATGCATGTTGTTTTGTGCCTCTGAAGGCAGTATCGTGATGATGTTTTTGCCTTCCCAGATTTTGACTAAGTCTGGATAATTTTATTGAAAATTGCCATGCTTGTTTAAATGTGTTCCAGCAAGCTTTTGGGTGTGTTCTAAGTTCATGCTTGTTAAGCATCATGTCTACTTCACATCCATGCTTCTTGTTAACACGTTTGGGTGTTGTAGCATATATATATCTTGCTCCAAAGTTACTATGTGGCTGTTAACTTCAGCTTTGCATTGTATTGTAACTTGTTTTGCTCGTATCTTCTAGCCCGTTGCTCCGTTTTGAGTGTGTCCTATATGAAACTTGTGTGATTTTGCATGTAGAATCATAAAATCATGTTGTTTTCATGTTTGGGGTGTGTTTGCTTGATGTTTGGGTGCATATTGCACCATTTCCATGCTTGTCTTGTTTTGCTCATATCTTCTAGGCCATAGCTCCGAATTAGACAAAGTTAATATGAAATTTGACTAGAATTTCATGTAGATCATCATGGTGCATGTTGACCTGCTGTTTAACAACTTTAACTTAAGGTTTGTTCAGATCTGGACTAATTTCAAATTATGCATATGAGGACTTACCGGATTTGTTATGTGTAGTTTCCGGCCTCATTTAAATTTGTTGACTTGTGTTGTTTTGAGTACTTCCTGCCTTGCCATGTTTTGCATCATATATAGATTTGTCTTGTATCCTACCTGGTTGAGTATATTGTCATGTTCTTGTGTTGTTTTTGAGTGCTTCCTACCTTGCCATGTATGGCATCATATATAGACCTGTCTTGCATCATACTTGGTTGAGCATATTGTCATGTTCTTGTGTTGTGTGTTTACCGTATTGCTTGCTTCTTCTCGTTAGTGCTTGTTCCGTTGCGATCGTGAGGATTCGTTCGTCTACCCGTGGTTCTCCTTCAAGGCTTCTTCTTCGTCTTCTTCATGGACCTGTTCTTCTTCCTTGCGGGATCTCTGGCAAGATGATCATACCCTTGGATACCTTTACTACCATTGCCATGCTTAGTTTTCTCAATGCTATCGTTATTTGTCGCGCTACCCATCACTATTGTCAGCCCCTCTCCTTGTTGCCACGAAACCTCTAACCTTTGACACCTTCCTAGCAAAACCATTGTTTGGCTATGTTACCTCTTGACACTTCGTCTTTGAATAAAACTCCTCCAGCAAGGCCCAACATTGGTTCTAATTTGCTCATAATAACAACTTAATTAATTAATTAATTGCATAGGGAGTTAGCGCTACCCGAGTTTCTTTCTACATAGCAGGGGGCCAGTGCTGATGGTGTTGGTCCCAAACGGGGGTCCTGCAGGGCCACCTTGGGGGAACCCGAGGGCTGGTTTTACCTGTAGCATCACCCATCCGGTCGTGGCCTAAGACGAGATACGCGTGGCTACTATCAGGGTGTCGACACACTGGGACGTCTTGCTGGACTTGTTTTACCATTGTCGAAATGTCTTGTGCACCGGGATACCGAGCCTGATCGGATTTCCCTAAAATAAGGGGTAATAATTATTATTACTTCAGCTGATCGTGAGAGCTTGTGATGGGCTAAGTTGGGACACCCCTGCAGGGTTATGATCTTTCGAAAGTCGTGCCCGCGGTTATGTGGCAGATTGGAATTTGTTAATGTCCGGTTGTAGACAACTTGTCAGAGGATCCGAAGTAAAACACACAACTGTGTGAGTAACCGTGACTGTCTCTTTTCACTTTGAGAAGAGAACACGGTGGGGTTATGTTTGACTCGTAGGTAGTTTGGGATCTTTAGATCATTACTAGTTTGCGACCGTTTGCGTAGATGCTCATCTTATTCTTGTACTCGTAAGTTAGCCACCATACATATTGCTTAGCCGCTGCTGCAACCTCACCACTTTACCTCCTCCTACCTATTAAGCTTTGATAGTCTTGTTACCCATGGTTATGGGATTGCTGAGTCCTCGTGGCTCACAGATACTACAACAACAGTTGCAGGTACAGGTTTCCGATGTCTTGACGTGAGAGCGTTGATCGTTGTGTTGGAGTTCTTTCTTTTTCTTCTTCTTCTTCTTCTTCTTCTTCTTCTTCTTCTTCTTCTTCTTCTTCTTCTTCTTCTTCTTCTTCTTCTTCTTCTTCTTCTTCTTCTTCTTCTTCTTCTTCTTCTTCTTCTTCTTCAGTCTTGGGTTAGGTTCCGGGTCGGCATCCTGGGATAGCAGATGGATGTCGTTGTTCTTTTCATGTTTGTATCCGTAGTCGGATACTTTGTATTGATGTTGTTGTATTCATGTGACTTGTATGTATTTGTTGTATCCCCCATGTATGTATGTAATGGTACGATGTAATGATATCCATCTTACTAAGCGCCCGAAATGCGGTTATGCCCCAATCACGTAAGTGTCACGTGATCGGGATAGAATCGCATCTTGGGCCTGGCACACGTATGACTATATTCGGAATACATGCCTACATTACATTGATGAATTGGACCTAGTTCCGTGTCACCCTAGTTTATAATACTACATGATGAATATTATTCGACACCTATCATTGCCGATCCATTGCCTATGAGTTCGTTCCATATTGATACTTGCTTTGTTACTTTCGTTACTGCTGCTATCACCATCATCACAAAACTGCTACTACTTTTGCCACCATTATTGTTACTTCCATACTACTTTGCTAATAAATACTTTGCTGCAGATATTAAGTTTCTAGCTGTGGTTGAATTGAAAACTCAGTTGCTAATACTTGAGACTATCTTTGGCTCCCCTTGTCTCAAATCCATAACTTTGGGTTGAATACTCTACCCTCGAAAACTGTTGCGATCCCCTATACTTGTGAGTTATCAAGACCTTTTTCTTGCACCGTTGCCGGGGAGCATAGCTCTATTCTCTTAGTTCCTTGGGATTTATATCTGCTGATCACTATGAAGAATCTGAAGGATGATAGAACCAAGATCGTTCTCTCTCGAACGAGGGGATGTAAGGAACTGCCACCTAGCTCTGCACTTGATTCACCGTCTGTTTTGAGTAAACTTGCGACACCTACACCTGCTATTGATTCTGATATGTCGCATGATATTGACGATGCCACTTCTATTATGAATGATGCTACAACTATGCTTGATGAAACTGTGCCATTGGGTGAATTACTTGATAAACATCTTGCTAGAGCCAGTACTATTGATTATGATGAAGATGATGATATTTCTGAAACTGATGAAATTATTGATACTGAAAACTTTGAAACACCTGTTAGACCTACTTCCCCTAGATATGAATTGCCTATTGTTCCTGAGGGATATGTTATGGAAGGATAAATAGCTAGATACTTTCTTGCTTGTGAGGATAGGAATGACCTTAAGAAATTAGTACGCAAGCGAAAACAACAATCTTTGAATGCTAGAATGCAATATGATCCTAAATTTGCTACTTCACCTATCCTTTTTACTGATAAGGATTATGAAGTAACTGTTGACCCTAAGTTAATTACCTTGGTTGAATCTGATCCTTTTCATGGTTATGAATCTGAAACTGTTGTGGCACATCTTACTAAATTAAATGATATAGCCACCCTATTTGCTCATGAGGAAAAAATTCGCTATTACTATATTCTTCAATTGTTTCCTTTCTCATTAAAGGGTGATGCCAAGTTATGGTTTAATTCCCTTGCTCCTGGTTGTGTGTGTAGTCCCCAGGATATGATTTACTACTTCTCTGCAAAATATTTTCCTGCTCATAAGAAACAAGCTGCCTTACAGGAAATATTTAATTTTGTGAAAATTGAAGAAGAGAGTCTCTCACAAGCTTGTGGGAGGCTTCTCCAATTACTTAATGCTTTGCCTGATCACCCTCTCAAGAAGAATGAAATACTTGATATCTTTTATAATGGACTAACCGATGCTTCTAGGAACCACCAAGATAGTTGTGTTGGTTGTGTTTTTACGGAACAAACTGTTGAACAAGATGAAATATTATTGAATAATATATTGCTTAATGATAATGATTGGACTCTTCCTGAACCAACTCCGAAGCCAACTCCGAAGAAAAGAGGCATTCTATTTCTCATTCCCAAAGATATGCAAGAGGCAAAGAAATCTATGAAAGAAAAAGGTATTAAAGTTGAAGATGTTAAGAATTTACCACCTGCTGAAGAAATACATGGTCTAGATAACCCGACACGGGTAGTAGAGGTAAATTCTCCCTATAGATTTGACGAAGGTGATATTCCTCATAATAAGTCTGCTAGCCAATGCTTAGATGAGTTTGATAATTTTATTGTTAAAGAAGAAGACTTGAATGCTTGCGTTAGTAGACAACTGAAACATAATGCTTATATGCTTGAACGCTTGGTGATCTTGTGACTAGAACTTCTAATGATCATAAACTTATTAGTAAACATGCTTCCATGGTTACTACTCAAGTAGAACAAGTACTTAAGGCATAAAATGATTTGCTTAATGAGTTGAATAGTAAGAATAATGATAATGATGTTATGGTTACAACTAGAGGTGGTAAAGTAACTCAGGAACCTCTGTATGCTGAGGGCCATCGTAAGAAAATTTAGCAAGATTCTGAGGGAATTAATACTGATAAACATAGTCCTAGTAATAAAAAGAAAAAGAAAACTGACAAGACTTTGCCTGCTTCTAGTGAACCTGTTACCATTACACCTGAGAATCCCAATAATATTTCTATTTTTGATGCTGAGACTCAATCTGTAATGAAAATGAACCTAGTGATAATGTTAATGATGATGTTCATACCGATGCTCTACCTAGTAATGATAATGATGTAGAGATTGAACCTGTTGTTGATGTTGATAACCCACAATCAAAGAATCAACGTTATGATAAGAGAGACTTCATTGCTAGGAAACATGGTAAAGAAAGGGAACCATGGGTTCAGAAACCCACGCCCTTACCTCCTAAACCATCCAAGAAAAAGGATGATGAGGATTTTGAATGCTTTTGTGATATGATTAGACCTATATTTTTGCGTATGTGTTTGATCGATATGGTTAAAATGCCTCCTTATGCCATGTATATGAAAGAAATTGTTACCATAAAAAAAGATACTGGAAGATAAATTTCCACCATGCTTGCTAATTATACTTTTAAGGGTGGAATACCAAAGAAACTTGGAGATCCAGGAATACCTGCTATACCATGCTCCATTAAAGGAAACTATGTTAAAACTGCTTTATGTGATCTTGGAGCCGGTGTTAGTGTTATGCCTTTCTCTTTGTATCGTAGACTTGATTTGAATAAGTTGACACCTACTAAAATTTCTTTACAAATGGCTGATAAATCAACTTCTATACCTATCGGTATTTGTGAGGATGTCCCTGTTGTGGTTGCAAACGTTACTATCTTAACAGACTTTGTTATTCTTGATATTCCCGAGGACGACAGTATGTCGATTATCATTGGTATACCCTTTTTGAATACTGCAGGGGCTGTTATTGATTACAACAAAGGCAATGTCACTTTTCATGTAAATCGTAATGAGCATACGGTACAATTTCCAAAGAAACAACCTCAAGTTAATAGCATCAATTATATTGGAAAAATTTCAACTATTGCTATTGGAGGTTTTGAATTCCCTCTTACTACTCTTAAGAAGAAATATGATATTTTTATTGTTGGGTACATGCATATCCCCATCGAGGTAACCTAGTGTTATTCGAAAATTCTCCGGTTTTACGTTATTCGAAAGAAGTTTGTTAATGAGACTTGATCAACCTCATTGACGGATTCCTTTTGATGAGCATGAGATGGATGAATTTAGAGAGCACCACCTTCTGTACCCAACTTTTACTTTCTGTTATTTAGATTAAATAAAGCAAAAATAGTATTATATGTCTATTTTCTAAATTATCCATGCAATAAAAATGTCCCGAAAATAAAAGTTCTCCAAATGCCCTGAAAATTTAATATGATTTTTTGTGGAATATTTAAGAATTTTTGGCACTGAGAATGCACCAGGGGGCTGCACCAGTGGGTCACAAGGGTGGAGGGCGCCCTCTACCCCCTAGGCGCGCCCCCTGTCCTTGTGGACCCCATGTGCCCCCTCCACTTATTCCAGCACCCATCCTCCCCTTCTTCCTCCAGAAAAAAATCATCCACCAGCTCAAACCCATGTTCTACCTCATCTTGCTGCCATTTTCGATCTCCTTGCTCAATTCATCATTTGCAAAACTATTTTGGGGGATTGTTTTTCGGTATGTGACTCCTCCATTGGTCCAATTAGTTTTTGTTCTAGTGCTTTATTTATTGCAAATTCTTGCTGTCGTGGACACCTTGTTCTTATGGTTGCATGTCAAATTTATATGGTCCAAAGTAGTTTTGATGCATGATATAGCTTCTAGACACTTGTATGAGTAGTTGCTATCAATTTAGATGAGTTTGGCTCACTTTTATTTTGAGTCACTAAAAATTTCAGAATTTTTCAGAGGAAGAAAATGATGAGGAGATTGTTGAGAGGCTCCTTAAGTCGGGGTTCAAAGGAAAAGGAGAATGAGGAGAAGGAGAAGCCCAAGTATAATCTTCCTCGTACCGTGGAGATTGGGGCGTTTGAATGGCCATGGGATGCATTCTTACAGGCGACCAGAATTTATGAGGATTTCGATTATTTGGCCGAGAATGCAGGCATCACCGACTTCCTTCGCGACCAGTGTGATCAGTATCTACTCCTAACCAAAACTTTCATGCAAAATTTTCATTTTTATGGTAGAAAATCACCACCTATGGTAGAATTTAATTTATATGATGTGCATAAGGAGATGACACTTCATGACTTTTGTGGGGTATGCAAATTACCTTATGAAGGCAGCGTCGATGAACCACGTCCTAGAGATGTGGAAGATTTGATTGATGAAATTACCGTAGCGGAAACGAGAAGGGTGTCGGAAGTGAGAGTTGCCAGTGTACATTTTCGTGTTTTACGCTATTATTCACTATTTGCTAGGAGATGTTTGATTGGTCGTGGGGAGAGTGGAGGCCTTAGTGCTCCCGACCTTGCCATTTTGCGCCATGCTTTGCTTCGCGATAGAACTTTTAGTTTGGGTGCTATGGTTGCTAAACGGTTGAGTTTAAACCATATTAAGGGTCCTATTTTGGGAGGCATTTTCGCCTCGTGCCTTGCTGAACATTTCGAAATACCTATTTGGCATTATGAAAAAGAGGAGAAATTGCTACCGACCATTTACTTAGATTATGACAGGATGGTAGCACATAAGTTTATTCGCTATGATGAGGAAAAGAGACTTATTCATAGCTTGATATTTAGCGAGGACACTCTTCAGATTATTACCTTGCCTGCACCTACTTTGTTCGATCTTCATTCAGGAAGGTACTTCGTTTTTCCTCAGGACATTCGTGCATACTGGGATGGGACACGGTCCCTAGTTCCTGAGCCAGAGCCGTCACCTGATCCGTATCACGAGCCTATCTTTCAGTGGGAGCCGCAGGAGCTCGCAAACCGGTGGAACCCTCAAGATCCACCTCAGTACCCAGGAGAGGGATACTTTTATCCATGGTCCTAGACCGACTTAGGCAAAGGCCTAAGCTTGGGGGAGTACGTATTTCTCACTGACATTATATTCATGTTCACACATTCATTTCAGTTGTCCGTGTTCATACTTTTCCATTGTATCATCCATGTTAGTTTAGTTTTCTCGCTTTCTTCTTGTCTGTTTGAAGAACTTTGAAAACCCAAAAAGATTTCTTGCTTATTTTTGGATTTTCTTTCCAGTTAGTTCCTTAGTAGTTTGTAGTATTAAAAGAAAATCCAAAAAGACTTCTCGTTCTTCTTTTATTTGTTGGGAGCTTTCCCGTGTAAATAATTTTTCTCATTCTTGTTTTGCTCACTTCAGAAAACAAAAACTCCGAAAATATTTCAGTGTGTTTCTTCGAAATTCTTTTCTTTTCTTTGGGGGCCGAGAGGAGAAGACCATGATGAAAATGATGAGTGGCTCTCATATGCATTACTGTTGAACTAACAAAGAGCCCATATTACCTTGTCCTTTCCTTTGAATAAATGTTGCAGATTCCAGTTTAGTCCAATGCATGTGCACTCTTATTATTATTCACACCATTCGGTCATGCAAGTGAAAGGCAATAATGACGATATATGATGAAATGATTGAGATGGAGAAAAGTTGGTATGAACTCAACCAATCTTGTTTTTGTAAATATGATTAGCTTGTCTCTTGATTTAGCCCATTATGAATGAAACATGTTTGCAATGACAATTAGAGATTATAGGTACTCATGACATGCTTAATCATCGAGGAGTTTATAATGGTTTACCTTGCATGCCAACATGCTTTTAAAATGGTTGTGATGTAGTATGATAGGATGGTATCATCCTTTGAATGATTTAAGTGGCTCGACTTGGCACATGTTCACATATGTAGTTGAAAAAAAATCAACATAGCCTCCACAATATTTATGTTCATGGTAAATTATATCCTACTCATGCTTGCACTCAATGTTTGTTAATCTCAAGGCATGTTTATGACCGTTGTTGCTATCTAGCTGGTCGCTTCCCAGTCTCTTTCTAGCCTTCTCCTGTACTAAGTGGGAACACTACTTGTGCATCCACTTCCATAAACTCAAAGTTGTTCCATCAGAGTCCACCATACCTACCTATATGCAGTATTTACCTGTCGTTCCAAGTAAATTTGCATGTGCCAAACTCTAAACCTTCAAATAAAATTATGATTTGTATGCCCAAATTGCTCATGTGGCGACTGGGGGCTGTCTTTATCTTCCATGCTAGGTGGGTTATTCTCACGATGAGTGGACACCGCTTCTCATTCACGACAAAATGGCTGGTAACCGGGATACCCAGCACCATGATCAAAATATCAAAATCAAATCAAAATATAATTAAACAAAGCTCCCCTAGGACTGTTGTTGGTTTGGACGGTACCCGTTGTTTCGGATAAGCCGTGGAGTGTGTTTGATGGTGGAGGGGTAGTAAAACTTTACCATTTTGTTTGGGAACCGCCTATAATGTATGTAGCATGGAAGATATTGAGAACTCTTGGTTGTAGCGTTGACAAAGAAAGTATATTGCTCAAAATTATATTCATCTCTGATTTAAAAGCTTAAGCTCTCGCACCTCCGCAAATCCCTACTTCCCTCTACGAAGGGCCTATCTATTTACTTTTCATCATCCTCTTATAAAAAGCACTAGTTGGAGAGCACCCCTGTCATTTACATGCTTTTTTATTAATTGATGTTGAGTATGAGTGCGACTGGATCTCTTTTAACCAGGAATTACAATGTCTAGTCAGTCCTTGATCTTCTTAGGTGCTCTGCATTTATGTTTTGCGGTCTCAGAAAGGGCTAGCGAGATACCACTTTGTCATATTATATCATGATAGTTTTGAAAAAGTGTTGTCATCCGAGATTTAATATTATTGCTCTCTAGTTCATTATGCCATTGATATGAGTAAACATGAGACCTAAATGTTATTGTGAATGTGGTTAGTTCATAATCTTTGCTGAAAACTCGAATGGTCGATTTACATATTTACAACAACAAGACCAAACAGAATTTGTAAAAGTTCTTCTTTGTCACTTTCAGTTTATCAACTGAATTGCTTGAGGACAAGCAATGGGTTAAGCTTGGGGGAGTTGATACGTCTCCATCGTATCTACTTTTCCAAACTAATTTTTCCTTGTTTTGGACTCTAATTTTCATGATTTGAATGGAACTAACCAGGACTGACGCTGTTTTTAGCAGAATTGCCTTGGTGTTATTTTTGTGCAGAAATAAAAGTTCTCGGAATGACCTGAAACTTAACGGAGAATATTTCCATAATATATAAAAAATATTGATGGGAAGAAATACCAGAGGGGACCCACACCCTGGCCACAAGGGTGCGGGGCGCCCCCCTAGGGCACTCCCCCTACCTTGTGGGCCCCCTGGAGCTCCACCGACGTCAACTCCAACTCCATATATACTCTTTCGGGGTGAAAAAAATCAAAGCTAAGAACCCATCACGTTTTACGATACGGAACCGCCGCCACCTCATGTTCTTCATCGGTAGACCTGATCTGGAGTCAGTTCGGGGCTCCGGAGAGTGGAGATCATCGCCATCGTCATCACCAACCATCCTCCATCACCAATTTCATGATGCTCACCACTGTGCGTGAGTAATCCCATCATAGGCTTGCTGGACGGTGATGGGTTGGATGAGATTTATCATGTAATCGACTTAGTTTTGTTAGGGTTTGATCCCTACTATCCACTATGTTTTGAGATTGATGTTGCTATGAATTTGCTATGCTTAATGCTTGTCACTAGGGCCCGAGTGCCATGATTTCATATTTGGACCTATTATGTTTTCATGAATATATTTGTGTTCTTGATCCTATCTTGCAATTCAATAGTCACCTACTATGTGTTATGATCCGGCAACCCTGGAGTGACAATACCCGGGACACTTTCTGGTGATGACCATAGTATGAGCAGGTCATGTATTCACTAAGTGTTAATGCTTTGGTCCGGTACTCTATTAAAAGGAGGCCTTAATATCCCTTAGTTTCCATTTGGACCTCGCTGCCACGAGAGTGTTGGACAAAAGATGTCATGCAAGTTCTTTTCCATAAGGATGTATGACTATATTCGGAATGCATGCCTATATTACATTGATGAATTGAAGGTAGTTCCGTGCCACCCTAGGTTATAACTGCTACATGATGAATATTATCCGACACCTATCATTGCCGATCCATTGCCAACGAGTTTGTTCCATATTGATACTTGCTTTGTTACTTTCGTTACTGCAGCTGTCACCATCATCACAAAACTGCTACTATTACTTTTGCCACCATTACCATTACTTCCATACTACTTTGCTACAAAATACTTAGCTGCGGATATTAAGTTTCATTGTGTGGTTGAATTGACAACTCAGCTGCTAATACTTGACAATATTCTTTTGCTCCCCTTGTGTCTAATCAATAAATTTGGGTTGAATACTCTACCCTCGAAAACTGTTGCGATCCCCTATACTTGTGGGATATCAATAACTGAAACTTACGATGAAGCTGCCAAGGCTCAAGCAGGAAAGCACGCCGACAAGAAACAACATCCGGGCAAGTTAGAAGGAGCTCAAGACTGAAGAATCCATAGTGGTTATGTTGCTGCATCAGTTCAAAAATAAACTTGTATTCTCAGTTGCGTCGGTACACAATGAGGAATCATATCACAAACATGATTGTCATTACCAAAATTTATTTCGCTTTATCATCGATTCCTTGATCAGTACTATAGTTAGGATATAATTGGTGATTTGTGCCCGCTGGACCAGTGACACTATTATGTAAACCATTTGATAAACTTTTTGAATGCACTCACAATTATATTTGAAAAAATTGATCTAGATTTATGTAATGTCAACACTACTGTCAACCAGTAACTCAGAAAATTTTTGTTAAAGAAAATTTAAACTCTGATAGTACATCAGTACTAATAATGAAACACACCCGTGAACACCTCAAAAAACATCATTCAAACAAAGTTATGTTTGTTTCTGCTTGTCCTAGTTCAGAAATCCCATTAGTACATAAAAAAATTACCTCAAGCAAACAAACAATAAATGAAAGCACAAATATAATACACCTGTACTGATTAAAAACTAATTTATCAGTACAAAATACTTTCAAAGATTATGTTGATATAAAAAATCATTTCAAAAAACAAAATGTCTTAAAAGATTAGCATGACACACATAGTCAGAACTTGTATTGGTAAGTTCAACTACACGTCCATCACCACTCCAAGTACCCACACTCGAGGAATACACTTCAAAAAGTTAGTACAATTTGAGTTGTTTAACAACAATTCAAAAACTTGAAACAAAAAAACTTAGCTAGTGTTTTTCTCAAACTATTTAGTCTGACAGTACTGTTGTACAAGACTAAGCTCTACTGAGCATCCATGGGTAGTATTGTTTTTCTTCTTAGTCTGCCGGTGTTTGTAAAATATTTGCTTCATCTGTTTAATTAGTATTGTATCCTCAAAATTTCATTAAACTTGTTTTCCAACTAGATGTACAAGTCTAGTTTGTAAAAGTGGATGCACTAGTGCAGTTTCTCAAGTAGATGCACAATAATATTTTTTGAACCTGATGCACTTGATTACTATTTGAAAATCTTGTAGATGATTAATTTCTGAACTTCAAGTACTAATGTAGTTTCTTATCTTGATGTACATTCTGCACTCGATGTATTAAAAAGATGTTTCTGAACTTGATGTAGTAAAGTAGTTTCTGAACTTGGTCTGGAGTTATTTTCATTAGAAAAAGAACTATGAACTTAGTGAAGCACTGGTATGTGTTTTTCTGTTCAACAAAAGTAAACTAAACTAGTACTAAAGCAACACATAGATCATTGACTCAACTGTATATTCCAAAAAGAAAAATAACATGGTGTACTTGAATTTACTTTTAGAACTTTGTGTACTAGTTTCTGCACTACATTCATCCATTAGTTACACTATATAAGCATCTACTTCATGTATTCATCACTTGTAAAACAAAAAAAAAATTCAAACATCAAAATAATACTAATCTTCAATATGTCTCTCCCCTTGCGGACCCAATCGCCTCGACAACATGCTGAAGCATGAGAAGTTGTTCTCCTTTGCCAGTTTTAGCATTCAATGTGACAAAGAGAAGCTGAAGATGTCTAGTTTGGAGATAAACCCCAACAAGTACATCGACATTGAGCGCAACTGGAGAGTTCCATACACCGAAAATGAGTATGACTCCTTGGCTCATGTGGCAGCCAGTGTCATCCACCCATTCTACAAAAACATGAAGAAGAAGAATGATAAGAAGGAAGGCCATAAACTGTGGGGGTCAACCCACTACCAAATTACCTCAAAGTGTACGCAGCAATGGATGTGTACGCCACCTACGTGTCATGCAAGAAAATCGACAACATCAAAACAAGTCTGGAATTTTCGAAAGAGTAGGAAGCGGACCGCTACTACCACTATCACTATGCGGGATGAGGATACATCAAAGTCCGCCTTCGTGTTGCTTGCGCTTGTGCTTGTCCTTTATATTGTTGTTTGAAATTTGTAGTTTGCTTTTGTTAGGTTAAACCAGCTTGCTTATGGCATGTGTGTCAGAGTTGAACCAGTTTGCTTATGTCGTGTTTGTCAGGGTTGAACAAGTTTGCTTATCTCGTTAAATAAGTTTGCTGGCTTCCTATTTTGTTTATCCATCATTTCAAATTCAAGTAGCTTGTGAATGGAACTTTGTGGCTGCTCTTCAATACAAGTTATCGAGGAACTAATCACACAAGGTTGTTCATGTGTAGTTTTGGTTCAGAATTGTATGGAAAATAAAACATTGAAAACAATCAGTACAATTTGAGCTATTTAACAAAAAGTTGAAACAAAAAAACCTAGTTAGTGTTCTTCTCAAACTATTTAGTGTGATAGTACTATTGTACAGGACTAAGCTCTACTGAGCGTCCAAGGGTAGTATTGTTCTTCTTCTTAGTATGCTGGTGTTTGTGAAATATCTGACATATAGAATCAGATCATATGGATGACATCACTAGTACACTTGAACATGTAGTACATCTTTACTACTAGAAAAAGGACAAAGAAGAATCAGTTTGCATTCCCTTGATGACTGTCTGGTTAAGAACATAAGTGATAGTACAATTGAACTCTTAGTCCAACTTAGTTTGCACGCAAGTACTATAGTACTAACAAATACCACAAAACCCTTGAGAATTAGTAATAATAAAACGAAATATGTATGTGGCAACCGTGTGGCAGATTGCAAAACTGCCACCCGATCTCATCAACATCCACGGACACGATCCCGCATGGCAGCCTCTATCGAACCGCACCGTTCCACTTCTCCCGCACGCACGTTCCTTTTTTCCTCTTCGGTCAAAAAATTAGCGTCAAGTGGGGTTCGATCCCTCGACCAACAGGTTCACATGTACGCTGAATACCACTCGGATAATTACATTCGCATGTGCACAAGTAGATTAGCTAAGTATTCAGGCTGTCAGATTTCAGATGGATCCATCTCATGCTCGCATAAATAGAAAAGATTGGGGGCACTCGCTAAATTAACCAGCACTTCAATAAACAACTGACTAGTGTTCAAAATTTGCTGCTACTATATACATCGGCATCTCAATTTCCGTACATCTCAACTTCTACACTTCTATATTTGTTTTAGTTGATGATGGTAACTTTGGCCCGAATGAGAAAATTGTTGAAACATTCCCCTGGTAACCTCTGTGTAGACCTAATAACATATGAACACACACACACACACACACATCATGGTAACTTTAACTGGGAAAAAAGTTGTTGAATTTTACCACGGTAACTTCTATGTCCATAACATGGAAACTTAACTCTGTGGATGTGATAACTCACGTACAAATACAATGGTAACTTTTTGACCTAAGGAAAAGAGTTTGTGAAACATACTCTTGTAATTTTTGCGTAAAAAGTCTGGTAATATCCGCACTGCGGTGTTGGTAACTTACATACAAACACGATGGTAAACTTTGACTAGAGATATTTTTGTTAAAACATACCTTGGTAATTTCTACATAAATAGCATGGTAATATATGCGTTGAAAATCTAATAACTTAGGTACAAACATCATAATATCTTTTACCTAGGGAAGCCAACTTACAAGCATGGCTGCACCTCCGCGCCCCTCTTGACCACCTAGCTAGCATCACCACCGCCGGCGTGCGAGAACAAAATTGGCAGTAGCAGGAAGAGACTTCACTGTAAGGTTACATTGGCTAGTAGGCTCATGAAATGTTCGACAAAGAGCATGTCTGGTTCTTACTTGTGTGGATAGTAGTTGTGGTAAAAAATGACATATAACTTTTGACCAAATAAGGTTTTTAAAGCAGTGTAGGCTTGATAATTTGCATATAAAAATCATGATACCTTTTTGACTCAGGGTAAATAAATATTTGAAAATATACCTATGATTTTTTTAATAGCATGGTAATATACACATTGCGGACTTGATAATTTACGTCCAAAACATCACGATAATTTTTGACCTGAAAAAAATACCGTTGAAACAATACTCCGGTAATTTTTATGTAAAAAACATGGTTTTTAAGCAACCCAAACCTGATAACTTACAATCTAAATCATGTTGATTTTTTAACCTGAGACTTTTTTATTCAAAACATGCCTGTAATTTCTATGTAAATAACATGGTGATATAAACTCCATTAACCAATAACTTACATACAAACATGGTAACTTTTTGACCAGTAAACTTTTTGTTGAAAAACACATCGTCGCTAGCTTATGTGTAAATTGTATCCTAATATACCTCCCACATACTCGATAATTTATGAACAAACACCGCGTTAACATTAACCAAGGGATGAAAAGTTGTTCAAAAATATACTCGCCATAACTTTTCTGAAAATAGCATTCTAATATACGAACCGTTCACCTGATAATTTCTGTATAAACAACGCGGTAAATTTGATGAAGGGTGTGTTGAAAAACATACCCTGGTAATTTTTATGTAAATAGCATGGTCATATAAGAATTCCATACCGATAACTTAAGTACAAACACCGCCATGACATATTTGATCAAGGAGGAAAAAGTTGCTAAAAATATAGCACGGTAACTTCTATGTAAATAGCATGGTAATATAAGAATTCCGTACCTGATAACTTAAGTACAAACACCGTGGCCACATTTTTGACCAAGGAGGAAAAATTTTCTTAAAAATTTAGCACACTAACTTAAGTACAAACAACACGGTAATATTTTTGAACAAGGAGAAAAAAGTTCCGGGAATATATAGCACGGTAATTTCTATGTAAATAGCATGATAATATAGGAACCTCATACCTGATAAATTAAGTACAAACACCGCAGTAACATTTGACCAAGAGGAAAAAAATAGTTGAAATACATACTCAACAACTAATATATGTAAACAATATGGTAATATGCGAACATCATATCAGATAACTTAATTACAAACACTACGGTGATTTGCATTTGAAAAAGGAGGGAAGAGGACGCCCGAGTTTGTGAACCATCTGAACTAGTGTAAAACGTCCAGAAAAAAGTTCCAAATCCCAGACAAGTGAGTCTGTCTGTTTCAATTTTCAGTATCATTCGATCTCATCTCAGGAAGGTATAAGTAGCATGTAAGCTGAAAGAAATCAATAATGTGGTGTAGCCCAGTTGGTTGTTGTTGCTAAATATGTTGTGGTAGGTTGTGGGTTCGATTTCCCTCCATTGCATTATTTTCGCTTTTTTTAAAACTGCAAGCGTGTGTGCACACAATCGGGACGAGCCCGGATGCCCAGAAAACCGGGAGATGAAAATTGGGAGAAGGGAGGGGTTCGTGCGAGGGATTGGGATGGCCCTGAAAATCAGAAGAAGAAGGGAAGGGTTTCGTGCAGCACGAGGGGTGTGGTGGTTTTTGTAATCTGGCACACGGTTGCCAGTTATCACAGTCCATAATAAAATCATTCTTACATAAATCCAACAAAACTCACAAGAACTACAAAAAAAGTATCAGTCACCATTACTGGTGCAGTTAAGTACTAGTTCAAACCAACAAAAAACATTTGACCGCCCGAGGAGATGAAGGCCCTGACGCAGGTGGATACTTGAATTCGAGCCCATGGTGGAACCGTTGACGAATTCCCAGTAATCGACACTACGCAGGGCCAGCTTACCAGGGCCCACAAGTCATGGAACAGAGAGCTAGCGTCGTGTATAAGTGCTTAGGTAAGTATTTAGAAGAGTTCGACTAAGAAAGCACTTCAACGCTTATAAACCGGTCGAGAGCCTCCTCGGCTAGCGAGGTGGGACTAAACTTAGTGCGCGCGCAACCAGTAGTTCACAAAGCCTGCACGAGCCATTTGGTCCGGAAAAGGGCCCAATACACCTGCTACTCCCTCGTCTCCAAAACTATCCTAAGCCCACCCATAAGGCCCGTTCAACAAACAAGAGCATAGGGAAAAAAATTATAAACTACAACAAAAAAGTTCAAAAACTGAATATAGAAAAGTTAAAATACTTATTCGCACGCAATAATTTTAAATTCAGAAAATAAAAATAAAACAAATTTAGCTCTAGACCACAGATAAAAAAATAAAAAAATACAATACAAAAAAAACAATACTTTAAAAGAGGAGAACTAAAAATGCTATATGTTAAATGTACATATTTTAAACTCAGGAATTAAATTTTAGTTTCTAGTTCAAATACTAAAAATGCAAGAACTTCAAAGAAAATATTGTTTTGTCAATTCTGCTAAATTTCTTATTTACATAAAATCGGGCTAGAGCTCAACTACAAATTTTGTCACAAAATAATCTCAATCCCACAAAAACATCAGTTCAAATATATATGTGACAACAGTACTACAACACACGGAAGGGTTAGGCCACTCACGCTACATCCACACACCACTGTGACACCAATTTTCAAAAACCTGACGCTGTATGAGATTACTATTCAGTGCACACATTACTAAACCATAAATACACTAAAAGAGGGTACAAAAACTATAAAGGCCAAACTTAGTTTGGGAAAGATGAAAATAAAAAAGTCTCACTTTTGAGTAAAAACTTAGTGTGGTGCATTGAAAAAAGTGTTCAATTCAACTAGTGTATAAGACTTCAGTGCAAAATAAAAACTAACCTCCACATTGAAAAACATTGGCAAAAGTATTTCGTCACTCAAAACAGTAGAAAATTGCCATCATTAACAACTCTGAGACATGCAAGTGGGATAAGCAGTTGATATGTACACCTTGACAAGACTAGTCAGTACGACAAGTGAATAACCCTACAAAGAAAATGGCATGGAAGGTTGGTTGTTCCAGGCGACAGCCCACGCCACCCACTGGGCGGTTGCCATGACGGACTGCAACTGCGCCCCACGACCACTACCCCCACGTCCGTGACGAACTGCCTCCCCCACGTCCCCATCCAAGCCTTGAAAAGGCCCCAAATCGACTACATCTCTAACTCATTCCTAGAACCACCATGCCACTTCCATCTTCACTACAAACAACCCACAAACATCTCTCTTCAAACCCCACAGTCGCCGGAGGAGGGCAATGGAGGAGGAACCGTCTGCCAAGAGTTAGTGTAGCGAGACATCCGACTAGAGCAGCAACCTCGACGATGTTCACGTTCCCGTTCAGAAGCTCGAGTACACACGAACCCTCACAGGGGTTAAGCTCCACGGCAAGGAGACGCTGGAGGTCGTCTGCACTAGCGAACCAGTCAAGGACGACAAGATGATCAACAGGATCTAGAGGGGGGCTATCGGCTTGTATCCTAGGTTCATCAGCGTTGATGTGGAGTATACCAGGAAAGACGAACCTCTGCAAAGAGCAGCAGTCCAGTGGTTATGCGTGCAAGAACTATGCGTGGTGTACCACATTGCAGAAGTCTCAAAATAGTAATCGATCCTACTCATTTGCCCTATTTGGTTCATCTGTTTAATTAGTGATGTATCCTAAAAATTTCATTAAACTTGTTTTCCAACTAGATGTCCTAGTTTACTTTGTGAAATTGGATATACTAGTGCAGTTTCTCAAGTAGATGCAGTATAATATTTTTTGAACCTGATGCACTTGATTACTATTTGAAAATCTTGCAGAAGATTAATCTCTGAACTTCATGTACTACTGTAGTTTCTGATCTTGATCCACTAGTGTAGATTCTACACTCGATGTATTAAAAAGATGTTTCCGAACTTGATGTAGTAAAGTAGTTTCTGAACTTTGTCTGGAGTTATTTTCATTAGAAAAAGAACTATGAACTTTGTGAAGCACGGGTATGTGTTTTTCTGTTCAACAAAAGGAAACTAAACTAGTACTAAAGCAGCACATAGATCATTGACTCAACTGTATATTCCAAAAACAAAAATAACATGGTGTACTTGAATTTAATTTTAGAACTTTGTTTACTAGTTTTTGAAATAAATTCATCCATTAGTTACACTATATGAGCATCTACTTCATGTATTCATCACTTGTAAAACAAAAAAATATTCGAACATCAAAATAATACTAATCTTCAATATGTCTCTCCCCTTATGGGCCCAAGCGCCTCGACGACATGCTGAAGCATGAGAAGTTATTCACGTTTGCCGGTTTCAGCATTCAAGGTGACAAAGACACGCCGAAGATGTCTGGTTTGGAGATAAACCCCGACAAGTGCATCGACATTCAACTCAACTGGAGAGTTCCTTGCACCGGAAAAGAGTACGACTCCTTGGCTGCTGTTACAGCCAGAGTCATACACCCATTCTACAAAAACATGAAGAAGAAGAACGAGAAGAAGGAAGACCATAAACTATGGGGGGTCAGCACACTGCCAAATTACCTCAAAGAGTATGCATCAATAGATGCGTATGCCACCTACAAGTCGTGGAAGCAAATCGACAACATCAAAATAGGGCTGGAAATTTCAAAAGAGCAGGAAGCAGACACCTACTATCACTGCCACTATGCGGGATGAGGATACACCAAAGTCTGTCTTCGTGTTGCTTGCGCTTGTGCTTGTCCTTTATCTTGTTGTTTGAAATTTGCAGTTTGCTTTTTTAGGTTAAACCAGCTTGCCTATGTCCTGTGTGTCAGGGTTGGACAAGGTTTCTTATGTCGTGTTTGTCAGGGTTGAACAAGTTTGCTTATTTCATCAAGTCCATCGTTTGCTTATCTCATTAAATAAGTTTGCTAGCTTGCTATTTTGTTTATCCATCATTTAAAATTCAAGCAGCTTGTGAATGGAACACTGTGGCTGTTCTTCAATACTAGTTATCGAGGAACTAATGATACAAGGTTGTTCCATGTGTAGTTTTGGTTCAGAATTGTATGGAAAATAAAATGTTGAAAACAATCAGTACAATTTGAGATGTTTAACAACAATTAAAAAAGTTGAAACAAAAAACCTAGTTAGTATTCTTCTCAAACTATTTACTGTGATAGTACTGCTGTACAGGCTAAGCTCTACTGAGTGTCCAAGGGTAGTATTGTTCTTCTTCTTAGTCAGTCGTTGTTGGTGAAATATCTAACATATAGACTCAGATCATATGGATGACAATACTAGTACACTTGAACACGTAGTAAATCTTTGCTACTATAAAAAGGACAAAGAAGAATAAGTCTGCATTTCATTAATGACTATCAGGCTAAGAACATAAGTGATAGTACAATTGAACTCTCAATCCAACTTAGTTTACATGGAAGTACTATAGTACTAAATAATACTAGAAGACCCGTGAGAATTGGTAATAATAAAATCATTCTTACATAAATCCAACAAAACCCACAAGAACTACAACAAAACTATCACTCCCCATTTTCGGTGCATTCAAGTACTAGTATCAACAAAACATGGCACTAACTCTACTTTTAACACTAACATAGACTTGTACTGGCATCATATATTTCACAAAATACATGCAGGCAAAAAATAACAGCAAAAATGTAGCCTTGTAAGCTCAGTGCATCTTAGTACGGTACATTAGTACTATCACACTAAATAGTTTCAAACCAGCACTAGTACGCATTGGTGCTATACAAACGGTTTTTAACCCCTTTCCGCGGCGGCATTTGGAACCGTCACCAAGTGAGTGTGGGTGATAGGGGGGTCCTTACTACACGACCCAGAGACCGTTGGGGATAGGCCCAGGCTGGTTCAAAACGAGCTCATGTCGATCGGGCGAGACATCAAAACCCAAATCATTTCCGTTCGCATGTACATCCCACACGGTGAATCGCAGAAAAACATTTCTGTTCGTATGTATATCGCGCACAGTCAGTGCAAGGAATACGTTTCTGTTCTAAGGTACATCCCACAAAGTCAATCTAGGGAAAATGTTTCTGTTCGTATGTATATCACACACAGTCCATCCAAGGAATACGTTTCCGTTCTTATGTACATCCCACACAGTCAATCCAAGGAAAACGTTTCCGTTTGTATGTACATCCCACACAGTTTTCTGTGTAGGCTCGTGTGTGAACGGTGTAACTATCACGCATGCTTTGCATTGGTTAACTGTTTGCTTTTATCAACTACATCACACATGATTTGTTGAAGAAAACTATGTGGCATTGGGCTATCCATCACAAACGCTTTTACTGCTAGAACCGTTTGCAAAGATCCTTGACACATTTAGCAGTTTTATTAGTTTACAATTAATAATTCCAGTATTACGCAAATTCACATTTAATATTGAATAGCTGTTTGCCAATTTCATATCAGGCATATAAATATATTTTAACATCACAGTACGATAGCTACATGAGAACATCACAGTACAACATATAGCTAGTTCAACTTCATAAGGACAATATTAGAACAATATATTCATTCCCTAATCGAGATCATCCAGGCTCATCTTATCCACCTCTGCTTTCAGTTCAGTAAGAACCTATTTTGCACATGCCAACTGGGAAAGTGCCTCCTCCTTCGCCAACACCATCTTAGCAAAGTCTGATTTAAAAATTCTGAGCTCATTCTCCACCTTCCTATTTTTATCCCGCATCTTCAAATATTCTTCAGCGTTGACAACACTTTCTCTAAGCCTACCTTTGTTTTCTTCCTCATACATGCTCTAGAGCTTTGCTAGGCACATCTTCAAAGAATGTGGCCACTCTTGATCAACCCACTCCAAGTAAGAACACTTCCATTCATCCTATAATATTTAAAATAGATTAGTAACAATTGTAGGGGAAATGGGTTTATAGCAACATAGAAAATCACCAATGCTTATTTTGAAAACTGAAGAAACATGTTAATTATGACATATCTTCTCAGAAAGATCATTGTGCAAATGAATTAATTGCCACTGAGACAACAACCAAATTACGAAACATCAGAAGCTATAATTAACTACAACAACACTACACGTTCTTACTCATGTACAATATATATAACAAATTGAACATTTTATGAGGAAGGTAAATATAACTGCAATAGCATAGCGATAGTGTTTAGATGACAGAAAATTGATACTAACAGGTGTATACATGCAAAAATTTAGTAATATAGAACTAATAGCACTAAGGCCGTCCGCTATGTATGCCAAAACGGGTGTAAAGACGACTGTTGCTACATCTCGCACCGATGCCCTGCACTGGCGAGTCAATGCAGCGGAAAAAAATCAGGGACCCGGACTCCGGAGCACCTAGTTGCTCCGATGCCCAGTTCCTTCATGCCATAAAGATTTAGTATTTTACTTCTTGGATGCTAGGATGTGTGGACCAAAGTTGGCTGCACAAATGGCTGAAGCGGTGCAGAATAATTTTCTAATGGCACCGCTGATGAGATGGCAACAATTTTAGATACTAGGTACAAACTGTGACACTGTCTTAGGATGCGTTTGGTTGAAGGTGTGGTATGAATGGGTTGGGACAGTGATAGTGTCTGAATCACATCCAACAAATGATTTGTAACAACGAAAGAGGGTCTAACCTTCTCTGCACATGCCAGAAACTTCCTCCCACTGTCCACAGATTCAAAGGCAACTAGCTTCACACATGGAGATTTATGGTGACAACGAGCAAATAGATCTTCATCCACCCCACGCCATTCCTTGCCACTGATGGTCCTAGGGAGCTACAAGAGGAAGAAATGCCTCAAATCGACCGCTGGGTAAAAATCCTTCATTCCAAGTCATAGCCCAAGAGAGAGAAGAGAGGCATACCCGGGTGGTGAAGGAGTCGTCGCCGGAGGAGGAAATGCTGGAGAGGTCTTTGAAGAAGACATAGCGACCCCGACAGTAGGATGCGAGACGGCGAGAGTGAGGAAGCAACCGAGGAAGCGGCAATAGCTTAGGAAGGAAGGAATGAAGGAGGAAACAGGGGAAATGTGACTTGTGGTCGGGGAGAAAAGGGGTGGGGAAGGGGGGAGGGGGCGCGGGTAGATATTTTGGCGGTAGGCCAAAATTTTGGAAATGTGGAGGGAAATTTAGTGCATGGTGACGTGATACGTCTCCAACGTATCTGTAATTTTTGATTGTTCCATGCTATTATTTATGAAGTCTTGGATGTTTAATGGGCTTTATCATTCACTTATATATCATTTTTGGGACTAACCTAATAACCCAAAGGCCCAGTCCAGATTGCTGTTTTTTTGCCTATTTTGGGGTTTTGCAGAAAAGGAATATCAAACGGAGTACAAACGGAATGAAACCTTCGCAGGAGATATTTTTGGAGGAAATCACGCACGAAAGACTTTGGGGCCAAGCCAGAGGACGGAGGGGCCACCCTCGAGGGTGGGGGGCGCGCCCCCCTGCCTCGAGGGCAGCCCTTGTGGCCCCCAGTGCCCAGCTTCTTCCTATATATACCTACGTACCGTAGAAACTCCACACGCAGAGAGAAAACCCTAATTCCACCGCCGTAGCTGCTGTTCCCGTGGAGATCCCATCTTGGAGCCTGTTCCAGGAGGGGGATCCATCACAGAGGGCTTCATCATCATCATCATCGCCCTCACCATGAGTTGTGAGTAGTTTACCAACTACCTTCGGGTCCATAGCTAGTATCTAGATGGCTTCTTCTCTCTCTCTGGATCTCAATACAAAGTTTTCCTCGGTCTTCGAGGAGATCTATTCGATGTAATCTCTTTTTGCGGTGTGCTTGTCGAGATCCGATGAATTGTGAGTTTATGATCAAGGTTATCTATGAAAGATATTTGGTTCTTCTTTAAACTTTTTATGTGTGCTCATAATATCCTTGCAAGACTCTTCGAATTGTTGGCTTGGTTTGGCCTACTAGATCTATAGTTCTTGCAATGGGAGAAGTGCTTGGCTTTGGGTTCAATCTTGCGGTGTCCTTTCCGAGTGACAGTAGGGGCAGCAAGGCACGTATTGTATTGTTGCCATCGAGGATAAAAATATGGGGTTTTCATCATATTGCTTGAGTTTATCCCTCTACATCATGTCATCTTTCTTAAGGAGTTACTCTGTTCGTATGAACTCAATACACTAGATGCATGCTGGATAGCGGGCGATGTGTGGAGTAATAGTAGTAGATGTAGGCAGGATTTGGTCTAATTATCTCGGACGTGATGCCTATATGCAATGATCATGCCTAGTTAGTCTCATAATTATTCGCTTTACTATCAATTGATCGACAGTAATTTGTTTACCCGCCGTAGAATACCGCTATCAAGAGAGAAGCCACTAGAGAAAACTATGGCCCCGGGTCTATCTTTATCATATTACTTTCCCGTCAATTTATATCTCCGATGTTTATTTGCTGTTTTATTAAACTAAAAATACCAAAAATATAATTATCATCTCTATCAGATCTCACTATCTTAAGTGACTGTAAAGGGAATGACAACCCCTTATCGCGTTGGCTGCGAAGTTCTTATTTGTTTGTGCAGGTGCGAGGTACTTGCGCGTGGTCTCCTAATGGATTGATACTTTGGTTCTCAAAAACTGAGAGAAATACTTACGCTATTGTGCTGCATCTCCCTTTCCTCTTCGAGGGAATACAACGCAAGCTCAAGAGGTAGCAAAAAGAATTTTCGGCGCCGTTGCCGGGGAGGCTTACGCAAAAGTCATATACCAAGTACCTATCACAACCCCTTATCCTTCGCATTACATTTATTTGCCTCTCGTTTTCCTCTTCCCCACTTCACCTTTGCCATTTTATTCGCCCTTCTTCCGCCGTGTGTTTTTTGTTTCCTTGCCTTTTTGTTTGCTTGTTTGTTGCTTGCTTTCTTGTTATCATGTCTAGCACACCTATCATTATCACCACTCCCAAGAGTGAGGTCCTCAACTTTAAACAAAGGGAGGGAGAAAATATAAAAGATGCCTGGTATAGAATTTGCAATGCTCAAGATAAGTCCAATAGGAAGCTTTCCACTTCCATGCTTCTTCGCAATTTCTATGTTGGCATAACTCCATGGAATAGATTTATCTTATATACCATTACCGGAGGGAATTTCTTGGGTAGCCACACCGTCGATTCTTATAAGGCTGTGACTGAATTATTTGGCTCACCACCTCTTATGGTTAATGGGACCGTGTTAACTTTGGAGCATGTTATGCAATGGTTGGAAATCATTGAAAACAAAGTTGCTACGGTAGAATTGGTAGAAAACTTGGAAAGAAAATTTCGTAATGAAATCACCCAATATGGATCCAAGGTAGGAGTTGTTCTGAAAAATCTTAAGGAAAAATAACCCATAGTTAAAGAAAAGCTAGATCGGGATTCCACTAGAATCAATAAGCTTGAGGATGTTATCACTAATGTGGGTTCCGCTCTTTGCGCTATAAAAACTACTCCAAATACCTCCACTAAATTATCTAAGTTCATGTATGTCCCTAACGACAAGGGTGAAACATCTAGACTTGCGGATCTCAAATCCATAAGTGTTCACCCTAATTTTATTACTTTTGCAAGAGACCCTTTTGACACTTTAGAATTTCTTGATTTCTTGCCCAAGAGTTTGACAAAGAAGTGCCCAAGAATCATAAGTGCTTAATCAAAGAATTGCCTTCCAAAGATGCCAATACCTAGATCTATCTTGTATTGTGCCTAGCTAGGGACGTAAAACGATAGCGCTTGTTGGGAGGCAACCCAATTTTATGTTTTTTGTTTTTGTTGCTGTTAGGGAATAAATATTTCATCTAGCCTCTAATTAGATGTGTTTTCATGTTTTGTTTAGTGTTTCGCCAAGTAGAACCTTTGGTAAGACTTGTGTGAAATTATCTGATCTTGCTGTGAAAAACAGAATCGTTAGCGCTTGCTAAATTAGACTTAAGATTTTACTGGAGCGTGCTTTTTAGTTGATTCTTTTTTCTGATGATTGGTAGACAAATTGCGCAAATTTACCAATTTATTTTGAATTTTTTGGAGTTCCAGAAGTAGGCGAACCCAGCAAATTACTACAGATTATTCTGTTTTTGACAGATTCTGTTTTTCGTGTGTTGTTTGCTTATTCCGACGCATCTATGAGTAATATTGGAGGATATGAATCATATAAAATTTGGAGTACAGTAGGTTTAACACCAATATAAACAATGAAGGAATCCCTTGCTGTACCTTTGAGTGGTGGTTTGCTTTCTCTTACTAACAGAGCTCACGAGAATTTTTGTTTAAGTTTTGTGTTGTGAAGTTTTCAAGTTTTGAGTATTGCTTTGATGGACTATGGAACAAGGAGTAGCAAAGGCCTAAGCTTGGGGATGCCCATGGCGCCCCAAGTAAATTCAAGATAATCAAAATCCTAAGCTTGGGGATGCCCCGGGAAGGCATCCCCTCTTTCGTCTTCATCCATCGGTAACTATACTTGGAGCTATATTTTTATTCGCAACATGTTATGTGTTTTGCTTGGAGCGTCTTGTATAATTTGAGTATTTTATTGTTATTTTGCCACAATCATCCTTGCTGGACACACCTATTTTATAGAGTTAAATATGCCCTTAAATTATTAGAACACTCTATGTGCTTCACTTTTATCTTTTGAGTTGAATAGTTTTTGCTCTAGTGCTTCACTTATATCTTTTAGAGCACGATGGTGGTAATATTTTGTAGAAATTGTTGAACTCTCATGCTTCACTTAGATATATTTGAGAGTCTATTAAAACAGCATGGTAAATTGTTTAGGCTAAAGAAACTAGTCTTCACATGATAAACATCCAATGTCAATGTAGTAAAAATATTCACATCAAGTGCATTGAATAGAAAGAGATGTTGGATGCTTGATAATTGTTTTGAGACATGAGGATAGTGATATTAAAGTCATGCTAGTGGAGTAATTATGAAATTGAGAAATATTTGTGTTAAGGTTGGTGATTCCCGTAGCATGCACATATGGTGAGCCGTTATGTGACTAAGTTAAAGCATGAGGTATTTGTAGAGTGTCAACCTTTGTGTGGAGGTCGGGGGCGCGCGATGGTTAACTCCTACCAACCTCCCCCCAGGGACATGCGTTGATTGCTTTGTTTTGATGACTCATAGATTTTTGCAATAAGTATATGAGTTCTTATGAGTAATGTTGAGTCCATGGATCATACGCACTCTCACCCTTCCACCATTGCTAGCCTCTCTTGTACTGCGCAACTTTCGCCGATGCCATAAACCCACTACATATCCTTCCTCAAAACAACCACCATATTGTTCCTCAAAACAACCACCATACCTACCTATCATGGCATTTCCATAGCCATTCTGAGATATATTGCCATGCAACTTTCCACCGTTCCGTTTATATGACACACATCATATTGTCATATTGCCATTGCATGATCATGTGGTTGGCATCGTATTTGTGGCAAGGCCACCATTCATAATCTTTTCATACATGTCACTCTTGTTTCATTGCAAATACCGGTAAACCGCCGGAGGCATTTATATAGAGTCATACTTTGTTGTTGTAGTATCGAGTTGTAATCTTGTGTTGTAATGAAAGTGTGATGATCATCATTTTTAGAGCATTGTCCCATGGGAGGAAAGGCTGAATCTATAAAGCCCCTCCACAAAAAAAAATAAGAAAAAAACGCACAAGAAAAAAAGAAAGGCCAAAAAAAAGAAAGAAAAAAGCGACAATTGCTACTATCTTTTTCCACACTTGTGCTTCAAAGTAGCACCATATTCTTCATTGCAGAGAGTCTCATGCTTAGTCACTTTTATACACTAGTGGGAATTCTCGTTATAGAACTTGGCTTGTATAATCCAACGATGGGCTTCCTCAAATGCCCTAGGTCTTCGTGAGCAAGCAAGTTGGATGCACACCCACTAGTTTCTTTTGTTGAGCTTTCATTCATATTTAGCTCTAGTGCATCCGTTGCATTGCAATCCCTACTCACTCACATTGATATCTATTGATGGGCATCTCCATAGCCCGTTGATACGCCTAGTCGATGTGAGACTATCTCCCTCTTTTTGTCTTCTCCACAACCACCTCTATTCCACCCATAGTGTTATATCCATGGCTCACGCTCATGTATTGCGTGAAAGTTGAAAGGTTTGAAAAGATAGAGCATGAAAACAAATGCTTGGCTGAAATCGGGGTTGTGCATGATATGAATATTTTGTGTGATAACAAGGGAGCATAGCCAACACTATTTGATTTTGTAGGGATAACTTTCTTTAGCCATAGTATTTTGAGAAGACGTGATTGCTTTGATAGTATTGCTTGAAGTATTGTTATTTCTTATGTCAATATAGACTTTTATCTTGAATCTTTCAGATCTAAACATTTGTGCCACAATTAAGAGAATTACATTGAAAAACTATATTGGTTAGCATTCCACATCAAAAATTCTTTCTCTATCATTTACCTACTCGAGGACGAGCAGGAATTAAGCTTGGGGATGCTTGATACGTCTCCAACATATCTATAATTTTTTATTGTTCCATGATATTATTTATGAAGTCTTGGATGTTTAATGGGCTTTATCATTCACTTTTATATCATTTTTGGGACTAACCTAGTAACCCAAAGGCCCAGTCCAGATTGCTGTTTTTTGCCTATTTCAGGGTTTTGCAGAAAAGGAATATCGAACGGAGTCCAAACGGAATGAAACCTTCGCAGGAGATATTTTTGGAGGAAATCACGCACAAAAGACTTCGGGGCCAAGCCAGAGGACGGAGGGGCCACCCTCGAGGGTGGGGGGCGCCCCCCCCCCCCCCTTCCCAGGGCGCGTGATACGTCCAAAATGCATCACTATTTTGTATCATAATTTATTTTTATTCGTTGATATATTTCACGTTACGGTGATGTTCTTATGTTGTTTTGATCTATTTTACACAGTTTGCAAACTTTCCGATGCCGAAGCAGCAGACACAGGATTCAACAATAAAAAGTGGACGCTGAGTTGCCAAAGAAGAATACCTCCAAATTACCTGAAAATTGACGGGAGATATTTTTCAGACGGATCACGAAGGCACGCGAAAGGGCAACCAGAGGGGGGCCACAGGGTCCCAGGCGCCCTGGGGGCGCGCCCCCCCTGGCCGTGCCGGGGGGCGCCTGGAGCCCCTGGCCCACCTTTGGCCACCCCCTTTTGCATATATGCTCTCCGTTATCCAAAAACCCTAAGGACGGGAATTTTTACGGAGTTCCGCCGCCGCTCCGTGGCGGAAACCTACAGAGAAGAAAAAGCCATCTCCGGCGGGCAGATTCCGCCGGGGAGATCACCTCCCGGAAGGGGAGATCGTCGCCATCGTCATCACCATCGTCACGGGAATCACCGAGATCATCATCAACATCATCCCCAACACCAGCACCATCTCCATCTTTATCCAAATCTTATCTTACAATCGCAACTTGTGTTGTAACTCGTACTACCTATCCTCTCTACTCCATCGGTGTGGATTACTACTTTGTGGTGAATGCTATTGAGTTTTGTTGGAGAAATATTATTATGTCCAGATTGTTTATCACCTATTTATCCCCACTGATCATGATCTCCTTTATGTCTCGTGAGTAATTACCTTAGTTCTTGAGGACATGGGGAAAGTCTTGTTGTTAGTAGTCATCTGCTGTTGAAGTAATATGTGTTGTTTGATACTTAAGTTGTGTTGTCATTCTACTAGTGGTGTTGTGTGAGTCGAACACCCAACACTTCGCCTTATTAAGGACCTAGGAGAATACATTGTGTATAAAGAATGCTTATGGTGGGTTGCCGGAGTGACAGAAACCTGAACCCCAGTTGGCACGCTTTTGCATAAGGGAATAATGGATCCTCGATCGTATTGCTATGGTTAGGCTTTTGCCTTAAATTCTATCTTGTATTTGCGGATGCTTGCAAGGTGTTTAATCATAAGAGTGCACTCATCTTAGTCTAGAGAGTGTACTAGCATAGATCCACCCACTCAACACTTATCAACACATAACATAGTATCGATACGGAATATGGTGAAAGCACATGACTACCTCTCCCGTGTGTCCTCAGGAACGCTTTAGTCTTTATAAGTTCAGCTGCTAGGCCTCTCCTTTGCTAAGAAAGGATTGGGCCACTTGCTACTCTCAGTGCCTTTTACATTGCTTGCTTTTACTTTCCTGTTACTTATATCGAGAAACCCCTAAAAAGTTATCTTTCTGTGCTTGCAGTGATTTCTTTCTCAGAATCGCTTAACAATACCTTCTGCTCCTCGTTGGGTTCGACACTCTTACTTATCAAAAACGCTGCAATAGATCCCTTATGGTTGAGGGTCATCAAGTACCGTTTTCTGGCGCCGTTGCCGGGGAGCGTAGCGCTATTGGTAAAGTGAAACTGGTAAGGAAGTTTTTATAATTCTGTTTTTGTTTTTGCTATTGCTGCTCTTTGTCCTTATGGATAACCCTATTATTGGAGCGTTGCTTGCGGGAAGACGCCCCACACCTGTGGTGGTTGATCCTCCCCCTACTGAAATTGTTCCTTATAAAATACCAGCTGGCATTACCGATTATGTTTTGGCTAATCGTTATGCAGGAGACAGACATCCCGGTGAACACTTGCTATATCTGTCACAACTAAGTTCATTATTTAAGCTTGCAGGTGTATCGAGGGAGTTTGTCATGAGAAAATTGTTTGCCATATCACTTATAGATAAAGCTTCGGATTGGTATAGGCTTCTCGGTAACTCACACTTGCTTGACTGGCAGGAGCTTATGTCTCTCTTTTATACTAAGTTTTATCCTCTTCATGAAATTCATCAAGACAGGAACTATATCTATAACTTTAGGTCTCGTGACGTTGAAAGCATTGCTCAAGCTTGGGGGAGATTGAAGTCCCTAATGCTCAAATGCCCTATTCATAAGCTTCCCAAGGAAATTATACTTACAAATTTTTATGCCAGGCTTTCTCGTCAGGATAAGGAGATGCTAAATGCCTCCTCTACTGGGGTATTTCAGAAGAAGAGTGTTGAAGAAAGGTGGGATCTCATTGAAAGGATCCAGAGGAATACCGAAGATTGGGAAATTGATAAAGGTATTGAACCTGCTATAAATTATGAACATGATTATATTGAGAGCAATGTGAATACTGATTACTTCAATACTTTTTGCTCTAAGATTGGTCTTGATTCCCATCTAGTGATTGATTTCTGTAAGAATTTTGCATCTCACGTTGATTCTTTTAAAAAGAAGAGAGACCAGCACCATGAAACTTTTAAATAGCCACCTATTGATATTTATGTTGCTGACCCTATTTTGCCTGCAGTTATATATGAACAGCCTCCTTTTCCCACGAGGATAAGGGGGCACTCTCTTGTGACAGGCATAATAAATAAAAGTGAGAGAAGAGTTGATGAGCCTAAGGACCAGATCAGGGTCGATCCTCAAGTTGCATTGATTAAAGACCTTGCTACTAATGATGTTTTGGATTCCAATATAATTTTTTGTGCAGTTTCCACTAACCTTGTCACAGCCAAGAATAAAGGCCCAATTTCAGGTACTCCAGTGGTATCTGTTAAAATAGGATCACAATTATTATGGGCTATGCGATTTGGGATCGAGTGCAAGCGCTATCCCCTATTCACTTTATGAAGAAATCGTCGGTGAGATTTCCCCTTGTGAACTTTAAGAAGTTGATGTTACCATTCATCTTGCAAACAGAACAACTATCTCTCCTATCGGGATTGTGAGGGACGTTGAAGTCCTACGTGGAAAGGTAAAATACCCTACCGACTTTCTAGTACTTGGTTCAGAGAGGGACAATTTTTGTCCAATTATTTTTGGTAGACCTTTTCTTAGAACTTGTGGAGCTATAATAGATTGCAAGAAAGGTAAAGTTTCTGTTGAATTCGATGGTACGCCATATGAATTTAATTTTTCTAAGTTCTCTAAGCAGCCTCGTGGTACTGATTTACCTAGTGATGATAAAATTATTGAAAGTATTGCCTCTATTGCTATTCCCCCTAATGATCCTTTGCAGCAATACATGGAGGACCACGAGAATGATTTGCATATGCAGGAAAGAAATGAACTAGATGAATTCTTGAGGCAGCCTGCTATACTGAAGCACAACCTTCCGGTTGAACCTTTGGGAATTTTATCAAAACCGAAGGAAGACCCGGTGTTCGATCTTAAACCTCTTCCCGATACGCTCAAGTATGCTTATTTAGATGAAAAGAAAGTATATCCTGTTATTATCAATTCTAACCTTTCAGGATATGAAGAAGAGCGATTATTGGAAGTACTTCGTAAACACCGTGGCGCAATTGGCTATACCCTTGATGACCTTAAGGGGATTAGTCCATCTATCTGTCAACATACTATCAACCTTGAGCCTGATGCTAAACTAGTTGTTGATCATCAACGACGGTTGAACCCGAAGATGATGGATGTTGTGAGAACTGAGATTCTCAAGCTTCTGGCCGCAGGTATTATCTACCCTATAGCTGATAGTAAGTGGGTAAGTCTAGTACATTGTGTTCCTAAGAAAGGAGGTACAACTGTGGTTCCTAATGATAAAAATGAATTAATACCTCAGAGAATTATTATTGGATATAGAATGTGTATTGATTATAGGAAATTGAACAAAGCAACCAGGAAGGATCACTACCCGTTGCAGTTCATCGACCAAATGCTTGAAAGGTTATCCAAAAATACCCACTTTTGTTATCTTGATGGTTATTCTGGCTTCTATCAAATTCAAGTTAACACTGCCGATCAAGAGAAGACCACTTTTACTTGTCCCTTTGGTACTTATGCTTACAGGCGCATGCCTTTTGGTTTATGTAATGCCCCTGCTACTTTTCAAAGGTGTATGTCTGCTATCTTTCATGGTTTCTGCGGGGATATTATGGAAGTCTTCATGGACGATTTCTCCGTCTATGGAACTTCTTTTGACCATTGTCTTCACAACCTTAATAAAGTTTTGCAGAGATGCGAGGAGACAAATTTGGTACTCAACTGGGAAAAGTGCCACTTCATGGTTAATGAAGGAATTGTTCTTGGTAACAAGATTTCCGAAAGGGGAATTGAAGTGGACAAAGCCAAGATCGAAGCTATTGAGAGGATGCCCTATCCAAGGGACATCAAAGGTATTCGCAGTTTCCTCGGTCATGCAGGTTTTTATAGAAGATTTATTAAAGACTTTTCTAAAACCTCAAGACCCCTCACTAATCTTCTCCAGAAGGACGTTCCTTTTGTATTTGATGAAAATTATAAGGAAGCTTTTGAAGTCCTTAAGAAAGCTTTAATAATCGCTCCTATAGTACAACCACCTGACTGGAATTTACCTTCTGAGATTATGTGTGATGCAAGTGATTTTGCTGTTGGAGCTGTTTTAGGACAAAGAGTTGATAAGAAATTGAATGTTATACATTATGCTAGCAAAACTCTTGATAGTGCTCAAAGGAATTATGCTACTACTGAGAAGGAATTCTTAGCTGTAGTTTTTGCTTGTGATAAATTTAGACAGTATATTGTTGATTCCAAAGTTATTATTCATACTGATCATGCTGCCATTAAGTACCTTATGACAAAGAAGGATGCCAAGCCAAGGCTTATCAGATGGGTACTCCTTCTTCAAGAATTTGATTTGCAGATTGTTGATAGGAAAGGAGAAGACAATCCGGTAGCGGACAATCTTTCAAGGATGAAATATATACCGCATGATCCCATCCCAATCAACGATAGTTTTCCAGACGAGCAACTTGTCGTTGTAAAAGTATAATCTCTTTCCGACCCTTGGTATGAAGATTATGCTAATTTTATTGTTGCAAAGTATTTGCCTCCAGGTTTAACACTTCAGCAAAGGAAGAAGTTCTTTCATGATTTGAGGCACTACTTCTGGGATGACCCACATCTTTTCAAAGAAGGTCCCGACGGGATCGTGAGGAGATGCATTCCGGAACATGAGCAGAAGGACATTCTCAGACGGTGTCATGATAGTCCCTATGGAGGACATCATGCCGGTGAGAGGACTGCACATAAGGTTCTTCAATCAGGTTTTTATTGGCCTACTCTCTTTAAAGATGCTAGAAATTATGTTTTAGCCTGTGATAAATGTCAGAGAGTTGGTAACATTAGTAGAAGGCATGAGATGCCTATGAATTACTCACTAGTGATTGAACCTTTCGATTGTTGGGGTTTTGATTTTATGGGTCCTTTTCCTTCTTCGCACAAGTACACTCACATTTTAGTAGCTGTTGATTATGTGACCAAGTGGGTTGAAGCAATCCCCACTGAAAGTGCTGATCACAAGACATCTTTGAAAATGCTTAAAGATGTAATTTTTCCTAGGTTTGGTGTACCAAGGTATCTCATGACCGATGGAGGATCACACCTCACGCACGGAGCTTTTAGAAAAGCTTTGGCCAAATACGATGTTAATCATAGAATTGCTTCACCATATCATCCTCAAACTAGTGGGCAAGTTGAGCTCACCAATAGAAAGATTAAGTTGATCTTGCAGAAGACAGTAAACAGAAATAGAAAGGACTGGTCAAATAAGTTAGGAGATGCTTTGTGGGCATATAGAACTGCTTACAAAAACCACATGGGCATGTCCCCCTATAAGATGGTGTATGGCAAGGCTTGCCATTTGCCATTAGAGTTAGAGCACCAAGCTTTCTGGGCTGTTAGAGAGATTAATGCTGACCCAAATTTAGCTGGTGAGAAGCGTCTCATGAACTTGACTTCTCTAGATGAATGGAGAAGTGAAGCTTACGAGAGCGCTAAAATGTTCAAGGAAAAGGTAAAAAAGTGGCATGATAGGAAGATTCTGAAACGTGAATTTAATGTTGGTGATAAAGTTTTGTTGTTTAGATCCCGTTTCAGGTTTTATCCAGGTAAACTACTTTCCAGGTGGGAAGGACCATTTCATATTGAAGAAGTTTATCGGTCTGGTGCAATTAAGATTAATAATTTTGAAGGCACCAAACCTCAAGTTGTGAATGGGCAAAGACTTAAACATTACATAGCAGGAGACCCTGTCAATGTTGATGTGAATATAATATACACAACAACTCACAAGAACATGTTGCAGCCCTGTTTCAGATGCCAGCAGAAGCAGAATAAAGAAAAGGTATGTAGTATGGTAAGGAAACATCGCGAACCGCCATAAAAGTTCCGTATTACGAGTTTTTGCAAAATTAGTAAAATTCTGAGCCTAAGTGGAGACGGAGACGACCTCCAGGGGGTCCAGGCGCCCCCCTGGCGCGCCCCACCTCCTGGCCGCGCCGGGAGGCCGCCTGGACACCCGGGAGTCCGTCTCCGACCCCGCTTTGGTCCGTTACCTTCCTTTCTGTGCATAAATTTTTCCTATATATTTTCCCGGATTGTTCCAGCAACGTATCTTGCGATTTCGCGTGTTTTCTCTTCGATCTGTTGCTGTCAGGGAATCTTTCAGCTGAATTTAGGTGCCATGGCTTCTCCAAGATCCCCCAAGGACGAGTTCCTCGTCAACGTCATCAACCCTTACCTCGCTGAGGTGAAGAAGCACCCTCAGGTTGTTCGGATGGAGGACGGTGTCCTTCATCAAGATGATCTGAAGGGACCTATCAAGGAGGGGAGCGTCCAGGCCAGGCTGGAAGAAGTGGAGCAAGAAGTCTTCGAGTACAAGAAGATGATCGAGCGTGGTGTTGAAGCTAACTTTGACATCATCAACGAGCTGAAGAACTACTTCCTGAAGGAGATGAAGGAGATGTGGAAAAGCATCACCGCGTCTGGAGAAAGAATTATAGAGCTCCAAGGGCAAATTAATGATCTACATAACCAGAACTGTGAGTATGAACTAAGGTTTATGCGCATGAGTTTGGGTGCTGAATGTAGGATTCAGGAGACGAGCTTCTCATATGAGACTGGAGAACCCCTTCCATGGAAGCGTTTCGCCAAGGACTACATGATCAACGCCAACAAGGATGATGAGTGAAATTTCCTGGGGTAATGGCATTCCCTTGGCTTGTTCCAAGCTTGGGGGAGTGTCCGATATCATTATCTTTACCTTTTGTCTTTTAGTGTCAAGTAGAGTCGTATCATGTCTAGGGAGGTTGTTATATGAGATAGGTGTGTGCATTGAGGTCTATCACTCCTTGGGTGAAGAATTGTATCCGTGAGTGTGGAGTCGTCTATGATGGAATATTAATGAGAAGTTTATTGGTTCCTTTTGCTGCACTCGGTATTCTCTTCACGCAATCGACCTTATATGATGACTCTTATGTGGAGTATTGACCTTATGTCAGGTATGGCTGTGAAAACTTTATTTAATCTTGGCAAACATAGCTTTGGTCATAACAACAAGCATGATTTTCTTAAAGTATCAACATAGCCAAAACCTTTATGTTATTATGTTTGAAGTGTTATGCTGAAAAGGAAGACAACTTGATGTGTTATGCTTATTCCAATGTTCATGCTTTATATTGCTTTGCATCTTAGTCATCATCAATTCTCTGTTCTTTCAAAACCTTTGCTAGCCTAACTCTGTACTAAGCGGAATTCTGCTTGTGCATCCATACCCTTAAGCCAATACCTTCCATATGAGTCCACCATACCTTCCTACTCGTGGTATTCCACTACCACCTCCTAAAGTACAGAATTTATGTGTTATCCTCAAATGTTCAAAATCCTTTATTTTGTGCCTCTGTTTTAGCTCATGAGGAAGTAATAGCTAATCCATGATCTTTTTGAGTTGGACAAGCTTCACCCCGGGATTGCATGTCTAATGTGCAAACCCATAATACGAGAAGGAACTGGCAAAGAGTGCGCCCAGCTCGAAAATAATATAACAAACAAACCCTCCTTCACGCTTTGTTCATGAGAAATCAGAAAACTTTGGCAGTGATTAACAAAGGAGAATAAGAGGATGTGATCGTCCTCGTGCGGGAGCCGTTCCTCGAAACTTGTCCAGCTCAAGAAGTAGTTGAGTTATCTATTAGCATTCGTTGACAAATCATGCACCTCTCAAAACTTGTTTTCATTCTGTTTGATTTAAGGATAGCACATGAGTTTTCCCTACTACCCTAGAGTAGGGCCCATCTTTTAATTTTAAGTTGAGTCAGTTATTCCTACTCCCTACTATTCTTAAAGAGAGCAGACATTTGATGTTGATAAGGATTCATTCATATAAAGTTGCATTAAGATTTGTCATATCATATCCTTGTTGACATTATCATTTGATAAGTAAGTTGTTTGTCAAGCCCAGCTAAGGCAAATATCTTCCTTTGTGTTAACACTTTCACTTCTTGCCTGATGACATGTTCTTTCAAAAGCTTCAATTAGTCTCATCAAAACATAAAGAAAGAGCAAAAGTAAAAGCTATTAGTTGTTCTTTGACCAAAGGACATGTTTGGCATGATTCAATAAGTTTCCTTAGCCCTACATTCGAATATAAGTGTTACCACTCTTTTATAAAGGCCTTATGAGTTGAAGATTACTGTTGAGGATATTTAAGTTGGTGAGGAAACTATGATGCTTCTTGTTCGTATTGTGTTTATCGACACTTCACTCTCTAAACTTGTGGACAAGTTTACCGAGCTCAGTATTCGCTTGGGGACAAGCGAGGTCTAAGCTTGGGGTTGTTGATACGTCCAAAATGCATCACTATTTTGTATATTAATTTATCCTTATTCATTGATATATTTCACGTTACGGTGATGTTCTTATGTTGTTTTGGTCTATTTTACACAGTTTGCAAACTTTCCGATACCGAAGCAGCAGACGCAGGATTCAGCAGTAAAAAGTGGACGCTGAGTTGCTGAAGAAGAATACCTCCAAATTACCTGAAAATTGACGGGAGATATTTTTCAGACGGATCACGAAGGCATGCAAAAGGGCAACCAGAGGGGGGCCACAGGGTGCCCAGGCGCCCTGGGGGCCGCGCCGGGGGGGGG
>LR738715.1:473778177-473836592 GCA_902687465.1 Secale cereale
GGGGGGGCGCCTGGAGCCCCTGGCCCACCTCTGGCCGCCCCCTTTTGCATATATGCTCTCCATTATCCAAAAACCCTAAGGACAGGAATTTTTACGGAGTTCCGCCGCCGCTCCGTGGCGGAAACCTACAAAGAAGAAAAAGCTATCTCCGGCGGGCAGATTCCGCCGGGGAGATCACCTCCCGGAAGGGGAGATCATCGCCATAGTCATCACCATCGTCATGGGCATCATCGAGATCATCATCAACATCATCCCCAACACCAGCACCATCTCCATCTTCATCCAAATCTTATCTTACAATCGCAACTTGTGTTGTAACTCGTACTACCTATCCTCTCTACTCCATCGGTGTTGATTACTACTTTGTGGTGAATGCTATTGAGTTTTGTTGGAGAAATATTATTATGTCCAGATTGTTTATCACCTATTTATCCCCACTGATCATGATCTCCTTTATGTCTCGTGAGTAGTTACCTTAGTTCTTGAGGACATGGGGAAAGTCTTGTTGTTAGTAGTCATATGTTGTTGAAGTAATATGTGTTGTTTAATACTTAAGTTGCGTTGTCATTCTACTAGTGGTGTTGTGGGAGTCGAACACCCAACACTTCGCCTTATTAAAGACCTAGGAGAATACATTGTGTATAAAGAATGCTTATGGTGGGTTGCCGGAGTGACAGAAACCTGAACCCCAGTTCACACGCTTTTGCATAAGGGAATAATGGATCCTCGATCGTATTGCTATGGTTAGGCTTTTGCCTTAAATTCTATCTTGTATTTGCGGATGCTTGCAAGGTGTTCAATCATAAGAGTGCACTCATCTTAGTCTAGAGAGTGTACTAGCATAGATCCACCCACTCAACACTTATCAACACATAACATAGTATTGATACGGAATATGGTGAAAGCACATGACTACCTCTCCCGTGTGTCCTCGGGAACGCTTTAGTCTTTATAAGTTCAGCTGCTAGGCCTCTCCTTTGCTAAGAAAGGATTGGGCCACTTGCTACTCTCAGTGCCTTTTACATTGCTTGCTTTTACTTTCCTGTTACTTATATTGAGAAACCCCTAAAAAGTTATCTTTCAGTGCTTGTAGTGATTTCTTGCTCAGAATCGCTTATCAATACCTTCTGCTCCTCATTGGGTTCGACACTCTTACTTATCGAAAACGCTGCAATAGATCCGTTACGGTTGACGGTCATCAGCGCGCCCCCTGCCTCAAGGGCAGACCATGTGGCCCCCGGTGCCCCTCTTCTTCCTATATATACCTACGTACCCCAGAAACTCCAGACGCGGAGAGAAAACCCTAATTCCAGCGCCGTAGCTGCTGTTCCCGTCGAGATCCCATCTTGGAGCCTGTTCCGTGAGGGGGATCCATCATAGAGGCCTTCATCATCATCATCTTCGCCCTCACCATGAGTTGTGAGTAGTATACCACAGACCTTCGGGTCCATAGCTAGTATCTAGATGGCTTCTTCTCTCTCTCTGGATCTCAATACAAAGTTCTCCTTGGTCTTCGAGGAGATCTATTCGATGTAATCTCTTTTTGTGGTGTGTTTGTCGAGATCCGATGAATTGTGAGTTTATGATCAAGTTTATCTATGAAAGATATTTGGTTCTTCTCTGAACTTTTTATGTGTGTTCATAATATCCTTGCATGTCTATTCGAATTATTGGTTTGGTTTGGCCTACTAGATCTATAGTTCTTGCAATGGGAGAAGTGCTTGGCTTTGGGTTCAATCTTGTGGTGTCCTTTCCCAGTGACAGTAGGGGCAGCAAGGCACGTATTGTATTGTTGCCAACGAGGATAAAAATATGGGGTTTTCATCATATTGCTTGAGTTTATCCCTCTACATCATGTCATCTTTCTTAAGGCGTTACTCTGTTCGTATGAACTCAATACACTATATGCATGCTGGATAGCGGTCGATGTGTGGAGTAATAGTAGTAGATGCAAGCAGGACTCGGTCTACTTGTCTCGGACGTGATGCCTATATACAATGATCATGCCTAGATAGTCTCATAATTATTCACTTTTCTATCAATTATTCGACAGTAATCTGTTTACCCGTCATAGAATACCGCTATCATGAGATAAGCCACTAGAGAAAACAATGCCCCCCGGGTCTATCTTTATCATATTACTTTCCCATCAATTTATATGTCCGTTGTTTATTTGCTGTTTTATTAAACTAAAAATACCAAAAATATTATTATCATCTCTATCAGATCTCACTATCGTAAGTGACCGTAAAGGGGTTGACAACCCCTTATCGCGTTGGCTGCAAAGTTCTTATTTGTTTGTGCAGGTGCGAGGGACTGGCACGTGGTCTCCTACTGGATTGATACCTTTGTTCTCAAAAACTGAAGGAAATACTTATGCTACTGTGCTGCATCTCCCTTTCCTCTTTGAGGGAATACAACGCAAGCTCAAGAGGTAGCAAGAAGAATTTTCGGCGCCGTTGCCGGGGAGGCTTACGCAAAAGCCATATACCAAGTACCTATCACAAACCCTTATCCTTCGCATTACATTTATTTGCCTCTCGTTTTCCTCTCCCCACTTCACGTTCGCCGTTTTATTCGCCCTTCTTCCGCCGTGTGTTTTTCGTTCGCTTGCCTTTTTGTTTGCTTGTGTGTTGCTTGCTTGCTTGTCATCATGTCTAGCACACCTATCATTATCACCACTCCCGAGAGTGAGGTCCTCAACTTTAAACAAAGGGAGGGAGAAAATTTAAAAGATGCCTGGTATAGAATTTGCAATGCTCAAGATAAGTCTAATAGGAAGCTTTCCACTTCCGTGCTTCTTCGCAATTTCTATGTTGGCGTAACTCCGTGGAATAGATTTATCTTAGATACCATTACCGGAGGGAATTTCTTGGGTAGCCACACCGTCGATTCTTATAAGGTTGTGACTGAATTATTTGGCTCAACACTTCTTATGGTTAATGGGAGCGTTTTAACTTTGGAGCATGTTATGCAAAGGTTGGAAATCATTGAAAACAAAGTTGCTACGGTAGAATTGGTAGAAAACACTTACTGAATTGGTAGAAACCAATTACGTGCATGGGATGAGTTTGATAATTCAAATTTTGGTGGAAATTTCCCCGGGTACGTCATTGCATAATTTAACATCGCTTGCTAATTTGGGCACACAAAAGAGCGTACAGCAGAAAGACCACACTTACTGAATCAAGCAATTTTAAGTAATTAAACAGAGCCAGTTGTCCTAAGCATTGCTCTACCAAAAGACCAGCATAAAAAAGGCCTAAGTACGCAAAATTTTAACAAATTTGCTACCGTGCCGGCCTATGCATCGCCGGTGTGAGATGAGACGTCGATGACTTGTCTGGCGACATGCCGCCGTTGGTGGACTCCGCGTCACTCCTACTGAAGTCGACCGTGTCCTCGTCCTTGGCGCCACCCTCAAGGTTGTAGTACTGGTAGTAGTGGCTCCGCCAGAGCTCGCGTTGGTACTCCACCGCTGATTCCTCGACAGACAGACTCTTCTCTACCTCGACCTCGGCCATGCGCAACTCCTCCCGGTGGTCCTCGATCTCCGCCGCCTCCTGCATCTCCATCTCCCGCTCGGCGACCTCATGAGGAAGCAGGTGCTCCATGGCCACCGCCGCCTTTTCGTACGCATGCTGGATTCTGAGTTGGCTTGGAATATCTTGGCGTGTGCATCCTCGATCTTGGTGTGGATGGCCTTGACCCGGTCCAGGGCGACATCGGCGGCACGGACGATAGCTCGAGTGCTCTCGGAATTTGCAGCCGTTGTCGCAATAGCAGCTGCAGCCGTCTCGGCTGCTGTAGCTGCCCTGTCGACCGCCGCAGACGCCCTCTAGCATACGAGCCGGCGAAGCTTATGGAGGAAGACTTAAATAGACCCAGATATTTTCATCGCAACTAGTTCCTACAAAACCACTGTGTGTGATGTTCAAGATATTTTTTATTAGATGTGAAAGAAAAATTTGGAGTAAAGTGGCAACAGATGGTGTTTTAAATGTACGAGAAAAATTGTAGTACTAATAAAACTGTCATGTCAAATTTTGGAAAATTTCAGGGATCATGTCGGTGTAACAAACTCTGGGTCTGTTTCCCAGACTGTGCATAGGCACAAAGACAAGAATGAAGTGCCAGCCCAATTCAGAGTACAAGAAACCAAGAGATTCAGAGTACAAGCTCAGAACAGAGAGGCCAAGGCCAAGCCGGAGAAGCAAGACATCACCAAGAGAAGGGCCTCCCTTGCCGGGCAGGCGAGCCCGACAAGAGGCGAGGCAACTCCAGAAGAAGATAACAGAAACACCCAGCAGGACCTGCCGGGAGCTAGTAGAGGCAAAAACCACCTCACCAAACACTCAAGCACGACCCATATTGTCAATCAATGCGGTGTCAAGCTGCGAGATGATTAAATGGCATCCATTAGCCACATAGGAGCCAGTTACTACATGAGGAACCCGCAGATGACACCCATCCTACGACGTGTCAAGAAGACATGCGCATAGCTGGTGAGATAGCCCGGCAAGCCTTGTCAGGCAACCAGTGATGTGACACTAAGCGGTGCATTTAATGCACCCTGTCAGCTCGTAGAGTTAGGTATGATAACATTGTTTGTTATCAGATTAGTGCATAATGAGTACATTGCCACTGTGGTCGCCCCTTGATCCATAAAAGGAGGACGATGGCGATCGTAGAGAGGGTTGGAAAATGGACGAACTCACAACCCCGTACGCGTGTAGTTGCTGCTACCCTGAGGCAACCCTTGCCGGGCGAGTGTACTACACTCCACCACCTCTATTCCACCATCAATCCACCAAAGCAGGAATAGGGTTGTACGCCCCGCGGCGGCCTGAACCTAGGTAAATTGCTTGTGTGCTCCCCGCCATGATGCCGTGCACTGGTCTGCTCTTTGGGCAACGTGACGTACCCCTACTAAACCAGCAAGGGGCCTCCTGGTCCCATAGGTGGCCACAGATATCCCGCGACATCTTTGGCGCGCCAGGTAGGGGGGTCACTTGCACAAACCTAAAAGCGTGCGCAACGCATCACCTTCGTCACCATCTTCATCTTCGACGGCGCCATCATCTATGGCGCCTAAGAAGAAATCCGGTGCTTCTGCCTATCCATCCACCTTGAAGGATCCGCCACCCACTGTCTCAAATGTTGCGGGAGACGCGGATGCGAGTGGAAACGTGAACGCTGCTAGGGACGTGGTTGGAGCAGATGGCACCGTCACCACTTCCCCTGCGGTCGGCACGGGGGTAGGAGATGTCGGGGGAGAACAACATCAGCAGTGCCTCGGTGGTCACGCTCCGCAAGGTGTGGGCGAGGGGGTCACTCCGTTCGTACCCCCTCCTCCCACCGACGGGCAAAGCTGCAGCAACGGCGCTCAGTCCGGTATAAGCCATTGCCCTCCAGTTGTCCACGCCACGGAAGCGAACACAGCACATGTGCCTCCTCCCGGACCAGCCCCTCCGCTCAACGGAGCCGCTGATCCTCGAGCACACCGCCGCGCAATCCTGCTGCCTAGGTGATCGTTCCACAGCAGCATGGGCGCGGCGTCGAGGCCGCCATCGCTGCTGGCACCATCAGGAGCCAGGCAACGGTGCGGTCGGCATCATCAACATCTATGCCAAGCACAGCCACGGAGGTTATGGCGCGACCTCAGCCACTACTGATTTTTCAGCCAGCAGTCGAGCAGATGGATGAATGGCGTGCCACCATCCAAAGCCTGCTCGATTTTGCTTAAGCTGGGGGCTCTCGACAGGCTCACCAGCCACGACCTCCCCAAGCGACAGCAACAGCCCGTACCACTGGCCGAACGGAGGGGGCCGTCCCCACGGTGCAGTCCCCCGCCACGGTAGCCGATGCGGGCGCATCAGAATCACAAACCCGACGACGTCTCGATGGCCTCTTCTGGCCCTCGAGCATGTTCTGTCCAAAATCGAGCCCCGGGGGATAGGCGGTGGGGAGATGGGCGTGTCGTCACAGATCGATGCCGTGACGACCATCGCCAGACCAACGGGTGCGACGGCCTCAACGTCGATGAGCCTGCGCTCGGTGTTGGCGGGTGCATACTTTTCAAGGTCAGCTGCCCTGCCTTCACGCAAGAACTACGACAAGTCCGTTGGCCATCCGTGCGCACATTCAAGCCAGAGATACCTGAGAAGTACGACATGAGGCTGAACCCGGCAGAGTTCCTGAGTATCTACACCATCGCTGTTCAGGCTGCCGGGGGAAGAGACGAGAAGGTGTTTGCCAACTACTTCCCTTTGGCCCTCAAGTCCAACGCGAGTTCTTGGCTGATGCACCTACTGGATGGCTCCATTCCGTCATGCACAGACTTGTGCCACGAGTTCATCGGTGCTTTCACTGGTGGCCACTAAGAGCCTGGCAGGCCCAGAGACCTACAACTCCTTTAGTAGAAGAACGGAGAAACTCTTTGTAAGTATTTACGGAGATTCAGTAAAGTTCATAGAAATATTCCAAATATCCATCCGGCAGCCGTCATAACATCTTTCCAATCCAATGTGCGCAACCGTCGCATTCATTCCAAGATGAACGTGCGGTTGCCCAAGACTGTGAAGGAGTTATACACGCTGGTGGATAAGTGTGCTCAGATGGAGGAAGGAAGGAAGTTGCCCAAAGAGGAAGATTGTGCCAATGTTGATTCATAGGATGAGGATGAATCAACCAGTCAGGGAAAGGGCAAGAAGCGCAATAAGAAGCCAAGAGATAAAGAAGTGATGGCTGTGGAAGGAGCACACACACCTAGTACCGGCAAGAAGGCCAAGGCAGAGGCCCCCGGCATGGAAGCTGCCGCTTGTGCTGCTTGCCGGGAAGCCATTGCCGTCGAGAAAGCTTGGAAGGGCGATGGGCCGTACTGCAAGATCATTAGACCAAGGGCCATGACCTTCAGGAGTGTTACCAAGTTGAGCAGCTTGTCAAGAAGCAGAGGTCAGAGTATGATAAGTGTGACAAGGAAAAGGGTCAGAATGTCACTGGTGGTAAGGGCCTAGGCGATGAAGCAAACTGCCCAGGCAAACCCTTTCGGAACCAAGGAAAACCTACCAGGGGTCAAGAGAAGGAAATCTGTGATAATATAATTGATGGAGAGGATGAAGAGGAAACCAGTGAGAAGGAGTTTCAGAAGGCCACTGACGCAATGTGCATTGATGGGGGTGCATCTTTGTATGCCTCTCACCGCCACCTCAAGCGGTGGGCATGAGAGATCAATGATGTGGAACCAGCGTCAGAGGCCCGGAAACCGCTTAAATGGTCCCGCACACCCATCATCTTTGACAAGGAAGATCACCCTGGCCGCACCACTGCGGTAGGGTATTTGCCATTGTTGGTCTCCCCAAGAATTCGCAACCTCAAGGTCACAAAGATGTTAGTGGATGGCGGGGCCGGGTTGAATCTGATCTACCCGCCAGTCATCAACAAGCTTCAGATTGGGGAAGAAGAGCTAGAGGTTACCGACATATTCCAAGGAGTTAATCCCGGCAAGGAATCATCCCAAGAATGGATTATGTATTTTGATGGTGCTTTTTCCCTACAAGGTGCAGGAGCTGGCGTGATTCTTATTACCCCCTTCGGGGAGCACTTGAAGTACGTCGTCCAAATGCATTTTGCCCGGGAAGAAGCCACCAATAATACATCAGAGTAAGAAGGGCTCCTTGCTGGGCTCAAAATTGCATCATACATGGGAATTAAGAAACCGATCATTCGAGGAGATTCATAGCTTATGGTGAGACAAGTCAACAAGGATTACCAAAGTCCATTGATGGAGTCATAAGTCGAGGAAGTGAGGAGATTGGAGGAGAACTTTTACGGGCTGCAAACAGAGCACACACCCCGTGCGAAAAACTGCATAGCTGATAACCTGTCAAAGTGTGCTACCCAGAAGCTACCTATGGAACCAGGAACTTTTGTTCTCCATCACTCTCAGCCCTATGTATCCCTAGCAACAATGGCCCGGAAAAGGAGAAAGTTGGGCTACGGTAAGCCTCTCCCAGCCGAGCCGGCGCTCCCGGCAGAGACCCTTCCTGAAACAACTCCTCACAGCCTACCGGACCACACCTTCCAGCCGGGCGAATGGACCCCGCAAACGAGGCTGGTGCTACCGCAGCAGATGAGGTGCCGCTAGTCCTTGTTGCCGAGCCACAGGCTCCAGCTTGGGCAAGGCACATTGTCCACTTCCTCCAAACCGGAGAACTCCCCGGCGACCAAGATGAAGCTGAAAAAGTAGCCCGGAGGGCCAGTATGTATCAGTATGTTGATGACACTCTATACAGAAGGAGGCCCAACAGTGTGAAATTGAAGTGTGTCTGCCGAGAGGATGGAAAGGAACTGCTGGCTGAGATTCACAGAGGAATGTGCGGCTCCCACATTGGTTCAAGGGCATTAGTTGCGAAAGCATTCCGGCAAGGATTCTATTGGCCCACAACCCTCCAAGATGCGGTCCAGCTCATCACGACATGTGAAGCCTGTTAGTTCCATTCCAAGAAAACATACCTGCCTACCCAAGCTCTTCAGACCATCCCTCTATCATGGCCATTTTTGGTCTGGGGCCTTGATATCCTCGACCCCTTCCCCCGAGCAATCGGGGACCTTGAATTCTTGTTCGTTGCCATCGAGAAGTTTACAAACTGGCCAGAAGTGACTGCCGTGACAAAGGTGACTCCTCAGTCAGCTATCAAGTTCTTGAAAGAATTGGTGTGTCGTTTTGGAGTTCCGGCAAGGATCGTCACCGACAATGACACCCAGTTCACGAGCCACACCTTCATGCAATATGTTCGTACCCTCGGATGCAAAGTCTCATTCGCCTCTGTGTCACACCCCTGGAGCAATGGACAAGCTGATAGGGCGAACGCTGAAGTGCTACATGGACTCAAGACAAGAACTTTCGATACGCTGCAGAAGCAAGACAGGCGCTGGATCGAGGAGTTGTCGGTAGTTCTCTGGTTGCTCAGAACGACACCTAAGCGAGCTACCGGGTAGACTCCCTTCTCCCAGGTCTATGGGGCAGAAGCAGTTATGCCCATGGAACTCATTTATGGGTCTCCTCGAGTGCTTGCCTACGATGAAGTAGCGCAAGTAGAGCACCGGCGTGATGACACTATGCTACTCGAAGAGAACCGTCTCTGGGCTGCTATGCGCGATGCATGCTACCAGCAAGCCCTGTGTCGCTATCATAGCCGCAGGGTTCATGCCCAGTGTTTTGAGGAAGGTGACCTCATCCTTAGGCGCGTTCAATCCGCCAAGGGTACAAACAAGCTCTCACCAAAGTGGGAAGGCCCTTACTAGGTGGTACGAGTCACCAGACCTGGCACAGCCTGTCTGGAGACCGCAGATGGCACTCATTTACAAAACTCATGGAATATTGAGCATCTCCGCAAGTACTACCCGTAAGGCGCGGCTGTCGGGCCCTGCCCGGCAGCCACCCTTCCGTACAGGCCTTGCATCAGCTGCACGTAACCCCTTGTACGGAGCCGGGGCGATGACCCCGTGCAAGAGAAAATAAAGAGGCGCTGTAGGGGGCCCCCAACTAAGATTGCATGCATGCACAATCACACCAAGATCACTGCATAAGCATTTCATGAGCATTTTCATATGCACATAGATAGGATTGCATCCAGCATTCATTCTCATCTACATGAAGTTGCAGGTTCCTGCCATGGACTTGGCTTCGACCAGGAGTTGAGAAGATTGCCCGACACTACAGTCCCCGGCAAGCCAAACAGATAATTAAGTTCGACCTCCTTTCCTTTAGTGTTCTGTAAGCTGTAACTAGTGCATAAGAAAACCTTGCCACACTCTCTTGACGCTTAGGTGCTCCCATATCAGACTTGAACGTTGCTTCTAGCGAGATGGTTGTATTGGCCTTTGGAGAAAGGGAGTTGGCGGCGGGCTGGCCCCTCTACCTGTTCTCCGGCAGACGTAGTTCTCTGGCATTCTACCTCTGCATGGACAAACACATGCACAGGTTCCCAGCAATGTCAATCTTTTCCATTCATATGCAAGTACAAGTACAAGCATTATAGAACACAAAGATGGACTCGAGGGATTACATTATTTAAATTAAAGTTTGGCAAGCGCCTACAAGTTTATGATTGAAAAAAGATAAGTGCTCCGTAATCCCTTTCTCTGTCCCTCCTTCCCTAGATACCGTAGCAGGAGGGGAAGGGGACAAAAGGAACGCCTAGGCAGAGGTGGCGGTGCAGGGATCAGCAACAGCGATTCCCTGATCACCGCCACCAGGGCCGACAAGACATGGCAGGGTGGACGAAGCCGGAATCCACGAGGGAGCCTGCCGGGAATACCAGCGAAGGACTATTGGAAGAGGAAGAGAAGAGTTGTAGCCAAGACGACGGGCCACTGGCGCAAGTACAAGAACGCTAGTGTCATCGTATCCTGCCTCAAAGGCCTGCCTCCTGCTCCCTCCATCCTCCTTCATCTTCTCACCATCACCCCGGCGGGGAGATGCACCAAAGGCTGAGCGCCACTATGGCATGCAGGTGGCGTGGACTTAGGAGCTGGGCGGAGCAACGGGTGAAACCCGGCGCCTCCCTTGACGAAGCAGGAAATGGTAGCGGTGTCGTCCGGAACACATCAGGAACGCCGCTACCTATCTCGGTGGGTGGGAAGAGTCTCCCTTCCTCTGCAACAGCCTCGGCTCCGCTGGAAGTAGTAGTGCTGGGGACGCCAACATCCCCGAGTGCTGCACCAGGGGATGGCGCATACAACACCGGGGATTTTATCGATAAGAAGACGAGCTCCGACAACCAATAGCCGAGACCGGCGCCCATTCTAAGGTGATCAGACCAGGAAAAGAGGCAGCTACCTCACCATACAGGTATCGCTCGCCGCCTCCCATGCCCAGGACACACTGGCTATGGCACTGCACCACGGCAAGGACTAGGCACACTCCCCGAGCATTAGCACCAACATGAGGCAACAATAGCCCCAAGTAAGAGCCCGGGGGCTGGTCACCCCCAGAAACAGATAACAGAAACACCCCGGCAGGGCCTGCCGGGGGTTAGCGGAGGCAAAAACCACCTCACCAAACATTCAAGCATGACCCACGTCGTCAATCAATGCGGTGTCAAGCCGCAAGATGATTAAGTGGCAGCCATTAGCCACATGTCTGCCAGTTCCTACAGGAGGAACCCGTAGATGACACCCGTCCTGCGACGTGTCTAAAGGCTGAGCGCCCACTACGGCATGCGGGTGGCGTGCACTTAGGAGCTGGGCGGAGCAACGAGTGAAACCCGACACCTCCCTTTAAGAAGCAGGAAACGGTAGCGGTGTCGTCCAGAACACATCCGGAACACCGCTACCTATCTCGGTGGGCGGGAAGAAGCTCTCTTCCTCTGCAATATCCTCGGCTCCGCTGGAAGGAGCAGTGCTGGGATGCCAACATCCCCGAGTGGTTTACCCGGGGATGGCGCACACAACACCGGGGATTTTATCGACAAGAAGACAAGCTCCGGCAGCCAATAGCCGAGGCCGGTGCCCATTCTAAGGCGACCAGACCGGGCAAAAGAGGCAGGTACCTCAACATACAGGTATCGCTGGCCGCCTTCCATGCCCAGGACACACTGGCTATTGTGCTGCACCACGGCAAGGACCAGGCACACTCCCCGAGCATTAGCACCAACATTAGGCAACAATAGCCCCAAGCAAGAGCCCGGGGGCTGGCCACCCCGAGAAGCAGATAACAGAAACACCCCGGCAGGGCCTGCCGGGGGTTAGCGGAGGCCAAAACAACCTCATCAAACATTCAAACATGACCCACATCGTCAATCAATGCGGTGTCAAGCCGCAAGATGATTAAGTTGCATCCATTAGCCACATGGCCGCCAGTTCCTACAGGAGGAACCCGAAGATGACACCCGTCCTGCGACATGTCAAGAAGACAGGCACGGAGCTGGCAAGATAGCCCGACAAGCCTTGCCGGGCAACCAGTGATGTGACACTAAGTGGTGCATTTAATGCACCCTGTGAGCCCGCAGAGTTAGGTATGATAGCACTGTTTGCTATCATATTAGTGCATAGTGACTACTTTGGCACTGTGGTCGCCCCTTGATCTATAAAAGGAGGCCCACGGCAATCATAGAGAGGGTTGGAAAATAGACGAACCCACACCCCCGTACGCACGTAGTCACTGCTACTCTGACGCAACCATTGCCGGGTGAGTGTACTATGCTCCACCACCTCCATTCCACCATCAATCCACCAAAGCAAGAGTAGGGTTTTACGCCTCGCGGCGGCCCGAACCTGGGTAAATTGCTTGTGTGCTCCCCGCCACTTTGCCGCATGCTGGTCTGCTGTTTGTGCAACGCGATGTTCCCTTGCCGAACCAGCAAGGGGCCTCTTGGTCCCATAGGTGGCCGCGGATATCCCGCGAAAGGTCATTTGACCTTTTAAGACATTTAAGTGAATTTCCAGTCATTTAATGACTGAAATTGAAATTTGAACTACAGTTACATGCAATAGCAAACCATAACGGTTTCAAAAGTCATATTTTGTGTACTTGTGTGCGATTTAATTCCATGTGCAGTAAATTGGAAGGAATTTTCAAACATATTGGTCTTACGGCTATGACACAATTAAGCATGGAGTGCCTGAAGGAAATATGCCCTAGAGGCAATAATAAAGTTGTTATTTATATTGCCTTATATATCATGATAAATGTCTTTTATTCATGCTAGAATTGTATTAACCAGAAACTTGATACATGTGTGAATACATAGACAAAACAGAGTGTCCCTAGTATGCCTCTACTAAACTAGCTCGTTAATCAAATATGGTTGTGTTTCCTAACCATAGACATGTGTTGTCATTTTATCAACAGGATCACATCATTAGGAGAATGATGTGATGGACAAGATCCATCTGTTAGCTTAGCACTATGATCGTTTAGTTTAACTGCTATTGCTTTTTTCATGACTTATACATGTTCCTCTGACTATGAGATTATGCAACTAACGAATACTGGAGGAACACCTTCTGTGCTATCAAACATCACAATGTAACTGGGTGATTATAAATATGCTCTATAGATGTTTCTGAAAGTGTTTTTGGTGTTGGCATAGATCAAGACTAGGATTTGTCACTCCAAGTGTCAGAGAGGTATCTCTGGGCCCCCTCGGTAATACACATCATAGTAAGCCTTGCAAACAAATGACTAATGAGTTAGTCACGAGATGATGTATTATGGAACGAGTAAAGAGACTTGCCGATAATGAGATTGAACTAGGTATGATGATACCAACGATCGAATCTCGGGAAAGTAACAAACCGTTGACAAAGGGAACAATGTATGTTGTTATGCGGTTTGACCAATAAAGATCTTCGTAGAATATGTAGGAGCCAATATGAGCATCCAGGTTCCGTTATTGGTTATTGAAAGTGCACCTATCCCTAGATGGTTTTGGTAATTACTAACAATATATAGATCATTGAACTAATGATATCTCAAGATGATATTTCAGGAAAGTTCAATGATTGGCATTGCATGGACTAGGAATGTGTATCCCTCAAAATGCTAAGGACATATATTGGCTCAAGCTCAAGACTCTACATTTTCTATTTTAGTGATCCAAGATCATATTGATTCCATAGGAAAGCCAATACTATTAAAAGGGGATGAGGTGTTGCTTAATGGCTTGCTTGCTCAAAATGCATAGTGATATGTTCCAAAACCCTCAACCAATTTCCCACATCCACATATGTCCAAAACCAAAACTCAAACTCGGCCCCACCAAAAAATTCAATTCGGCGGCACCGAGTTCATTTGACATAGCCACTGCCAGAAACCCTAATCATTTCGGTCTCACCGAGATGGGATTGCAAACTCTCTATTTCCCTTCGTAACATTTTGGTCTCACCGAGATGAGGGATCGGTCCCACCGAGTTGGCAATGCAAACTCTCTGTTTCCCCTTCGTAACGTTTCGGTCCCACCGAAATGAGCGAATCGGTCCCACCGATTTGCCTGACCAACCCTCTGTGTGCCTATTACCAAAATCGGTCCCACCGAGTTTGTGTAATAGGTCTCACCGAGATTACGTTATGCCCTAACCCTAATAAAATCGGTCCTACCAAGTTGATCATATCGGTCCCACCGAAAAGCTTAATGTTCACATTATGAACTAAATCGGTCTGACCGAGTTCTCTGAATCAGTCCCATCGAGTTTGGTAAATTGTGTGTAACGGTTAGATTTTGTGTGGAGGCTATATATACCCCTCCACCCACTCTTCACTCGTGGAGAGAGCCATCAGAACATACCTGCACTTCCATCATACATGTTCTGAGAGAGAACCACCTACTCAAGTGTTGAGATCAAGATATTCCATTCCTACCATATGAATCTTGTTCTCTAGCCTTCCTCATGTTGCTTTCCACTCAAATCATTCTTCCATCATATCCAAATCTGTGAGGAGCTATTTGAGTGTTGGGGAGACTATCCTTTGAAGCATCTGAGCAAGGAGTTCATCATCAACACACCGTATATTACCTTTTGGAGAGTGGTGTCTCCTAGATTGCTTAGGTGTCGCTTGGGAGCCTCCGACGAGATTGTGGAGTTGAACCAAGGAGTTTGTAAGGGCAAGGAGATCGCCTACATCGTGAAGATATACCCTAGTGAGGCAAGTCCTTCGTGGGCGATGGCCATGGTGGGATAGACATGGTTGCTTCTTCGTGGACCCTTCATGGGTGGAGCCCTCCGTGGACTCGCGCAGCGGTTACCCTTCGTGGGTTGAAGTCTCCATCATCTTGGATGTGCGATAGCACCACCTATCGGAACCAAGACAAAAACATTCGTGTCTACACTTGCGTTTGCTCCCTCCAAACTCCTCCATTTAGCTTCGTATGCAATTGTTTAACATTCTGCTTCTATAATCTTAGAATTGCATGTGTAGGTTGATTGCTTGACTTGTGCTAAGTTGCTAAAATCTGCCAGGAATTAAAATTGGGAAAAGGCTAGATTTTTATTTGGTCAAGTAGTCTAATCACCCCCCTATAGACATACTTTCGATCCTACAATTGGTATCAGAGCTTTGGTCTCCATTTTCCTTGATTTCCATAGCTTTGGTGATCATAGGCTTGGTTTCACAACCTAGGAGAGTATGGCATCTAGCAAGGGAAGTTATCACCGTAGAGGTCCTTATTTTGATGGTACTAATTTTGCTAGTTGGAATCATAAGATGAAAATGCATATTCTTGGACATCACTCCGCCATTTGGGCTATTGTGTGTATTGGTTTGCAAGATGAATTCCTCGATGGGAAGGAACCGAATCGGGAAGCTACCGCGAAAGAGTTGAAGATGCTGCAATACAATGCTCAAGCTTGTGATAGCCTCTTCAACAGATTGTGCCCTGAAGAATTCAAAAAAATCAGCCGTCTTGAGAATGCAAAGGAAATTTGGGATACTTTGATTGATATGCACGAAGGTACCGACTCAGTCAAGGAATCCAAGTTGCATGTGCTTCAGAGTCAACTTGACAAGTTCAAAATGAAGGATGGTGAAGGTGTCGCTGAAATGTACTCTAGGCTTGCTCTCATCACAAATGAGATTGCCGGCTTAGGAAGTGAAGAGATGACCGATATATTCATCATCAAGAAGATCCTAAGAGCCTTGGATGGAAAATATGACACCGTGTGCACATTGATCCAAATGATGCCCAATTACATAGATCTCAAGCCAAGGGAAGTCATTGGAAGAATTATTGCTCATGTGATGTCACTCAAAGATAAAGAAGAGCTTCACAACAAGTCTAGTGGTGCTCATGTGACGCTCCTACATCATCAAGTGAGAAACAAGTCATCAATGAAGAATTGAGCTTAATGGTGAAGAACTTCAACAAGTTCTAGAAGAATAGAAGCAAAGAGAGAAGTTCCAAGTCAAAGTCCTACAATGACAGGAGATCTTCAAGTCATGATTGAAATTTATACAACTGTGGAAGACCCGGACACTACTCCAATGAGTGTACGTCTCCCCACAAGAGAAGAGAAGACTAACCTAAAAGGAGAAGTAGAAGAGAAGAATCACCACCAAGAGAGAGAAGGAGTAGAGATGATCGTTATGAACGAAGACCTTCTCGGAGAAGCAAAGATTCAGAAAGGAAGGACAAATCATCAAAGGGCTATACAAGACGAAGACATCAAGCTCATGTTGGTGAATGTGTATCCGGTTCCGACTCCGATGACCACTCCAAGAGAAGCTACTACTCCGACTCCGAAGATACTCAAGATGAAGGTGTTGCTGGAATTGCTCTTGTGTCAACCAACTCCTACGACATATTTGACTCACCAAATGAAGGAATTGGAAGATGCTTCATGGCTAAAGGCCCTAAGGTATCACACCTCAAGTATCTTGATTTCAATAGTGATGAAGATGATTTGCTAGGAGATGATGATTAACTTGTTGGTAGAATAGTGATGAAACCTTTGATGAAAACTATGATGAAATTGCTATTAATCATGCTAATCAAGATAAAACGATTGACAATGATAAGGAGAAGATTGAGCGTCCAACTAAAGAACTAAAAACTCTTAATTTAGATCATGAAACTACCTTGGAAGATCATAGAGAAATTTTAAAGACTCGTGAGAAGTTACGCTTTGAAAAGTTCAACCTTGAGCAAGAGCATGAGTTCTTAAAAGCAATCAATGATGATCTTCGCAAGAAAAGTTCTTCTTACGTTGCCAAGCATTTACTCTTGTCTACCTACATGCCACAAGTAAAATCTAGCAACAAGAACAAGAAAGATTCTTCCTCTAGTATTAACAATAATCATGCTAAATCCAATGGTGTTGCTTCTAGTAGTTCTCTTGATTCCACTAATGATTCTCTTAGACAAGTTACACTTGAGCAATAAAATAGCTTATTGATGAATTATAGAGAAAGGTGTATACATGAGCCTTGCCGGGAGTAAGCAATTTGAGGAGATTGTACGCAAGTAAGGAAGACACCGAAAGAATCAAGGTGTTGGTTTTGAACGGAAGTTCCATGCCAATGGAGTAGAGTGGGAGGAAGATCAATACCGCAAGACGAAGTTTGTTCCTCAACAAGAGAAGTATGATCCTACTTCTTTTCAAGGGACACAAGCACAAGATGATCTTCCACTACAAAACCACAAGCTAAAGGGTAAGGACAAGCTTCAAGAAGAGATTGATTCATTTGAAGAAGCTCCTAAGGCCTTGGTCAAGTGGGTTCCCAAGACTACGTAAAGTTCTACTTCATCAAGTACAACTACAACTCCAAGGATTCCCATCAAGATGGTGTGGATCCCGAAGAAGAAGAACTAGAAAGTTCTTGAGGGTGACTCCGCCAACATACTTCATCATATCATTTTGGCGAGGACAAGTGCAAACAACTTCCATATCTTGCACTAGTTCAAGGAGTCACAAACCCTCTTGGTGGTAAGACAAGGGGCAAGGTAACCTAATGCTTTCATGGACATCATCATGTGAGCAATTCACTCTGTGTCTATGGATATCCTTGTTTGTTCCTTGTGTGGCTAACCGGTGTAGGTATTGAAAGTGCAACTCACTCCAATAGATTGGTCCAAAATGATCTACGTCAACATAGAGCATCTACACCTTCAACACCTACATGAAGTCATCATCGACAAAACCCAGGGTTAGTTCATCCCTCTTAGGGGGGATATCACATCTAGGGGGAGCTTTACTCTAACAGTTGAGCTAAAGGAACTCCAATGATGTGAACACAACAATGCTTTATGTAAAAGTGGTAGCCCCACTTGTGCTTAAACGATGAGTATGACCTATGATCAAATGTTCCCATTTGACTCCTAAGTCAATATACTCATATATAGATGACCTAGTCATCGCCAATTGCTTGATAGATGCTAGAATGGTTGTGCATGCTTTGCCACATGTTTCATTTGCTATCTTATCATGTGAGCATGTTGACTGCATATTTTACTCATTCGAGGACATCCATTTGTTGCTTTGATTGTTTGGCTCTTTTTATTTTGCCAAATGGATGGACAGGAATGCCTAAGAACACCCTCTAGCTATCTATGCTTTTCTCATCTTAAACTCTATTCATGCTACATCACAAAGTTTGATCAAGTCAGATTCGAACCACTCTGTGTGAGGAGCACTCGGAGTCCTCGATTCGGATCGTCTCTTCGTTGCCAGTGACCTCCCGCCGCTGGTCTCCGTCGTCATCAACGGCAATCTCTGCCGCCGTTGCCGCCGTAGCAAGTTCAACACCGAGTTAGGGTATGAACTTGAAACTTTGTGCTATTTTTTATCTCCGATCCGTAGCACATTGCTTTGCCATGATTCTTGCCATGTTTGAAATCTTCCTATCCAGCAAAAACTCCGTAGAAAGTAGTTTATATTCAAAACATTTAGGGTTGGGTCTCCGCCGAACTCATCTCGGGCCGACCGAATTGTAGAAACCGGTCTCACCGATTTTGCTTAGGCCATTGCACAAGTGATTTTCGGTCTTACCAAAAATTACAAATCGGTGCGACCGAGTTCAACTCTCTGTGAAACCATAGCAATATCGGTGCCACCGAACTATGACTTGGTCTGACCGAGTTCACTAGTCCAGGCTCCAGAATTGCTTCGGTATCACCGAGTTTAACAAATCGGTAGCTCCGAAATGCTTTCTGTGGAGAACTAAAACTAAGTTTTTTTTTGTCATCTATTTTGCAAAAATTATGTGCTTTGTGATGCTCATCCACTCTACCTCATCTACATCTATTCACACGGTCAGTTTTTCAGTTTGCAGTGCCAAGATGTCTGACCTATGTGATAGCCAAAAATTCTCTGAGGAGCAATTCAACCTATGTGAGGGCACTAGTCCCTCTAGAAGCTATGATGAGGGTAGCAGGAGCACACCTATCAACTTTCCCAAGGCAGCTACCAAGACCAGAAAGAAGAAAACCTCAGATACTAAGGATGAGGATTTTGTGGCTGATGAGGCCACTTCAAAGAAGAAGGTGCTCATGAAGGAGTATGGCACGGCTGAGGCAACTAAGCCAGGTCAGAAAAAGAAGATCCCTGCCAAGGGAGTTCCTATGTCAAAGGCATATCATCTACTCAAGAGACTATGATATTCACACTTGACTCCGGAGATGATGAGCCAGCAGGAACAAAGAAGAGAGCTAGAAAGACAACAGCCAGAGTGATTGGCAAGCCATCCATGAGGGATGATGAAGCTGCAGAAGAAGAAGAAGAGGTTGCTGCGCCAACTCCTAAAGCTCAGAAGCTTATGGGAGATGTTATCAAGTCTCGGGCTACCCCTTCTAATCCCAAGACTGCTCCCAAAGCTGCTCAAGCCACCAAGTCTGCACCCAAGAGAAGCACTAGAAACATTATAGTTTCAGAGAAGAACAAGGCCCTAGTGCCTGAGGTTGATGAAGAAGCTGAGGCACAAGTGCTTAGAAAGTTGAAGCCCAAGATCCCTGGTCACAATGATGCTCATCTAGTAGCAGAAGACATGAAATTGAGGAAAGATGCAAGTCTTAGAAGATGGAGATAGACTGATCCATATGCTGTGAGGAGAAGGACTGCTCTGGACTACATGTTTCATACCAAAGGACAACAAGACTTCTATGAGACAGTTCTGCTCGACAAGAAGCTCATAGTGTGTGATATGAAGAGAGTGGACTGGGACTTCATTGATGATAATGCAGATTATTTCCCCAATGTGCATGAAAGCTTCAAAGCATGTGGAGTTGACAAGTTTGTGGCTTAGAAGTTGACAAAGTGGAATGATGAACTCATCATGCAATTCTACTCCACAGCTCACTTTTATCCTGATGGTAGAATTGTATGGATGTCTGAAGGTACAAGGTACTAGTCAACTGTTGATGAGCGGGCCAAGCTGATTAATGCCCCTGAAGAGCATGAGGATGATTTGGATGTGTATTCCAAGAAGAAGCAAGACCACAAATCTATGGCCAATATGAATAAGGAGATCTCTGATGATGACTTGGAGACACATAAGTTTGGACCTGTACATCACTTGTTTTTTGGTCTAGCCACTATCAACACAATCGTGAGGCATACATTGTTTCCCAATTCTAGAGATGCAAATATGATTAGAGGACATTCAATCAACTTGCTGCATATATTTGATGTGCCTCAGAAGTTCAAGAGGACTGCTGTAGACCAAAAGAGATCATCTAGGTATGCTCCACACATCCAGATGCTCATCAACTCCAAGATGGGGACAACCACATACTTATTGGATAGAGAATATCTTCCCTTGGTGCCTGACTTTGAGGACAACACAGTTGTCATGGATGAAAATGAACCAGCAGCAGTGCATGCACATGAAAGGAGAGAGAAAGCCAGAGCTGAGTAAGCTGCCAAGATGCCAAGTGCTGTAGAAACATCTCAAATGACCCTCAAGTCCAAACAAGACCAAATGGCATATCTGATTCAAGCAACTATGAGGATTGAGAAGGGCTTGGCCACCCTGACTCGGAATCAGGAAATCTTGGAGAGGATCATCGAAACTAAGTTCTATAGTCTTGATCTGAAAGTGACAGAGATCCAGTCTGCAGTTGAGAAGCTTTAGGAGGAAGCAGAGGAGAGGGGAGGACAGGCTACCACAGATGCATTTCAGTGAGTGCCTCGAGGTCAGAGATCTGCTGCAGTGCCAGTGCCTGATACAAGAGCTACTACATCAGCATCAGCAGCCACAGCTTCAGTGCCACCTCCAGCAACCACTCCACCAGCTCCAACTACATCATCTGACGCCTTCGTTCATGGAGTTCTCTCTACACCACCTCCCAAAGATCGAGCCTGAGAGACACATATCACTATGCATTTTCAAACTTTTTGGTATCTTTTTGCCAAAGGGGCAGAAATATGTATAGATCATCGGCTTCAAGAGAGAGTGTTTTGCCTCTTTGGTCCCTCTTGCTTTTGGCTGAACTTTATTGTGTCTTTGCTTTATACTCTATGTCTATGTGTGAGATACTTGTTTGATCACGTGATTGATCATATGCTACCTTAATGCTTGCTTTGATGATACTATCTTTTATATTCCTATATGATCATTCACTTTGCTTGGTGATGAGTGCATGTTTTTCAGTTTATATCATTTTGAGCACTCCACCAAGATGTATGTGACATGGAAGAGTAACCCATGATCCTAATCGATTGTGCATTTGCATTCAAACACAAATTTTAAATAATGCACAAAATTAGGGGGAGCTCTTGCTTATCACATACTTCTCAAAGCGATGATGTATTTAAATCTTATTACGTTTTGTCGAAGCTTTGATCTATATGTTGTCATCAATTACGAAAAAGGGGGAGATTGAAAGTGCAACTTTCCCTGGGTGGTTTTGGTAATTACTAACAACATATAGCACATTGAACTAATGCTATCTCAAGATGATATTTCAGGAAAGTTCAATGATTGGCATGGCATGGACTAGGAATGTTGATCCCTCAAAATGCTAAGGACATATATTGGGTCAAGCTCAAGGCTCTACATTTTCTATTTTAGTGATCCAAGATCACATTGAGTCCATAGGAAAGCGAATACTATTAAAAGGGGATGGGGTGTTGCTTAATGGCTTCCTTGCTCAAAATGTTTAGTGATATGCTCCAAAACCCTCAACCATTTTCCCACATCCACATATGTCCCAAACCAAAACTCAAACTCGGCCCCACCAAAAAATTCAATCCGGCGCCACCGAGTTCATTTGACATAGCCACTACCAGAAACCCTAATCATTTCGGTCTCACCGAAAGGGATCTCGGTCTCCCCGAGATGGGATTGCAAACTCTCTGTTTCCCTTCGTAGCATTTCGGTCTCACCGAGATGAGCGATCGGTCTCATCGAGATGAGCGATTGGTCCCACCGAGTTGGCAATGCAAACTCTCTGTTTCCCCTTCGTAACCCACCGAAACGAGCGAATCGGTCCCATCGAGTTTGCCTGACCAACCCTCTATGTGCCTATTACCAAAATCGGTCCGACCGAGTTTGTGTAATCGGTCTCACCTAGATTACGTTATGCCCTCACACTAATGAAATCGGTCCTACCGAGTTGATCATATCGGTCCCACCGAAAAGCCTAACGTTCACTTTATGAACTAAATTGGCCTGACCGAGTTCTCTGAATCGGTCCCACCGAGTTTGGTAAATTATGTGTAACGGTTAGATTTTGTGTGGAGGCTATATATACCCCTTCACCCACTCTTCACTCCTGGAGAGAGCCATTAGAACATACCTACACTTCCATCATACATGTTCTGAGAGGGAACCACCTAGTCAAGTGTTGAGATCAAGATATTCCATTCCTACCATATGACTCTTGTTCTCTAGCCTTCCCCAAGTTGCTTTCCACTCAAATCATTCTTCCATCATATCCAAATCTGTGAGGAGCTGTTTGAGTGTTGGGGAGACTATCATTTGAAGCATTTGAGCAAGGATTTCATCATCAACACACCATCTATTACCTTTTGGAGAGTGGTGTCTCCTAGGTTGGTTAGGTGTCACTTGGGAGCCTCCGACAAAATTGTGGAGTTGAACCATGGAGTTTGTAAGGGCAAGGAGATTGCCTACTTCGTGAAGATCTACCCTAGTAAGGCAAGTACTTCGTGGGCGATGGCCATGGTGGGATAGATAAGGTTGCTTCTTCGTGGACCCTTCATGGGTGAAGCCCTCTGTGGACTCGCGCAGCCTTTACCCATCGTGGGTTGAAGTCTCCATCAACTTGGATGTATGATAGCACCACCTATCGGAACCAAGAAAAAACATCCGTGTCTACCCTTGCGTTTGCTCCCTCCAAACTCCTCCCTTTACCTTCATATGCAATTGTTTTACATTCCGTTGGTATACTCTTAGAATTGCATGTGTAGGTTGATTGCTTGACTTGTGCTAAGTTGCTAAAATCTGCCAAGAATTAAAATTGGGAAAAGGCTAGATTTTTATTTGGTCAAGTAGTCTAATCACCCCCCTCTATACATACTTTTGATCATACAGTTATTGACCGGAGATATGTCTCGGTCATGTCCACATAGTTCTCGAACCCGTAGGGTCCGCACGCTTAACGTTCGATGATGATTTGTATTATGAGTTATGTGTTTTTGATGACTGATGTTTGTTCGGAGTACTGGATGAGATCCTGGACATGACGAGGAGTCTCGAAATGGTCGATACATAAAGAATGGTATATTGGACGATATTATTCGGACACCAGATGAGTTTCGGGGGTCACCGGATAAATATCGGAGTACCGGAAGGGTTATCGGAACCACCGGGCAAGTAATGGGCCTTATTGGGCCTTAGGGGAGAGAGAGCTGGCCGCGCCCCCCCATGGGCCTAGTCCGAATTGAACTAGGGGGAGGGGAGGTGCCCCCTCCTTCATTCTCTTCTCGCTCCCTTCCTTCTTCTCCTAGTTGGACTAGGAAAGGGGGGTTCCTACTCCTAGTAGGAGTAGGATTGCCCCCTTGGGCGTCCCCTATAGGGGCCGACCGGCCTCGCCCTTGCTCCTTTATATACGGGGGCAGGGGGCACCCTAGAAGACACAAGTTAACACTTGTTTTAGCCATGTGCGGTGCCCCCTCCACAGATTCCACCTCAGGTCGTATCGTCGTAGTGCTTTGGCTAAGCCCTACTCGAATCATCAACACTGTCACCACGCAGTCGTGCTGACAGAACTCTCCCTCGTCCTCAACTGGATCAAGAGCTCGAGGGACCTCATCGTGCTGAAAGTGTGCTGAACACTGAGGTGCCATACGTTCGGTACTTGAATCGGTTGGATCGTGAAGACGTTCGACAACATCAACCGCGTTACTAAACACTTCCGCTTTTGGTCTACGAGGGTACGTGGACACACTCTTCCCGCTCGTTGCTATGCTTCTCCTAGATGGATCTTGCGTGATCGTAGGATTTTTTTTGATATACTACGTTCCCCAACAGTACCATGGCATTTAAATTCCAAAAAATTTAAAAAAGATATCATAAACACATGAAACCTTGGATGATGTAATGTCATGCCACCAAGATGATGTGGTAAAAAATTTGGCATGTGTGAGGAATGTTTGGACACACACCCCTCACAAACCGTAGCAAATAACTAGAAGGCTCGTGGTTCCGAGAGGGAAGAATGCATGTTTGATACCGAATGGGAGATAGCTTCCTCTTATGGCCTTCAATTTTTTTCTACGTGTAACAACCACTAATACAACTTTCATGTGAAAATTTGGAAAATTTCAGGGGTCATTTGACCTTTTGAAGACATTTAAGTGATTTTCTATCCATTTAATGACCGTAATTCCAATTTGAACTACATGTACATGCAAGGGCTAACCATAACGGTTTGAAAAATCATATTTGTGTACTTGTGTGCGAGATAATTCCATGTGTAGTAAATTAGAAGGAATTTTCAAACATATTGGTCTCACGATATTGACACATGCATATGTATGCATGGAGAGCCCTGGCATTTTAATTCCAAAAAATTAAAAAATGATCAGAAAAACATGAAACCTTGCTTGATGTAATGTCATGCCATCAAGATGATGTGGTACAAAAATTGGCATGTTTGTCGAAAGTTAGGAGACACACCCCTCACAAACCGGAGCAACTCACTAGAAGGCTCGTGGTTCCGGGAGGGAACAATGGATGTTTAATGACGAACATGACATAGCTCCCTCTTACAGCCTTCAATTTTTTTTCTATATTTATAGTGCACAAAATACAACTATCATGTGAAATATCGGAAAATTTCAGGGATCATTTTACGTTTTAAAGACATTTAAGTAATTTTCTAGCCATTTAATGACCGTAACATCTACATGCAATGGCTAACCATAACTGTGTGAAAAAACATATTTTTGTGTACTTGTGCGCGAGTTAATTCCATGTGCAGTAAAGTAGAAGAAATTTCAAACATATTGGTCTCACGGCATGTACACATGTACATGCATGGAGTGACATGGCATTTAAATTCCAAAAAATAAAATAAAAAATGATCAGAAAAACATGAGACCTTGCTAAATGTAATGTCATGCCGCGAAGATGATGTGGCAAAAAAATTGGCATGTTTGACGAAAGTTTGGACACACACCCATCACAAACTGGAGCAACTCACTAGAAGGCTAGTGGTTCCAAGAGGGAAGAATGCATGTTTGATGACGAACGGGAGATAGCTTCCCGTTACAGCCTTCAATTTTTTTTCTACATTTAACGTGCACTAATAAAACAGTCATGTGTAAAATTAGAAAATTTCGGGGGTCATTTGACCATTTGAAGACATTTAAGTGATTTTCTAGCCATTTAATGACCGTAATTCAAATGTGAACTACATCTACATGCAACGACTGTGGGGACCCCGACTTAGAAGTCGAGATAACCAAATGCACGTGTACAGTGATCCCAGAGATCAATGCTCACTGAACACACAGAAGCTAAATAATAAGAGTCTTACATCCATACATACCGTCTTACACAAATTAAGGCCATTATGGCCAAGTCTTACATAGATAAAGCCTCAAGGGCTGAATAGCAAATAACTCAAAAAGCGGAAGTCTTCGATGATAGGTAGAACTCATGCCATCTGCCTTAACCCTACAGGCATTCTGACTGGGATAGCGTCCTAGTTCGCATGTTCGTCTCCATAGAACTCTTCTTCATATTCCTGTTCCTCCATGCCTGGCCAATTAAATAACCAATGGCAAGCCAATGAGTACTTTGAATGTACTCGCAAGCAACCCATGATTTGGTTCAAAGTAACAATGCATTTGAACAACAATGAGCAATCTAGCTATGAGCTAGCATAAATATTCTACCATCAAGTGTATGCATCAATAAACTCACGTAACCTCGAAGACAGGTTACCGATATCAACATGAATATGATTCAGCTCAACGAGTCAAGTCACCACCTTGACTCATCACACACTCATACTCTCACCGATGTAGTAAAACTCTGGACATAGTTTAAGTAGCACCACCCAACTGTCCATGACCGTGGACACGGCTATTCGAATAGTTTTACACTCTGCAGAGGTTGCGCACTTTACCCACAAGATTCGGGAAGCTTTCGTGTCACCCACGATCCCACAGTACCTCAAGTACTCGGGGGAAGCACCCGGTCATTACCTTTCCTTAGACGACACTAACATAGAGTCCACTCGTTGGTACACGGCCCTCGGGTACACACAATAGATCATGGGACTTGCCCTAATTTCAATGTCACGCGTATCCGAAGGGACCAACAGTGTGTCCGGTGCCCTGTAAAAACAGTCATGGTCGTCTATCCAAGCACGACCCCGTCCCGGGAAAGACCTCAAGTCTTCCCGTCACTAGTAATGCGGGCACCATGCTAGTATCGGTCTAAGTAATCAATAAAGCCCCGTCCCATAAGGGGTAGAGTGGTTGCACATGTTTGGTTGGGATGGTAGTCACACATAATTCTAATCCATCATTTCACCCATGCACAAGATTTCTACCGGCACATCACTTCTTCCTCAAGTGATGACCTAACTCAACATCACCCTCGGGCATTAGGGGCACCCGATGGGGTTTATGAAAAGATTTCAACCACGAAGGTTCATGACACACATGCATCACTAAGCATCACTACTAACCATTTGCATGACATCTAGCACATAGCAAGATCATGAGTGAAACATGCATCATGTGGTGGTACATAACTAGGTCACCACCATAACTCTTATTATCATGCATTCGAAAACAAACGGGTTCCGAAGAACAAGTGTATCATGGTCAAAGGGCTGCTTGCCTGGATTGGCTTGGTCTTCAAAGTCTTCAAATCCTTCTCCTTCTCCTTCTTCAGCAACTTCGTCAAATACGGGATCTAATCGTCGCAAAATAACAACGGGAAAATAAGACCACAATGGAAACAGAAAATCAAAGTGCTCAGAAAAATGTCAACTTATTTTTGTTAAATACTAGAGGGAAAACTAAGATGGCAAAAATTCTTAGTTGGAGTTTTGGAATGACAGAATGGAATCTAAGGATTTTTGAACAGGAGTTTTAATGCTCAAATTTGAATTTAAATTTGAACAGAACAGAAAAGTTTCTTGGATATGTGTGAAAGTGACACCATTAAATAGGTTGGAATATTACAAGATTTTAGGAGTTGGAATCAATTCATTTGGACAATTATTTATTTCTGTAAAATTATTTGAAATTTTTACAGAAAAGAATAAAATAAAATGGCCCTGTGTCACTGGGCCAGAACGGCCACAGTGCACGGCCCAGGGCAATCAGCACATCCGCGCAGGAGCCAGCGCGCACACGTCAGGGTTTTAAACCTGACGGGCGGGGCTCGGCGGTCAGCGGCTGCGAGGGGAGAGAGAGGGCGGTGAGGATGACAGGCGGTGCCCGCCTGTCATCTTCAACCTTGCGGCCAACGCGACGGCGAGCTCACCGGCGGCGATTTCGGGAACGGCGGGGCAAACGGAGGGCAGGGATGGGCTCATCAGCGAGTCGCAGATATAGTGGTGGTGGTGCGGCTCGCCAGGGAGGCCTGGTTCACCGGCGGCGAGGTGGGATGGCGAAGGAGCGTCGGGAGGTTGCTGGCTAGCTCGAATCCGGCAGCTGCAGAGAGGGGGAAGAGAGGGGAAAGCATCAGTGAGGAACGGCGGTTCCAGATCGAGCAAAAGTAGGGTCGGAGGAATGCTGTACTGGGCTGGCGACGGGAAGCCGCCGCGGCGGAGCTCGAGCTCGATCTCGAGCTCAGGCGGGTCTGGGGAGAGGCGTGGGGCTCAGGGAGGCGGTTGAGAGGGAGAGGAGGCTGTTGGTGCAGAGTGGAGGGCTCGGGGGGCCCTATTTATAGGGGAGCGGCGAGGTCCCGTGGACCTGTGCGCCGGCGAGCTTCTGCTCGATGCCACAGTGCACGGGAGGCGACAGGAGTGTGTCTGTGGCGTTGCTGGAGGATCTCCAGGGCGGAGGGAAGGAAGAGGGGGAGCGGGGGACGCTCCAGACAGCGTGCGCGTGTGAGGCCGACGAGTGGAGGCTGCGGGCGGCCAGCGCGCGTGCGAAGGCGGCCACTGGAGGGCGGAGGAGGCGGGGGACAGCGCCGGGGAGGGTTGCAGACGTCGAGGCGCATTCGTAGGCGCGAGGGGAGAGCTCGAGGTGGTCGGCTGCGCTGGATTGGGCGAAGCTACAGTGCGGGTGCGCACTGTAGCGCGCTCTGGAGCGGCCTTATCGCATGCCATGGCATGCCATTGGCCCTCTGGGCGTGTCCGCCTTTTCTGGGGGGTCCAGGGTGATGCAAGCAGCCCAGCTGTGGCTTTGGAGGCTCTGGATGATTAAGGAGAGAGGAGTGAAGCTGGTAACTTGGTAGAAATTGGCTGTCCAGCAAGGTGAACTAGGGTTTTCATCCTCAATCATGGCGCTGTGGTCATGGGGAGTTACTGGAGGTAGATAGTGACTAGATGAAGCTGTGGTAGAAAGTTGGGGCAAAAGTAAATAGTAAAAGGGGTCAAGATGGTAGTTTTGGTAAAATAGCAGAAGGTGTTTGATCAAGTTTTGGTCAAGCAAATGGTTTCCACTTGCCATGATACTTAACAGGATTGAATGACATATGGAAATAGGGTGTTTCACCAAATTTGGGCTCATTTGAAGAAACTAGCCAATGTAACTTTGGTGAAACCTAGAAATCAACAGAAATGGCTTCATCTTGTTTAAGTCAAGCTAATCATCTCCCCTTGATGCACCACTTGGTGTAGTTTCATCATTTGGGGTATTGATCATGCCCACAAAGTTTGAAGCTCCAGGTAAAAAGTTGGTAATGTAAAGTTGTTCAAATTTGCATTTGAATAGAAATGGTTTTGGGGTATTCTGATCAAGTCGCCCTACTCCAAAGCTTGTGCCATTTGGTCTAGATGCCTTATTAGGCCATTCCAGCATGTGCACCAAGTTTGAGGGCATTTGGGTGAGTTTGGCAATGTAAAGTTGCTCAAACTTCAAATATGGACATAATGGTTATGAAGGGTTTTGAGGAGGTTATCTTGCTTCCCAAGGCATGGGGCTTGGCAAGATCATCAAATATGTCATATATGACATGATAGAATTTCCTTGGAATTTTTGGAGAATATTTCCTTTGTAAATATTTCAAAAGCTTGAAATATCCAGAAAGGGTTTTAGAGGGATTAGCCCATTATTTTGAACATGACCAAGTGTTGAAACTCTTATATATGGACAATATATGTCCTATGAGTCTCCCTGAATTTTGGCACATATTTTTGAAATACTTAAATAATTTTTCCCTATTAAAGACCATTTCTGGCCTTAAGAAAAAGCTTTTAAATAAAATAGGAAAATAACTTTTAAAATTATACCTTTGTGGTTTCTGGGAGTCCTATGACTACTAGGTCTCAAATATACTTTTTGAAATAATTTTCTCTCCCTAAATCAAGTACTTGCAGTGCAAACCTCAATTCAGGGGTTTTTGGAATACTAAATTTTAAAAATACATTTTGGCCAAATTAATTTTATAAGAAAATTCTATACTGCTATATAACACTTTGGGCAAAAGTTTTGGGTATGGAGATGAATTCTACAAGAGGTAATAGTTGACTTTAATGAGCACATGAAAAGCACATGAAGAAAAACTCAATTCCAAATAAAAGCCAAATGATGCCAAAAAATTTTGTTGGTCCAAATTTCCATGTTTCATTGATGCAAATAACATGTTACAAAATGCAGGGTGTGACAACGACTAACCATAACGATTTGAAAAATCATATTTTTGTGTACTTTTTTGTGAGTTAATTCCATGTGTAGTAAATTAGAAGGAATTTTCAAACATATTGGTCTCGTGGCATGGACACATGTACATGCATGGAGTGACATGGCATTTAAATTCCAAAAAATTACAAAATTATCAGAGAAACATGAAACCTTGCTTGATATAGTGTCATGCCGCCAATATGATGTGGTAAACAAATTGGCATGTTTGACGAAAGTTTGGACACACAACTCTCACAAACCGGAGCAACTCACTAGAAGGCTAGTGGTTCCGAGAGGGAACAATGCATTTTTTATGACGAATGGGAGATAGCTTCCTCTTACGGCCTTCAAATCTTTTCTACGTTTAATGTGCACTAATACAACTGTCATGTGAAAAATTGGAAAATTTCAGGGGTCATTTGACCTTTTTAACACATTTAAGAGATTTTCTAGTAATTTCATGACAATAATTGAAATTTGAACTACATCTACATGCAACGACTAACCATAACGGTTTGAAAAATCATATTTGTGTACTTGTGTGCGAGTTAATTCCTTGTGCAATAAATTAGAAGGAATTTTCAAACATATTGGTCTCACGACAAGGACACATGCATAAGTATGCATGGAGTGCCATGTAATGTCATGCCATCAAGATGATCTGGTAAAAAAATTGGCATGTTTATCGAAATTTTGGACACAGACCCCTCACAAAACGGAGCAACTCATTAGAAGGCTCATGGTTCCGAATGGGAACAATGCATGTTTGATGACGAACGGGAGATAGCTTCCTCTTACGACCTTCGAATATTTTCTACGTTTAACATGCACTAATACAACTGTCATGTGAAAATTTGGAAACTTTCAGGGGACATTTGACCTTTTAAAGACATTTAAGTGCTTTTCTAGCCATTTAATGACCATAATTGAAATTTGAACTACATCTACATGCAACGGCTAAACATAACGGTTTGAAAAATCATATTTGTGTACTTGTGTGCGAGTTAATTCAATGTGCAGTAAATTAGAAGGAATTTTCAAACATATTGGCCTCACGACATGGACACATGCATATGTATGCATGGAGTGCCATGACATTTCAATTCCAAAAATTAAAAAAATGATCAGAAAAATATGAAACCTTGTTTGATGTAATGTCATGCCATCAAGATGATGTGGTAAAGAAATTGGCATGTTTGTCGAAAGTTTGGACACACACCCCTCACAAACCGGAGCAACTCACTTGAAGGCTCGTGGTTTCAAGAGGGAACAATGCATGTTTGATGGCGAACGGGAGATAGCTTCCTCTTACGGCCTTCAATTTTTTTCTACATTTAACGTGCACTAATACAACTGTCATATGAAAATTCGGATAATCTCAGGGGTCATTTGACCTTTTAAATACATTTCAGTGATTTTCTAGCCATTTAATGACCACAATTGAAATTTGAACTACATCTACATGCAACGGCTAACCATAACGGTTTGAAAAATCATATTTGTGTACTTGTGTGCGAGTTAATTCCATGTGCAGTAAATTAGAAGGAATTTTCGAAAATATTTCTCTCACGACATGGACAGATGCATATGTATGCATGGAGTGCCATGGCATTTTAATTCCAAAAAATTAAAAAAAAGATCAGAAAAACATGAAACCTTGCTTGATGAAAGGTCATGCCATCAAGATGATGTGGTACTAAAATTGGCATGTTTGTCGAAAGTTTGGAGACACACCCCTCACAAACCGGAGCAACTCACTAGAAGGCTCGTGGTTCCGGGAGGGAACAATGCTTGTTTAATGATGAACAGGACATAGCTTCCTCTTACAACCTTCAATTTATTTTCTATATTTAACGTGCACTAATACAACTATCATGTGAAAAATCGGAAAATTTCAGGGATCATTTGACGTTTTAAAGACATTTAAGTAATTTTCTAGCCATTTAATGACCGTAACGTCTACATGCAATGGCTAACCATAACGGTGTGAAAAATCTTATTTTCTGTACTTGTGTGCGAGTTAATTCCATGTGCAGTAAAGTAGAATAAATTTCAAACGTATTGGTCTCACGGCATGGACACATGTACATGCATGGAGTGACATGGCATTTAAATTGCAAAAATAATAAAAAATGATCAGAAAAACATGAGACCTTGCTTAATGTAATGTCATGCACGAAGATGATGTGGTAAAAAAATTGGCATGTTTGATGAAAGTTTGGACACACACCCCTCACAAACTGGAGCAACTCACTAGAAAGCTAGTGGTTCCGAGAGGGAACAATGCATGTTTGATGACGAACGGGAGATAGCTTCCCGTTACGGCCTTCAATTTTTTTCTACATTTAACGTGCACTAATACAACTGTCATGTGTAAAATAAAAAATTCCAGGGGTCATTTGACCTTTTAAAGACATTTAAGTGATTTTCTAGCCATTTAATGACCGTAATTCAAATGTGAAGTACATCTACATGCAACGACTAACCATAACGGTTTTAAAAATCATATTTTTGTGTACTTGTGTGCGAGTTAATTCCATGTGCAGTAAATTAGAAGGAATTTTCAAACATATTGGTCTCGTGGAGTGGACACATGTACATGCATGGAGTGACATGGCATTTAAATTCCAAAACATTAAATAATTACCAGAGAAACATGAAACCTTGCTTGATGTAGTGTCATGCCACCAAGATGATGAGGTAAACAAATTGGCATGTTTGACAAAAGTTTGCACACACACCCCACACAAACCGCAGCAACTCACTAGTAGGCTAGTGGTTCCGAGAGGGAACAATGCATTTTTATGATGAATGGGAGATATCTTCCTCTTACGGCCTTCAAATTTTTTCTACATTTAATGTGCACTAATACAACTTTCATGTGAAAAATCGGAAAATTTCATCGATCATTTGACGTTTTACAGACATTTAAGTAATTTTCTAGCCATTTAATGACCATTATTCAAATTTGAACTACATCTACATGCAACAGCTAACCATAACGGTTTCAAAACTCATATTTTTGTGTACTTGTGTGCGAGTTAATTCCATGTGCAGTAAATTAGAAGGATTTTTCAAACCTATTGGTCTCGCGGCATGGACACGTGTACATGCATGGAGTGAAATGGCATTTAAATTCCAAAATCATAAAAAACGATCAGAAAAATATGAAACCTTGCTTGATGTCATGTCATGCCACCAAGATGATGTGGTAAAAAAATTGGCATGTTTGACGAAGTTTGGACACACACACCCCTTGCAAACCGGAGCAACTCACTAATAAGCTAGTGGTTCCGAGAGGGAACAATGCATGTTTGATGACGAATGGGAGATAGCTTCCCGTTACAGCCTTCAAATATTTTTCTACATTTAACGTGCACTAATACAACTGTCATGTGAAAATTGGAAAATTGCAGGGGTCGTTTGACCTTTTAAAGACATTTTGAGTGATTTTCTAGCCATTTAATGACCATAATTCAAATGTGAACTACATCTACATGCAACGGCTAACAATAACGGTTTGAAAAATCATATTTTTGTGTCCTTGTGTGCGAGTTAATTCCATGTGCGGTAAATTAGAAGGAATTTTCAAACATATTGGTCTCGCGGCATGGACACATGTACATGCATGGAGTGACATGGCATTTAAATTCCACACAATTGAAAAATTATTAGAAAAATATGAAACCTTGCTTGATGTAATGTCATGCCACCAAGATGATGTGGTTGACAAATTTGCCTATTTGACAAAAGTTTGGACACACACCCCTCACAAACCGGAGCAACTCACTAGAAGGCTAGAGGTTTCGAGTTGGAACAATGCATGTTTGATGACGAAAGGGAGATAGATTCCTCTCACGGCCATCAAATTTTTTCTATGTTTAACGTGCACTAAAACAACTGTCGTGTGAAAAATTGGAAAATTTCTGGGGTCATTTGACCTTTTAAAGACATTTAAGATATTTTCTAGCCGTTTAATGACCGTTATTGAAATTTGAACTACATCTACATGCAATGGTTAACCATAACGGGTTTCAAAAATTATAATTGTGTACTTGTGTGCGACTTAATTGCATGTGCAGTAAATTAGAAGGAATTTTCAAACATATTGGTCTCACAACATGGACACATGCATATGTATGCATGAAGTGCCATGGAATTTGAATTCCAAAAAATTAAAAGATGATCACAAAAATATGAAACCTGGCTTGATGTAATGCCATGCCATAAAGATGCTGTGGTAAAAAAATTGGCATGTTTGTCAAAATTTTGTACACACACCCCTCACAAACCGGAGCAACTCACTAGAAGGCTTGTGGTTCCGAGAGGGAACAATGCATGTTTGATGATGAACGGGAGATAGCTTCCTCTTACAGCCTTCAAATTTTTTCTACGTGTAACATGCACTAATACAATTGTCATGTGAAAATCTGGAAAATTGGAGGGGTCATTTGACCTTTTGAAGACATTTAAGCGATTTTCTATCCATTTAATGGTCGTAATTGAAAGTTGAACTACATCTAGATGCAACGGCCAACCATAACGGTTTTAAAAAAAATCAAATTTTTGTGTACTTGTGTGCGAGTTAATTCCATGTGCAGTAAATTTGAAGTATTTTTCAAACATATTGGTCTCGCGACATGGACACCTATACATGGATGGAGTGACTTGGCAATTAAATTGCAAAAAATTAAAAAATGATCAGAAAAACATCAAACCAAGCTTCATGTAATGTCATGCCACCAAAATGATGTGGTAAAAAAATTGGCCTGTTTGAAGAAAGTTTGGACACACACCCCTCAGAAACCGGAGCAACTCACTAGAAGGCTAGTGTTTTTGAGAGGGAACGATGCATGTTTGATGACGAACGGGAGATAGCTTCCTCTTACGGCCTTCAAAGTTTTTCTACGTTTAACGTGCACTAATACAACTGACATGTGAAAATTTGAAAATTCCAGGGGTAATTTGACCTTTTAAAGACATTTAAGTGATTTTCTAGCCATTTAATGACCATAATAGAAATTTGAACTACATCCACATTGAACGGCTAACCATAACGGTTTGAAAAATCATATTTGTGTACTTGTGTGCGAGTTAATTCCATGTGCAGTACATTAGACGGGATTGTGAAACATATTGGTCTCACGTCATGGACACATGAATGGAGTGCAATGGCATTTTAATTCCATAAAAATTATAAATTATCAGAAAACCATGAAATCTTGCTTGATGTAATGTCATGCCAACAAGATGATGTGGTAAAAAATTGGCATGTTTGACGAAAGTTCGGACACCCCCCTCTCAAACCGGAGCAACTCACTAGAAGGCTTGTGGTTCCGAGAGGGAACAATGCATGTTTGATGACAAACGAGAGATAGCTTCCTCTTATGGCCTTCACATTTTCTACCTTTAATGTGCATTAATACAACTGTCATGTGAAAAATTTGAAAATTTCAGGGTTCATTTGCCATTCTAAAGACATTTAAGTAAATTTTAGCCATTTAATGACCGTAATTCAAAGTTGAACTACATCTACATGCAATGGCTAACCATAACTGTTTGAAAAAAAATCATACTTGTGTACTTGTTTGCGAGTTAATTCGATGTGCAGTAGATTAGAAGGAATTTTCAAACATATTGGTCTCGTGCCATGGATACACATGCATTGAGTGCCATGGAATTTTAATTCAAAAATTGAAAAATTATCAGAAAAACATGAAACCTTGCTTGATGTAATGTCATTCCACCAAGATGATGTGGTAAAATAATTGGCCTGTATGACGAAAGTTTGGACACCCCCCCTCAGAAACCGGAGCAACTCACTAGATAGCTCGTGGTTCCGAGTGGGAACAATGCATGTTTGATGACGAATGGGAGATAGCTTCCTCTTATGGCCTTCAAATTTATTCTACTTTTAACGTGCATTAATACAACCGTCATGTGAAAATTAGGAAAATTTCAGGGGTCATTTGACCTTTTAAAGATATTTAAGTGATTTTCGAGCCATTTAATAACCATAATTGAAATTTGAACTACATCTACTTGCAACGGCTAAACATAACGGTTTGAAAAATCTTATTTGTGTGCTTGTGTGCGAGTTAATTCCATGTGCAGTAAATTAGAAGGAATTTTTTGAAACATATTGGTCTCACGACATGGACACATGCATATGTATGCATGGAGTGCCATGACATTTTAATTCCAAAAAATTAAAAAATATGATCAGAAAAATAGGAAACCTTGCTTGATGTAATGTCATGCCATCAAGATGATGTGGTAAAAAAATGGCCTGTTTGACGAAACTTTTGACACACAACCCTCATAAATATGTTTGACGAAACCGTCAAGATGATGTGGCTAACCGTGACAGTTTGAAAAATCATATTTGTGTACATGTTTGCGAATTAATTCCATGTGCAATAGATTTGAAGGAATTTTCAAACATATTGGTCTCACGGTACGGACACACATGCATCGAGTGCCATGGCATTTTAATTCCAAACAATTAATAAATTAGCAGAAACACATGAAACCTTGCTTGATTTAATGTCATGCCACCAAGATGATGTGGTAAAAAAATTGGCATGTTTGACGAAAGTTTGGACACCCCCCTCAGAAACCGGAGCAACTCACTAGAAGGCTCATTGTTCCGAGAGGGAACAATGCATGTTTGATGACAAATGGGAGATAGCTACCTCTTATGGCCTTCAAATTTTTTCTACGTTTAACATGCATTAATACAACTATCATTTGAAAAATTGGAAATTCTAGGGGTCATTTGACATTTTAAAGACATCTACCTTTTTTTAGCCATTTAATGACCGTAATTCAAAGTTCAACTACATCTACATGCAATGGCTAACCATAACGGTTTGAAAATCATATTTGTGTATTTATATGCCAGTTAATTCCATGTGCAGTAGATTAGAAGGAACTTTCAAACATATTGGTCTCGCGGCATGGACACACATGCATGGAGTGCCATGGCATTTTAATTCCAAAAAATAAAAAATTATCAAAAAAAAACTTGAAACCTTGCTTGATGTAATGTCATGCCACCAATATGATGTGGTGAAGAAATTGGCATGTTTGACTAAAGTTTGGACACACGCCCCTCAGAAACCGGGGCAACTCACTAGAAGGCTCGTGCTTCCGAGAGGGAACAACGCACTAATACAACTGTCATGTGAAAATTTGGAAAATTTCAGGTGTCATTTGACCTTTTAAAGACATTAAAGTGATTTTCTAGCCATTTAATGACCGTAATTGAAATTTTAACTACATCTACATGCAACGGCTAACCATAACGGTTTGAAAAATCATATTTGTGTACTTGTGTGCGAGTTAATTCAATGTGCAGTAAATTAGAAGGAATTTTCAAACATATTGGTCTCACGACATGGACACATGCATATCTATGCATGGAGTGCCATGGCATTTTACTTCCAAATTTTAAAAAAAAAAATCAGAAAAATATGAAACCTTGCTTGATGTAATGTCATGCCATCATGTTAATGTGGTAAAAAAATTGGCATGTTTGTTGAAAGTTTGGACACACACCCCTCACTAACCGCAGCAACTCACTTGAAGGCTCGTGGTTCCGAGAGGGTACAATGCATGTTTAATGACGAACGGGAGATAGCTTCCTATTACGGCTTCAATTTTTTTTCTGCATGTAACATGCACTAATACAACTGTCATGTGAAAAATTTGAAAATTTCATGGGTCATTTGACCATTTGAAGACATTTAAGTGATTTTCTAGACATTTAATGACCGTTATTCAAATTTGAACTACATGTACATGCAACAGGTAACTATAATAGTTTGAAAAATCATATTTTTGTGTCCTTGTGTGCGAGTTAATTCCATGTGTAGTAAATTAGAAGGAATTTTCAAACATATTGGTCTCGAGGCAAGGACACGTGTACATGCATGGAGTGACATGGCATTTAAATTCCAAAAAAATAAAAAACAATCAGAAAAATATGAAACCTTGCTTGATGTAATGTCATGCCACCAAGATGATATGGTAAAAAAATGGCATGTTTGACGAAGTGTGGACACACACCCCACGTAAACCGGAGCAACTCACTAGAAGGCTAGTGGTTCCGAGAGGGAACAATGCATGTTTGATGACGAACGGGAGATAGCTTCCCGTTACAGCCTTCAAATATTTTTTCTACATTTAACGTGCACTGGTACATCTGTCATGTTAAAAATTGGAAAATTTCAGGGGTCATTTGACCTTTTAAAGACATTTAACTGATTTTCTAGCCATTTAATGACCGTAATTCAAATGTGAACTACATCTACATGCAACGGCTATCCATAACGATTTGAAAAATCATATTTTTGTGTTCTTGTGTGCGAGTTAATTCCATCTGCAGTAAATTAGAAGGAATTTTCAAACATATTGGTCTCGCGGCATGGACACATGTACATGCATAGAGTGACATGGCATTTAAATTCCAAACAATTAAAAAATTATCAGAAAAACATGAAACCTTGCTTGATGTAATCTCATGCCATCAAGATGATGTGGAAAAAACATTGGCATGTTTTTTTAAAGTTTGTACACATGCCCCTCACAAACGGGAATAACTCACTTGATGCCTTGTGGTTCCGAGAGGGAACAATGCATGTTTAATGACGAACGGGAAATAGCTTCCTATTACGGCCTTCATTTTTTTTCTCCGTGTAACATGCACTAATACAACTGTCATGTGAAAATTTGGAAAATTTCAGGGGTCATTTTACCATTTGAAGACATTTAAGTCATTTTCTAGCCATTTAATGACAGTTATTCAAATTTGAACTACATCTACATGCAACGGGTAACCATAACGGTTTCAAAAATCATATTTTTGTGTACTTGTGTGCGAGTTAATTCCATGTGCAGTAAATTAGAAGGAATTTTCAAACATATTGGTCTCATGACATGCACACATCCATATGTATGCATGGAGTTCTATGATATTTTAATTCCAAAAAATTAAAAAAATGATCAGAAAAATATGAAACCTTGCTTGATGTAATGTTATGCCATCAAGATGATGTGGTAAAAAACATTGTCCTGTTTGACGAAAGTTTGGACACATACCCCACACAAACCAGAGCAACTCCCTAGAATGCTAGTGGTTCCGAGACGGAACAATGCATGTTTGATGATGAACGGGAGATAGCTTCCTCTTACGGCCTTCAAAAGTTTTCTACGTTTAACATGCACTAATACAACTTTCATGTGAAAATTTGGAAAATTTCAGGGGTCATTTGACCTTTTAAAGACATTTAAGTGATTTTCTAGCCATTTAATGACCATAATTGAAATTTGAACTACATCTACATGCAACGACTAACCATAACGGTTTGAAAAATCATATTTGTGTACTTGTGTGCGAGTTAATTCAATGTGCAGTAAATTAGAAGGAATTTTCAAACATATTGGTCTCACGACATAGACACATGCATATCTATGCATCGAGTGCCATGGCATTTTAATTCCAAAAAATAAAAAATTGATCAGAAAAATATGAAACCTTGTTTGATGTAATGTCCTGCCATCAAGATGATGTGGTAAAAAATTTGGCATGTTTGTTGAAAGTTTGGACACACACCCCTCACAAACCGGAGCAACTCACTTGAAGGCTCGTGGTTCCGAGAGGGTACAATGCATGTTTATTGACGAACGGGAGATAGCTTCCTATTAAGGCCTTCAATTTTTTTCTACCGGTAACATGCACTAATACAACTGTCATGTGAAAATTTGGAAAATTTCAGGGGTCATTTGACCATTTGAAGACATTTAATTGATTTTCTAGCCATTTAATGACCGCTATTCAAATATGAACTACATCTTCATGCAACAGGTAACCATAATGGTTTGAAAAATCGTATTTTTGTGTCCTTGTGTGCGAGTTAATTCCGTGTGCAGTAAATTAGAAGGAATTTTCAAACATATTGGTCTCGCGGCATGGACACGTGTACATGCATGGAGTGACATGGCATTTAAATTCCAAAAAAATTAAAAAACAATAAAAAATATGAAACCTTGCTAGATGTAATGTCATGCCACCAAGATGATGTGGTAAAAAAAATTGGCCTGTATGACGAAAGTTTGGACACCCCCCCTCAGAAACCGGAGCAGCTCACTAGATGGCTCGTGGTTCCGAGAGGGAACAATGCATGTTTGATGACGAATGGGTGATAGCTTCCTCTTATGGCCTTAAAATTTATTCTACTTTTAACGTGCATTAATAAAACTGCCATGTGAAAATTTGGAAAATTTCAGGGGTCATTTGACCTTTTTAAGATATTTAAGTGATTTTATAGCCATTTAATACCCATAATTGAAATTTGAACTACATCTACATGCAACGGCTAAACATAACGGTTTGAAAAATCCTATTAGTGTGCTTGTGTGCGAGTTAATTCCATGTGCAGTAAATTAGAAGGAATTTTCAAACATATTGGTCTCATAACATGGACACATGCATATTTATGCATGGAGTGCCATGGCATTTTAGTTCCAAAAAATTTAAAAATATGATCTGAAAAATAAGAAACCTTACTTGATGTAATGTCATGCCATCAAGATAATGTGGTAAAAAATTGGCCTGTTTGACGAAACTTTGGACACACACCCCTCACAAACTGGAGCAACTCACTAGAAGGCTAGTGGTTCCGAGAGGGAACAATGCATGTTCGATGACGAATGGGAGATAGCTTCCTCTTACGGCCTTCAATTTGTTTCTACATTTAACATTCACTAATACAACTATCGTGTGAAAAATTGGAAAATTTTAGGGGTCATTTGACCTTTGAAAGACATTGAAATAATTTTCTAGTCATTTAATGACCGTAATTCAAAGTGGAACTACATCTACATGCAATGGCTAACCGTAATGGTTCGAAAAATCATATGTGTGTACATGTTTGCGAATTAATTCCATGTGCAATAGATTTGAAGGAACTTTCAAACATATTGGTCTCACGGCATGGACACACATGCATGGAGTGCCATGGCGTTTTAATTCCAAACAATTAATAAATTAGCAGAAAAACATGAAACCATGCTTGATTTAATGTCATGCCACCAAGATGATGTGGTAAAAAAATTGGCATGTTTGACGAAAGCTTGGACACCCCCTCCTGAGAAACCGGAGCAACTCACTAGAAGATTCGTTGTTCCGAGAGGGAATAATGCATGTTTGATGACAAACGGGAGATAGCTACCTCTTATGGCCTTTAAATTTTTTCTATGTTTATCATGCATTAATACAACTGTCATGTGAAAAAATGGAAAATTCCAGGGGTCATTTGACATTTTAAAGACATCTAAGTAATTTTTAGCCATTTAATGACCATAATTCAAAGTTGAACTACATCTACATGCAATGGCTAACCATAACGGTTTGAAAATCATTTTTGTGTACTTATATGTGAGTTAATTCCATGTGCAGTAGATTAGAAGGAACTTTCAAACATATTGGTCTCGCGGCATGGACACACATGCATGGAGTGCCATGGCATTTTAATTCCAAAAAATAAAAAATTATCAAAAAAAACATGAAACCTTGTTTGTTGTAATGTCATGCCACCAAGATGATGTGGTGAAAAAATTGGCATGTTTGACGAAAGTTTGGACACACGCCCCTCAGAAACCGGGGCAACTCACCAGAAGGCTCGTGGTTCCGAGAGGGAAAAATGCATCAATACAACTGTCGTGTGAAAATTTGGATAATTTCAGGTGTCATTTGATCTTTTAAAGACATTTAAGTGATTTTCTAGCCATTTAATGATCGTAATTAAAATTTGAACTACATCTACATGCAACGGCTAACCATAACGGTTAGAAAAATTATATTTGTGTACTTATGTGCGAGTTAATTCAATGTGCAGTAAATTAGAAGGAATTTTCAAACATATTGGTCTCACGACATGGACACATGCATATCTATGCATGGAGTGCCATGGCATTTTAATTCCAAAAAATAAAAAAAATTGATCAGAAATATATGAAACCTTGCTTGATGTAATGTCATGCCATCAAGATGATGTGGTAAAAAAATTGGCATGTTTGTTGAAAGTTTGGACACACACCCCTCAAAAACCGGAGCAACTCACTTGAAGGCTCGTCGTTCCGAGAGGGTACAATGCATGTTTAATGACGAACAGGAGATAGCTTCCTATTATGGCCTTCAATTTTTTTTCTACGTGTAACATGCACTAATACAACTGTCATGTGAAAATTTGGAAAATTTCAGGGGTCATTTGACCATTTGAAGACATTTAAGTGATTTTTCAGCCATTTAATGACCGCTATTCAAATTTGAACTACATGTACATGCAACAGGTAACCATAATAGTTTGAAAAATCATATTTTTGTGTCCTTCTGTGTGAGTTAATTCCATGTGCAGTAAATTAGAAGGAATTTTTAAACATATTGGTCTTGCGGCATGGACACGTCTACATGCATGGAGTGACATGACATTTAAATTCCAAAAATAAATAAAAAACAATCAGAAAAATATGAAACCTTGCTTGATGTAATGTCATGCCATCAAGATGATGTGGAAAAAAAATTGGCATGTTTGACGAAGTTTGGACACACACCCCTCGCAAACGGGAATAACTCACTTGAAGGCTCGTGGTACCGAGAGGGAACAATGCATGTTTGATGACGAACTGGAGATAGCTTCCCGTTATAGCCTTCAAATATTTTTTCTACATTTAACATGCCCTAATACCACTGTCATGTGAAAAATTGGAAAATTTCAAGGGTCATTTGGCCTTTTAAAGATATTTAAGTGATTTTCTAGCCATTTAATGACCGTAATTCAAATGTGAACTACATCTACATGCAACGGCTAACCATAACGGTTTGAAAAATCATATTTTTGTGTACTTGGGTGTGAGTTAATTCCATGTGCAGTAAATTAGAAGGAATTTTCAAACATATTGGTCTCGCGGCCACATATACATGCATGGAGTGACATGGAATTTAAATTCCGAACAATTAAAAAATTATCAGAAAAACATGAAACCTTGCTGGATGTAATGTCATGCCACCAAGATGATATGGTAAAAAAATTGGCATGTTTGACGAAGTTTGGACACACGCCGCTCGTAAACCGGAGCAACTCACTAGAAGGCTAGTGGTTTTGAGAGGGAACAATGCATGTTTGATGAAGAACGGGAGATAGCTTCCCGTTACAGCCTGCAAATATTTTTCAACATTTAACGTGCACTGATACAACTGTCATGTGAAAAATTGGAAAATTTCAGGGGTCATTTGACCTTTTAAAGACATTTAAATTATTTCTAGCCATTTAATGACCGTAATTCAAATGTGAACTACATCTACATGCAATGGCTAACCATAACGGTTTGAAAAATCATAATTTTGTGTACTTGTGTGCGAGTTAATTCCACGTGGAGTAAATTAGAAGGAATTTTCAAAGAGTAAAATGCATTCATGGTCACTCAACTTGTATCAAAAGCTCACTTTGGTTACCGTACTTAAGAATACGGTCGGTACGGTCACAATATAAGACTTGAGGTGATTCTACGGTCACTGCCTCACCGTATAACTTCGTATTTTACTCCATTGACCAGTCAAATGTCACAGGACCTCTCTACCTTTATGTGGGTCCCACAGTTCAGCAGAAAAAAGAAATAAAACACTATGCTTCATAGGGGAATCGAACCAAGGATCAGTCGCAGCACCGCGGGATCAAGGTGTGCACAATTTGTCGTGTCGTAGCCGCCGCCTGCGTGCATGCATGCATGCGCTATCGTGCGCGGGCAGGACGGGACTTCCTACTCCCTCTGCATGCCACCCCAGGGCGCGCCACTCTACTCCATGCCGCATGCCATCACCACATGCACTCCGACGAGCCCGGCCACTATAGCCGCATACATTACGACAGTCGTTAGAGTTAAACATCAGACTGCAAGTGGGACCGTCCACGGGTTGTCCGCAGCGTCCCACTAAGTTATGCGGGCTTTGCCGGCTAGTCCACAACGACGATGGAGATTAAGCGGCGTCCGCATAAGCCGACATAAACCCACATAACGCGTACACTTGAGATGAACCATGTTGTGTGGTGCTAGTGCAGGTCGTGAATGGCGGCAATGCCCGGTCCTGCAATATTGCGGCGCACCTAGCTTAGCCAAGCGAGAGTGGAGTGGGTCGACAAGCGTTTACGCACGAGCGCGATCCATAGCACATTGTGCAACTGATTTGAACAGGCGGCCGGGCAGCGGGCCTCTTGCATAGCTTTTCTCCATGGGCGTGTGACGGCAGGAATCAGACGGAACAGCGCCGCGTCAGAGCAGGGCAACGTACGGACACAGAGCTAGCGGTGGAGCTCCAGCTGCCGCATGCCTCGGCCTCAGCCACGCCGCAATCGCTCAACGTCTCGAGTTCATGGTTAACAAGAAGTTGCATTTTTTATTGATGAATTGAAACGAAGTTGTGTGGGCACAGTTGTTAGCGTACGTGGGCTTCAACAGATGATCGCTGGTTCAATTCTCCTGCAACGCATAGCGTTTTTCATTGACATATGGGCCCCACACAGGTAGAGAGAGGGTGATGTAATGTTTGACCGGTCAACATATTAAAATACGAAGCTATACGATAAGACCGTAACCGTATAATCACCTCGAGTCGTATGTAATGACTGAATTGACCGTATTCTTAAGTACAGTGACCAAAGTGAGCTTTTGACACAAGTTCAATGACCGCGGATCCATTTGACTCATTTTCAAACATACTGGTTTCGCGGCATGGACACATGTACATGCATGGAGTGACATGGCATTTAAATTCCAAACAATTAAAAAATTATCAGAAAAACATGAAACCTTGCTTGATGTAATGTCATGCCATCAAGATGATATGGAAAAAAATTAGGCATGTTTTTTGAAAGTTTTGACACACACCCCTCACAAACCGGAGTAACTCACTTGAAGGCTCGTGGTTACAAGAGGGAACAATGCATGTTTAATGACGAACGGGAGATAGCTTCCTATTACGGCCTTCATTTTTTTTCTACTTGTAACATGCACTAATACAACTATCATGTGAAAATTTGGAAAATTTCAGGGGTCATTTTACCATTTGAAGACATTTAAGTGATTTTCTAGCCATTTAATGACCGTTATTCGAATTTGAACTTCATCTACATGCAACCGGTAACCATAACGGTTTCAAAAACCCTATTTTTGTGTACTTGTGTGCGAGTTAATTCCATGTGCAGTAAATTAGAAGGATTTTTCAAACATATTGGTCTCGCGGCATGGACACGTGCACATGCATGGAGTGACATGGCATTTAAATTACAAAAAAAATAAAAAACAATCAGAAAAATATGAAACCTTGATTGATGTAATGTCATGCCACCAAGATGATATGGTAAAAAAATTGGCATGTTTGACGAAGTTTGGACACACACCCGTCGTAAACTGGAGCAACTCACAAGAAGGCTAGTGGTTCCGAGAGGGAACAATGCATGTTTGATGACGAACGGGAGATAGCTTCCCGTTACAGCCTTCAAATATTTTTCTACATTTAACGTGCACTGATACAACTTTCATGTGAAAAATAGGAAAATTTCAGGGGTCATTTGACCTTTTAAAGACATTTAAGTGATTTTCTAGCCATTAAATGACGGTAATTCAAATGTGAACTACATCTAGATGCAACAGCTATCCATAACGGTTTGAGAAATCCTATTTTTGTGTACTTGTGTGCGAGTTAATTCCAAGTGCGGTAAATTAGAAGGAATTTTCAAACATATTGGTCTCGCGGCATGGACACATGTACATGCATGGAGTGACATGGAATTTAAATTCCAAACAATTCAAAAATTATCAGAAAAACATGAAACCATGCTTGATGTAATGTCATGCCATCAAGATGATGTGGTAAAAAAATTGGCATGTTTGTCGAAAGTTTGGACACACACCCCTCACAAACCGGAGCAACTCACTTGAAGGCTCGTGGTTCCGAGAGGGAACAATGCATGTTTAATGATGAACCGGAGATAGCTTCCTATTATGGCCTTCAAATGCACTAATACAACAGTAATGTAAAAATTTGGAATATTTCAGGGGCCATTTGACCATTTGAAGACATTTAAGTGATTTACTAGCCATTTAATAACCGTTATTCAAATTTGAACTACATCTACATGCAACGGCTAATCATAACGGTTTGACAAATCATATTTTTGTGTACTTGTGTGCGAGTTAATTCCATGTGCAGTAAATTAGAAGGATTTTTCAAACATATTGGTCTCGCGGCATGGACACGTGTACATGCATGGAGTGACATGTCATTTAAATTCCCCAAAAAAACTATCAGGAAAATATGACACTTTGCTTGATGTAATGTCATGCCACCAAGATGATATGGTAAAAAAAATTGGCATGTTTGACGAAGTTTGGACACACACCCCTCGTAAACCGGAGCAACTCACCCGAAGGCTAGTGGTTCCAAGAGGGAACAATGCATGTTTGATGACGAACGGGAGATAGCTTCCCGTTACAGCCTTCAAATATTTTTCTACATTTAACGTGCACTGATACAACTGTCATGTGAAAAATTGGAAAATTTCGGGGGTCATTTGACCTTTTAAAGACATTTAAGATATTTTCTGGCCATTTAATGATCGTAATTGAAATTTGAACTACATCTACATGCAACGGCTAACCATAATGGGTTTGAAAAATCATATTTGTGTACTTGTGTGCGACTCAAATCCTTGTGAAGTAAATTAGAAGGAATTTTCAAACATATTGGTCTCACGACATGGACACATGCATATGTATGCGTGAAGTGCCATGGCATTTTAATTCAAAAAAATTAAAAAGATGATCAGAAAATATGGAACCTTGCTTAATGTAATGTCATGCCATCAAGATAATGTGGTAAAAAATTGGCATTTTTGTCAAAAGTTTGGACACACACTCCTCACAAACTGGAGCAACTCACTAGAATGCTAGTGGTTCCGAGAGGGAACAATACATATTTGATGACAAACAGGAGATAGATTCCTCTTACGGCCTTCAAATTATTTATATGTTTAACATGCACTAATACAACTGTCATGTGAAAATTTTGAAAATTCCAGGGGTAATTTGACCTTTTAAAGACATTCAAGTGATTTTCTAGCCATTTAATGACCATAATTAAAATTTGAACTACATCCACATGGAACGGCTAACCATAACGGTTTGAAATATCATATTTGTGTACTTGTGTGCGAGTTAATTCCATGTACAGTAAATTAGAAGGAATTTTCAAACATATTGGTCTCACGACATGGACACATGTGTATGTATGCATGGAGTTCCATGGCATTTTAATTCCAAAAAATTAAAACAAAATATTAGAAAAATATAAAACCTTGCTTGATGTAATGTCATGCCATGAAGATGATGTGCTAAATAAAATTGGCATGTTTGACGAAAGTTTGGACACATACCCCTCACAAGCCGGAGCAACTCACTAGAAGGGTAGTGGTTCCGAGAGGGAACAATGCATGCTTGATGACGAATGGGAGATAACTTCCTCTTACGGCCTTCAATTTTTTTTCTACATTTAACGTGCACTAATACAACTATCATGTGAAAAATTGGAAAATTTCAGTGGTCTTTTAACCTTTTAAAGACATTTAAGTAATTCTCTAGCCATTTAATGACCATAATTCAAAGTTGAACTACATCTACATGAAATGGCTAACCATAACTATTTGAAAAATCATATTCGTGTACTTGTTTGCCAGTTAATTCCATTTGTAGTAGATTAGAAGGAATTTTCAAACATATTGGTCTCGCGCCATGGACACACATGCATGGAGTGCCATGGCATTTTAATTCCGAAAAAATTAAAAATTATCAGAAAAACATGAAACCTTGCTGGATGTAATGTCATGCCACCAAGATGATGTGGTAAAAATATTGGCCTGTTTGACGAAAGTTTGGACACCCCACCCCCTCAGAAACCGGAGTAACTCACAAGAAGGCTCGTGGTTCCTAGGGGGAACAATGCATGTTTGAAGACAAATGGGAGATAGCTTCTTCTTATGGCCTTCAAATTGTTTCTACGTTTCACATGCATTAATCGACTGTCATGTAAAAAATTGGAAACTTCCAGGGGTCATTTGACTTTTTAAGGACATTTAAGTAATTTTTAGCCACTTAATTACCGTAATTCAAAGTTGAACTACATCTACATGCAATGGCTAACCATAACGGTTTGAAAAATCATATTTGTGTACTTGTTTGCGAGTTAATTCCATTTGCAGTAGATTAGAAGGAATTTTCAAACATATTGGTCTCGCGGCATGGACAATCATGCATGGAGTGCCATGGCATTTGAATTCCAAAAAATTAAAAAAATATCAAAAAACATGAAACCTTGCTTGATGTAATGTCATGCCACAAAGATGATGTCGTAAAAAATTGGCCTGTTTGACGAAAGTTTGGACACACCCCCCTCAAAAACCGAAGCAACTCACTAGAAGGCTCGTGGTTCCGAGAGGGAACAATGCATGTTTGATGACGAACGGGAGATAGCTTCCTCTTATGGCCTTCAAATATTTTCTACTTTTAACGTGCATTAATAAAACCGTCATGTGAAAATTTGGAAAATTTCAGCGTTCATTTGACCTTTTAAAGACATTTAAGTGATTTTCTACCCATTTAATGACCGTAATTGAAATTTCAACTACATCTACATGCAATGGCAAACCATAACGATTTGAAAAATCATATGTGTGTGTTTGTGTGCGAGTTAATTCCATGTGCAGTAAATTAGAAGGAATTTTCAAACATATTGGTCTCACGACATGGACACATGCATATGTATGCATGGAGTGCCACGGTATTTTAAATCCAAAAAATTAAAAAATGATCAAACAAATATGAAACCTTGCTTGATGTAATGTCATGCCATCAAGATGATTTGGTAAATAAACTGGCATGTTTGTCGAATGTTTGGACACACTCCCCTCACAAATTGGAGCACTCACCAGAAGGCGCGTTGTTCTGAGCGGGAACGATGCATGTCTGATGATGAACAGGAGATAGACTCCTCTTATGGCCTTCAAATTTTCTACTTTTAATATGCATTAATACAACTGTCACGTGAAAATTTGGAAAATTTTAGGGGTCATTTGACCTTTTAAAGACATTTAAGTGATTTTCTAGCCATTTAATGACCGTAATTGAAATTTGAACTACATCTACATACAACGGCTAACCATGATGGTTTGAAAAATCAGATTTGTGTGCTTGTGTGTAAGTTAATTCCATGTGCAGTAAATTAGAAGGAATTTTCAAACATATTGGTCTCACGACATGGACACATGCATATGTATGCATGGAGTGCCATGGCATTTTAATTCCAAAAAATTAAAAAAATGATCAAAAAAATATGAAACATTGCTTGATGTAATTTCTTGCCATCAAGATGATGTGGTAAAAATTTGGCCTGTTTGATGAAAGGTTGGACACACACCCCTCACGAACCAGAGCAACTCAGTAGAAAGCTAGTGGTTCCGAGAGGGAACAATGCATGTTTGATGACGAACGGGAGATAGCTTCCTCTTACGGCCTTCAATTTTTTTATACATTTAACGTGCACTAATACAACTGTCGTGTGAAAAATTGGAAAATTTCAGGGGTCATTTAACCTTTTAAAGACATTGAAGTAATTTTCTAGCGATTTAATGACTGTAATTCAAAGTTGAATGACATCTACATGCAATGGCTAACCATAACAGTTTGAAAGATCATATTTGTGTACCTGTTTGCGAGTTAATTCCATGTGCAGTAGATTAGAAGGAATTTTCAAACATATTAGTCACATGGCATGGACACACATGCATGGAGTGCCATGGCATTTTAATTCCAAAAAATTAATAAATTATCAGAAAAACATGAAACTTTGCTTGATGTAATGTCATGCCACCAAGATGATGTGGTAAAGAAATTGGCCTGTTTCACGAAAGTTTGGACACACCCCCCTCAGAAACCGGAGCAACTCACTAGAAGGCTCGTGGTTCCGAGAGGGAACAATGCATGTTCGATGACAAACGGGAGATAGCTTCCTCTAATGGCCTTCGAATGTTTTCTACTTTTAACCTGCATTAATACAACCGTCATGTGAAAAATTGGAAAATTTCAGGGGTCATTTAACGTTTTAAAGACATTTAAGTGATTTTCTAGCCATTTAATGACCGTAGTTGAAATTTGAACTACATCTACATGCAACAGCTAACCATAATGGCTTGAAAAATCATATTTGTGTGCTTGTGTGCGAGTTAATTCCATGTGCAGTAAATTAGAAGGAATTTTCAAACATATTGGTCTCGCGACATAGACACATGCATATGTATTCATGGAGTGCCATGGTATTTTAATTCCAAAAAATTTAAAAAATGATGAGAAAAATATGAAACCCTGCTTGATGTAATGTCATGCCATCAAGATAATGTGGTAAAAAATTGGCATGGTTGTCGAAAGTTTGGACACACACTCCTCACTAACCGGAGCAACTCACTAGAAGGCGCGTGGTTCCGAGAGGGAACAATGCATGTTTGATGACGAACGGGAGATAGCCTCCTCTTATGGCCCTCAATTTTTTTCTACTTTTAACATGCATTAATATTACTGTCATGTGGAAATTGGTAAAATTTCAGGGGTCATTTGACCTTTCAAAGACATTTAAATGATTTTCTAGCCATTTAATGACCGTAATTGGAATTTGAACTACATCTACATGCAACGGCTAACAATAACGATTTGAAAAATCATATTTGTGTGCTTGTGTGCAAGTTAATTCCGTGTGCAGTAAATTAGAATTAATTTTCAAACATATTGGTCTCATGACATGGACACATGCATATGTATGCAGGGAGTGCCATGGCATTTTAATTCCAATATATTAAAAAAATTATCAAAAAAATATGAAACCCTGCTTGATGTAATGTCATGCCATCAAGATGATGTGGTAAAAAAATTGGCCTGTTTGACGAAAGTTTGGACACACACCCCTCACAAACCGGAGCAACTCAATAGAAGGCTAGTGGTAGCGAGAGGGAACAATGCATGTTTGATGATGAATGGGAGATAGCTTCCTCTTACGGCCTTCAATTTTTTTCTACATTTAACGTGCACTAATACAACTGCCGTGTGAAAAATTGGAAAATTTCAGGGGTCATTTGACCTTTTAAAGACGTTGAAGAAATTTTCTAGCCATTTAATATCCGTAATTCAAAGTTCAAAGACATCTACATGCAATAGCTAACCATAACGGTTTGAAAAATCATATTTGTGTACTTGTTTGCGAGTTAATTCCATGTGTAGTAGATTAGAAGGAATTTTCAAAGATATTGGTCTCACGGCATAGACACACATGCATGGAGTGCCATGGCATTTTAATTCAAGAAAATTAATAAATTATTAGAAAAACATGAAACCTTGCTTGATGTAATGTCATGCCACCAAGATGATGTGCTAAAAAATTGGCTTGTTCGATGAAATTTTGGACACACACCCCTCAGAAATCGGAGCAACTAAGTAGAAGGCTCGTGGTTCCGAGAGGGTACAATGCATGTTTGATGACGAATGGAGATAGCTTCCTCTTATGGCCTTCAATTTTTTCAACATTTAACGTGCACTAATACAACTATCATGTGAAAAATTGGAAGAATTTCAAGGGTCATTTAACCTTTTAATGACATTTAAGTTATTTTCTAGCCATTTAATAACAGTAATTCAAATTTGAACTACATCTACATGCAACGGCTAACCATAACTGTCATGTGAAAAATTGGAAAATTTCGGGGGTCATTTGACCTTTTAAAGACATTTAAGATATTTTCTGGCCATTTAATGATCGTAATTGAAATTTGAACTACATCTACATGCAACGGTTAACCATAATGGGTTTGAAAAATCATATTTGTGTACTTGTGTGCGACTCAAATCCTTGTGAAGTAAATTAGAAGGAATTTTCAAACATATTGGTCTCACGACATGGACACATGCATATGTATGCGTGAAGTGCCATGGCATTTTAATTCAAAAAAATTAAAAAGATGATCAGAAAAATATGGAACCTTGCTTAATGTAATGTCATGCCATCAAGATAATGTGGTAAAAAATTGGCATTTTTGTCAAAAGTTTGGACACACACTCCTCACAAACTGGAGCAACTCACTAGAATGCTAGTGGTTCCGAGAGGGAACAATACATATTTGATGACAAACAGGAGATAGATTCCTCTTACGGCCTTCAAATTATTTATATGTTTAACGTGCACTAATACAACTGTCATGTGAAAATTTTGAAAATTCCAGGGGTAATTTGACCTTTTAAAGACATTCAAGTGATTTTCTAGCCATTTAATGACCATAATTAAAATTTGAACTACATCCACATGGAACGGCTAACCATAACGGTTTGAAATATCATATTTGTGTACTTGTGTGCGAGTTAATTCCATGTACAGTAAATTAGAAGGAATTTTCAAACATATTGGTCTCACGACATGGACACATGTGTATGTATGCATGGAGTTCCATGGCATTTTAATTCCAAAAAATTAAAACAAAATATTAGAAAAATATAAAACCTTGCTTGATGTAATGTCATGCCATGAAGATGATGTGCTAAATAAAATTGGCATGTTTGACGAAAGTTTGGACACATACCCCTCACAAGCCGGAGCAACTCACTAGAAGGGTAGTGGTTCCGAGAGGGAACAATGCATGCTTGATGACGAACGGGAGATAACTTCCTCTTACGGCCTTCAATTTTTTTTCTACATTTAACGTGCACTAATACAACTATCATGTGAAAAATTGGAAAATTTCAGTGGTCTTTTAACCTTTTAAAGACATTTAAGTAATTCTCTAGCCATTTAATGACCATAATTCAAAGTTGAACTACATCTACATGAAATGGCTAACCATAACTATTTGAAAAATCATATTCGTGTACTTGTTTGCCAGTTAATTCCATTTGTAGTAGATTAGAAGGAATTTTCAAACATATTGGTCTCGCGCCATGGACACACATGCATGGAGTGCCATGGCATTTTAATTCCGAAAAAATTAAAAATTATCAGAAAAACATGAAACCTTGCTGGATGTAATGTCATGCCAGCAAGATGATGTGGTAAAAATATTGGCCTGTTTGACGAAAGTTTGGACACCCCACCCCCTCAGAAACCGGAGTAACTCACAAGAAGGCTCGTGGTTCCTAGGGGGAACAATGCATGTTTGAAGACAAATGGGAGATAGCTTCTTCTTATGGCCTTCAAATTGTTTCTACGTTTCACATGCATTAATCGACTGTCATGTAAAAAATTGGAAACTTCCAGGGGTCATTTGACTTTTTAAGGACATTTAAGTAATTTTTAGCCACTTAATTACCGTAATTCAAAGTTGAACTACATCTACATGCAATGGCTAACCATAACGGTTTGAAAAATCATATTTGTGTACTTGTTTGCGAGTTAATTCCATTTGCAGTAGATTAGAAGGAATTTTCAAACATATTGGTCTCGCGGCATGGACAATCATGCATGGAGTGCCATGGCATTTGAATTCCAAAAAATTAAAAAAATATCAAAAAACATGAAACCTTGCTTGATGTAATGTCATGCCACAAAGATGATGTCGTAAAAAAATTGGCCTGTTTGACGAAAGTTTGGACACACCCCCCTCAAAAACCGAAGCAACTCACTAGAAGGCTCGTGGTTCCGAGAGGGAACAATGCATGTTTGATGACGAACGGGAGATAGCTTCCTCTTATGGCCTTCAAATATTTTCTACTTTTAACGTGCATTAATAAAACCGTCATGTGAAAATTTGGAAAATTTCAGCGTTCATTTGACCTTTTAAAGACATTTAAGTGATTTTCTACCCATTTAATGACCGTAATTGAAATTTCAACTACATCTACATGCAATGGCAAACCATAACGATTTGAAAAATCATATGTGTGTGCTTGTGTGCGAGTTAATTCCATGTGCAGTAAATTAGAAGGAATTTTCAAACATATTGGTCTCACGACATGGACACATGCATATGTATGCATGGAGTGCCACGGTATTTTAAATCCAAAAAATTAAAAAATGATCAAACAAATATGAAACCTTGCTTGATGTAATGTCATGCCATCAAGATGATTTGGTAAATAAACTGGCATGTTTGTCGAATGTTTGGACACACTCCCCTCACAAATTGGAGCACTCACCAGAAGGCGCGTTGTTCTGAGCGGGAACGATGCATGTCTGATGATGAACAGGAGATAGACTCCTCTTATGGCCTTCAAATTTTCTACTTTTAATATGCATTAATACAACTGTCACGTGAAAATTTGGAAAATTTTAGGGGTCATTTGACCTTTTAAAGACATTTAAGTGATTTTCTAGCCATTTAATGACCGTAATTGAAATTTGAACTACATCTACATACAACGGCTAACCATGATGGTTTGAAAAATCAGATTTGTGTGCTTGTGTGTAAGTTAATTCCATGTGCAGTAAATTAGAAGGAATTTTCAAACATATTGGTCTCACGACATGGACACATGCATATGTATGCATGGAGTGCCATGGCATTTTAATTCCAAAAAATTAAAAAAATGATCAAAAAAATATGAAACATTGCTTGATGTAATTTCTTGCCATCAAGATGATGTGGTAAAAATTTGGCCTGTTTGATGAAAGGTTGGACACACACCCCTCACGAACCAGAGCAACTCAGTAGAAAGCTAGTGGTTCCGAGAGGGAACAATGCATGTTTGATGGCGAACGGGAGATAGCTTCCTCTTACGGCCTTCAATTTTTTTATACATTTAACGTGCACTAATACAACTGTCGTGTGAAAAATTGGAAAATTTCAGGGGTCATTTAACCTTTTAAAGACATTGAAGTAATTTTCTAGCGATTTAATGACTGTAATTCAAAGTTGAATGACATCTACATGCAATGGCTAACCATAACAGTTTGAAAGATCATATTTGTGTACTTGTTTGCGAGTTAATTCCATGTGCAGTAGATTAGAAGGAATTTTCAAACATATTAGTCACATGGCATGGACACACATGCATGGAGTGCCATGGCATTTTAATTCCAAAAAATTAATAAATTATCAGAAAAACATGAAACTTTGCTTGTTGTAATGTCATGCCACCAAGATGATGTGGTAAAGAAATTGGCCTGTTTCACGAAAGTTTGGACACACCCCCCTCAGAAACCGGAGCAACTCACTAGAAGGCTCGTGGTTCCGAGAGGGAACAATGCATGTTCGATGACAAACGGGAGATAGCTTCCTCTAATGGCCTTCGAATGTTTTCTACTTTTAACCTGCATTAATACAACCGTCATGTGAAAAATTGGAAAATTTCAGGGGTCATTTAACGTTTTAAAGACATTTAAGTGATTTTCTAGCCATTTAATGACCGTAGTTGAAATTTGAACTACATCTACATGCAACAGCTAACCATAATGGCTTGAAAAATCATATTTGTGTGCTTGTGTGTGAGTTAATTCCATGTGCAGTAAATTAGAAGGAATTTTCAAACATATTGGTCTCGCGACATAGACACATGCATATGTATTCATGGAGTGCCATGGTATTTTAATTCCAAAAAATTAAAAAAATGATGAGAAAAATATGAAACCCTGCTTGATGTAATGTCATGCCATCAAGATAATGTGGTAAAAAATTGGCATGGTTGTCGAAAGTTTGGACACACACTCCTCACTAACCGGAGCAACTCACTAGAAGGCGCGTGGTTCCGAGAGGGAACAATGCATGTTTGATGACGAACGGGAGATAGCCTCCTCTTATGGCCCTCAATTTTTTTCTACTTTTAACATGCATTAATATTACTGTCATGTGGAAATTGGTAAAATTTCAGGGGTCATTTGACCTTTCAAAGACATTTAAATGATTTTCTAGCCATTTAATGACCGTAATTGGAATTTGAACTACATCTACATGCAACGGCTAACAATAACGATTTGAAAAATCATATTTGTGTGCTTGTGTGCAAGTTAATTCCGTGTGCAGTAAATTAGAATTAATTTTCAAACATATTGGTCTCACGACATGGACACATGCATATGTATGCAGGGAGTGCCATGGCATTTTAATTCCAATATATTAAAAAAATTATCAAAAAAATATGAAACCCTGCTTGATGTAATGTCATGCCATCAAGATGATGTGGTAAAAAAATTGGCCTGTTTGACGAAAGTTTGGACACACACCCCTCACAAACCGGAGCAACTCAATAGAAGGCTAGTGGTAGCGAGAGGGAACAATGCATGTTTGATGATGAATGGGAGATAGCTTCCTCTTACGGCCTTCAATTTTTTTCTACATTTAACGTGCACTAATACAACTGCCGTGTGAAAAATTGGAAAATTTCAGGGGTCATTTGACCTTTTAAAGACGTTGAAGAAATTTTCTAGCCATTTAATATCCGTAATTCAAAGTTCAAAGACATCTACATGCAATAGCTAACCATAACGGTTTGAAAAATCATATTTGTGTACTTGTTTGCGAGTTAATTCCATGTGTAGTAGATTAGAAGGAATTTTCAAAGATATTGGTCTCACGGCATAGACACACATGCATGGAGTGCCATGGCATTTTAATTCAAGAAAATTAATAAATTATTAGAAAAACATGAAACCTTGCTTGATGTAATGTCATGCCACCAAGATGATGTGCTAAAAAATTGGCTTGTTCGATGAAATTTTGGACACACACCCCTCAGAAATCGGAGCAACTAAGTAGAAGGCTCGTGGTTCCGAGAGGGTACAATGCATGTTTGATGACGAATGGAGATAGCTTCCTCTTATGGCCTTCAATTTTTTCAACATTTAACGTGCACTAATACAACTATCATGTGAAAAATTGGAAGAATTTCAAGGGTCATTTAACCTTTTAATGACATTTAAGTTATTTTCTAGCCATTTAATAACAGTAATTCAAATTTGAACTACATCTACATGCAACGGCTAACCATAACGATTTGGAAAAAAATATCATATTTTTGTGTACTTGTGTCCGAGTTAATTCCATGTGCAGTAAATTAGAAGGTATTTTCAAACATATTGGTCTCGCTGCATGGACAGATGTATATGCATGGAGTGACATGGCATTTAAATTCCAAAAAGGTAAAAAATGATCAGAAAAACATGAAACGTTGCTTGACGTAATGTCATGCCACCAAGATGATGTGGTAAAAAAATTGGCATGTTTGACGAAAGTTGGGAAACACACACTCACAAACTAGAGCGACTCACTAGAAGGCTAGTGGTTCCGAGAGGGAACAATGCATGTTTGATGATGAATGGGAAATAGCTTCCCTTTACGGCCTTTAAATTTGTTCTACGTTCAACGTGCACAAATACAACAGTCATGTGAAAATTTGGAAAATTTCAGGGGTCATTTGACCTTTTAAAGACATTTATGTGATTTTCTAGCCATTTAATGACCGTAAATCAAATTTGAACTACATCTACATGCAATGGCTAACCATAACGTTGAAAAATCATATTTTTGTGTACTTGTGTGCGAGTTAAAAATCATCAGACGGTGTAAATATCTAGTGTTCAAAAAAGAAAATTTAAAGATCCGGCAAGACAACGGGCCCCCACACGATTGGCACTCTATTTCGCGCCTGGAGGTTTGGAAGGTGAATGGCGGGGGTTATTAATCAGACATGGTTCTATATTGGAAACCGTCAGCTATTATGTTCATACACGGATTCTAATGCGGGAATCATGTGTAATTCAAACTACAGTACTCATAAATTCCGGCGATCGGCGTTTGTACTGTTCCCGTCGATCTGGATTCCGGCCGCCAATAAATACTACCTTGCTCGCGTAGTCCTGCCTGCATTCTCATCTACATCTTCCCCTCACTCGCCCTCTCTCTCTCTCTCTCAAAGCTTTGCCATGGCGCCGCCGATCTTCCCATGCGCTGACGAGGAGTCGCCGTCTCCCGAGGACGCTCAATTGAAGAGCAACGACGAGGAGGACCCCTACGCGCCGCCAGACGAGGTCGGGTCGGACCCCCCAACTTTGGATTGGTTTTCGGGGCAGTACAATCTTTGTCTGTGGAAGTCACTGCCACCGGCTGAATAAAGCCAAGCAAGTGGCGTTCAAGAAGGAGATGGTGGAGGAGGAAGCCAGGTACCAGGCGGCCTGTGAATCCCGTGATGCCGCCTGTAAAAAGGAGAAGGTGGAGCTTTCGCGGTGGGCGCGTCGTCGTGCGGAGGAGGTGTACGAAGACGGGTACTTCGCGAGGAAGGTCACAAGAGCTAGGCGACTTTTCGCTGCGTGGAGGTGGGCCGATAAGCTCCAGCATGCCACCGACGAGGTGCTCCTGTGGGCGCCCAACGAAAGGGCAAGATCGTCCGCACTCATCCTCCAGCAAGAGGCAGATCGGTACGTCAAGTGCTGCGAGGCGGAGGAGGCGGAGTACTGCCTCCGTGCTGGGATGACGCCGTGCATCAGGAGAGATTATTAGTTTTAGTATTGTTCGTTTTCAATTTTATGCATTGTACCTAGTAGTTAAGTATCATCACATATATGTGATGATATTATATATATTCTGTGATGAACTAATGAAATATATATATATATATATATATATATATAT
>LR738715.1:473843031-473895483 GCA_902687465.1 Secale cereale
GGGCGATGGTTAACTCCTACCAACCTCGCCCCTAGGAGCATGCGTAGTGTTACTTTGCTTTGAGGGATAATAAACTTTTGCAATAAGTATGTGAGTTCTTTATGACTAATGTGGGTCCATGGATTATACGCACTCTCACCCTTTCATAATTGCTAGCCTCTCTCGTACCACGCAATTTTTGTCGGTGCATGAACTTTATTATACCTTCCTCAAAACAGCCACCATACCTACCTATTATGGCATTTCCATAGCCTTTCTGAGATATATTTCCATGCACTTCCATCATATAGTTGACTTGAGCATTCATTTTCATCATATAGATTCATACTATGTTATATGTATCGTGCTGTAATTTTTATTTCTTTTGAGTTATAAGTAAACGGAGTGTGATGATCATCATTATCCATTTTTAGAGCATTGCGCCCATGATGATAGGATGAAGGAGACCATGATTCCCCCACAAGTCGGGATGAGGCTCCAGACTAAAAGAAAAAAAAGAAAAAAAAGAAAAGGAAAAGAAAAAAAAGAGGAAAAGAGAAGGGGCATGAAAATACCACACTTGTGCTTCAAAGTAGCACCATGTTTTTGTATAGATAGTCTTCTATGTTGTCACTTTCATATACCAGTGGGAATTTTCCGTAGCAGAGTCTGATGCAAACCCACTTAGTTTTCATGTTGAGCTTTCATACACTTATAGCTCTTAGTGCATCTGTTGCATGGCAATCCCTACTCCTCACATTGATATCGATTGATGGACATCTCCGTAGTCCATTAGTTTGCCTAGTTGATTTGAGACTTTCTTCCCTTCTTTTGTCTACTACCACCGCATTCTATTCCACCTATATTGCTATATACATGGCTTGTACCCATGTATTGCGTGAGAGTTGAAAATGCTGAAGCGCATTAAAAAATATGAACCAATTGCTTGGCTGACACCGGGGTAGTACATGATCTATACTTTGAGCTGGGAAGACAGAGCATGGCAAGACTACATGATTTTGTAGGGATGACATTCTTTAGAATTTGATATTCCAAAAGACATGATTGTTTGTTGTGATGCCGGAGTATGAATGTCTTTATGTCAAGTTATAGACTATTTCTTTGAATCACTCATGTCTTAATATTCATGCCATGACTAGATATATGATCAATTTTATGCTAGGTAGCATTCCACATCAAAAATTATCTTTTTTATCATTTACCTGCTCGAGGACGAGCATGAATTAAGCTTGGGGATGCTAATGCGTCTCCATCATATCTATAAATTTTTATTGTTTCATGCCAATATTATTCAACTTTTACATACTTTTGGCAACAATTTATATGATTTATTTGGACTAACTTACTAACCTAGTGCCCAGTGTCAGCTCCTGTTTTTGGCAAGTTTTTGTACCGCAGAAAATCCATATCAAACGAAGTCCAAATGCGATAAAAATTTATGGAGAATTATTTTGGAATATATGTGATTTTTAGGAGGTGGAAGCAACGCAAACGAGGGCCTATAGTGCCCACAAACCACCAGAGCGTGCCATAGTGCCCAGGCGCGCCCTGGTGTCTTGTGCCCTCCTCGAACGTTGGTTGGGGCCCTTCTTCTAGCGCAAGAAAGCTAATTATGGATAAAAACCGTGTTAAAATCTCAGCACAATCGGAGTTACGGATCTATGGGAATTTAAGAAACAGTGAAGGGCCAGATCAGGGGGACGCGAAACAGAAGAGGACAGAGAGACATATCTAATCTCGGTGGGGCTCTCACCCCTCCCATGCCATGGAAGCCAAGGACCAGAGGGGAAACTCTACTCCCATGTAGGGGGGAGGCCAAGGTAGAAGAAGGAGGGGGGGCTCTCTCCCCCTCGCTTTCGGTGGCGCCAAAGTGCCACCGGGGCAACGATCGGGACGACGATCTAGATCAACAATCTTGCTACCGTAAACACCAACTCTCTCTCCCTCATTGCAACGGTGTAACACCTCTTTCCCCCCGATGTAGTTTCTACTTAAACATGGTGCTCAACTCCATGTATTATTTCCCAATGATCTATGGTTATCATAAGATGTTTGAGCAGATCCGTTTTGTCCTGTGGGTTAATTGTGATCTTGGTTGGTATGATTGTATATTTTATTTATGGTGCTGTCCTACGGTGCCCTCCGTTCTCGTGCAAACATGAGGGGACCCCGATGTAGGGTGTTGCAATATGTTCATGGTTCGCTTATGGTGGGTTGCGACAGTGATGGAAACTTAAACCCGAGTAAGGTCGTATGACGTATCGGAGTAAAGAGGACTTGATACTTAATGCTATGGTTGGGTTTCATGACATTAATGATCTTTAGTAGTTGCGGATGCTTGCTAGGGGTCCAATCATAAGTTGCATATGATCCGAGTAGAGAAAGTATGTTAGCTCATGCCTCTCCATCATATAAAATTACAAGAATGATTACCGATACTTGTTATCGATTGCCTAGGGACAAATAACTTTCTTGTTAACAAAAGCTATCCACTTTTATTATCTTGCGAAGTACTTCTAGTTTTATTCTTGCAAAGTAGTTCTAGCATCACACCTACAAAATAGTTTCATACTTGTTTTAGGTAAAGGAAACGTCAAGTGTGTGTAGAGTTGTATCAGTGGTCGATAGTACTTGCGGGAATATTTGTTCTACCTTTAGCTCCTCGTTGGGTTCGACACTCTTACTTATCGAAAAAGGCTACAAATGATCCCCTATACTTGTGGGTTATCACTACAACAGAAGCATCACTCCCCATTGAGCAACAAGGAGGTACTTGTTTCAAACAAAAAATTACCACAGGAACGTATTTCTTAGTCACTAACAAACTAGGAACAACAGTATTGGTACACTTGAACACATAGTACATCAATACTACAAATAAAAAGGAACAAGAACCATCAGTCACATTTCCTATAAACGCCAGTATTGACACACTAAGAATAGCAGTACTAGTACAATTGAAATCTCAGTACAACTAAGATTATATGGAAAGTACTATCATGATACCAAATAATGCCATCATACTGTGACGCCCCAAGACCGACACTCCGGAGGACTTCCATATATTTCGTTGTCGCCGTGTTATTTATTTTGCTTGTTGCATTTCATCATCTGCATTGCATCTGCATGTTTTCATAAAACCCGTAGTCGTTCGTAGTTCCTGCTTCTCCTCGATGCCTTCGCTGTCCCTTTCGAGACCAACTGTTGTTTGCTGTCCGACCGTTTGAGCCTCTTTGCACAGCCATCGACCACCTTCGCAACCTATTCCGAAAACTTACCCGAACTCGACCTGCTCAGTCATCACCGTTGGATTCAGATTATCCCCAAACATCCCCAAAATATCTTCGGTTTCTTCTTTGACTCTACCAGCCTAATTATTCTTAACCGCCTGATTTCGATCGCAGGGACGAGATATCCCCTAACCAAATCCAACTGCTATATACATAAACTGATCAACCCTAGAATCTAGGTAGCTTGTCCCATCCTTCCCATTCACGCCACCGCCACACCGCACCTGGTCTCTGCCTCGATTTCCCCACCGACCCAATCCCAAACCCATCCAAGCATCCACCTTCTTCCCAATCCACCTGCCCGATCCACCACCACATCACCTCCCCGCCTCCTCTCGCTCGTCACCTCGTCGCCTCTCCGCACGCACACCTCCCTCCGGCCGTTGACCATGCTACTGTCGAACCTCGCCGGAGTAGCCTGTCACATCCCAAGTCAGTGCTTGCATTAGGACTAGCTAGAGTGTGCATCATGTTTACTTTTCAAAGAAACTTAAAATGGGAATGACAGAAACCCCAGCACCCCTCTTCTAACAACTAGGGTTTAATAAAATCTTTTCCAATGTACCAAAAATGCCCTTCAAAAATGTTCATCATTTCTGCCTTGGTCTTAAACCTCTGCCAAAAATGGTGCACAATTTTCTAGGACATCTAAGGTCTCTGGATTAAATCATATGGTATTTGCATTTGGGCATTTAAATGCTATAAAATATTTTATGTGCCGAAATAATCATAAACTAAAATGTTCCATGCTGTTCATATTATATACAGTGGGCATGACTAGTTTTATGAGCTATAAAAATGTTCTGGCATTTTTATTAATTCCACAAAGTTGCAAAAGAAATGAAACAGAAAGTAAATAGAAAATAAAAGGCAGAAGCAAACTTACCTGAGCCCACCTACCTGTCTGGCCCAGCCGGCCCAGCCCACCAGGGGCATCCCTGTCTTCTTCGTCGCGCCAGCGCATGAAGCTGCTCGGTGGCGAGCGTCGCCGACGCGTCGACCACCTCCTGCCTGCCTGGCTGGCCTCCTCGACCCGCTGGATGAAACAGGACGACGCCACGCAGACCCCTCGACCCCCTCAACCGCTCCCCTCTCTCTCCCCTCTCCTGGTTCTCTCCCTCGCACCGCCCGAGCGGAGCTCGTCGCTGCCGTCGTGTCCACCGAGTCCCCCTCGCCTCTCCGACGAGCCCCCGAGCTCCGCCTAGCTGCCGTGCTTCTCTACGCCGAATCACAGCACCCCGGGCGCCTTGAGGCTTCATCTTCGAGCTCGTCTTCTCCGCACGGCCGCCGAACGCCATCGACAAATTCGCCGGACCCCGTGCCTCCCCTGCCTCGCCAGAAGTACCAGAAGAACCGCGGTGAGCCCCGGTTTCGTTTCCCCCATGCCCCGTCGCCTATCTTGCTCCCTAGCAGCACCAGCCACCAGAGCCGAGCGCTCCTCGTAGCCGGCCATGGCGACACCACGGCCACAACAGCTGCCACTCGCGTCCGAGTGCATCACCTCACTCAGCACATCACCACGGACTCGTAGCAACCAACTGCTGCTCCTGCCATGCGCTGTAGCGTCGTTTTCGCCGACGCCCGAATTCCGGCCGCCGCCTTCGAGCTCGCCGCCGATGATTCCGGCCACCCCAGTACCTACCGTTGCCTCCACTAGATGCGCACGAGCCCCAGAACGCCATAGAGCCCATCCGCGACTCAAACGACGGCCTGTAGGCAAAACTCGAGCACCGCCGCCGCGTTTGGCCTCGCCGACGTCGAGCCGCCGGTGAGTTTGACCTGTTTGACCACGCCTGGACTCCCCCCCGTGTCGCTGACATGTGGGGCCGGCCGTTGACTAACTTCAGTTTAGGTTTTAATTTAAACACTAATTGCTGTCATTAGATTAGTGACCAGCCCCTGCTAACTTTTAATTTAGTGTTAAGCTCTTTTAGTTAGGACTAAGAGACACTGACATGAGGGACCCACCGGTCAGGTCTGACCTGGGCGCCCTGTTGACCTGCTGACGTCAGCATGATGTCATGCTAACGCAGTAAAGGATTTTCTGGGATTATTAGATTAAAAACAATTCAGGAAATTCCAGAAAATGCTTTAAACTTCAAAAAATCATATAAATTCAATAGTAGCTCAGATGGAAAAGATTCATATATGAAAATTGAACAGAAAAATCCAATCTTTCGAATGGCACTGGTTTCATGCATGTTTGAGCAAGTTAACCTTGCTGTATACTTTAAAACATGTTAATGCACTTAAATAAATAATAGTTTGAGTTTCAATTTGAATCTTGGATTCAAATGGGCTCAAACCCTTCTGGTTATAGTTGCATTAGCCCAAAACACATGCATCTTGCCATATCATGAGCATGCATCATATTGTTGCATTTGTTTGTTTATTGATTGTATCGCCGATATTCTCTGTGTTAGGTCCTGCTCCCGAGGATACTTCTGCGTATCCAGCTGAAGAGCAGTATCCGACAACCACTCTGTCAGGCAAGCAATCATTGATCATTCCGATACAAACCCATCTTCTCGCTCCTGCTCTCTTTTACTGCATTAAGGCAACAGCGTGTGAACTGCTACTTGCTGCGGTAGTTGAACCCTATTCCCTTGCATGACCTGTCATTGCCACAGTAAATAGTTGAAACCCACTAGCATGTGTAGGAGTTGATTGAGCCATGTGATGTGTCATCCTCCATGCTATTTGTTTATGTTGCCTGCTATGCTCAGAGTTGAGTCAGGTCTGGTTCATCTGGGTGATGGATCAGAGTGAAATGATCATATCGGTAAAGAGAAGGAAGTGTGGAACATGTTTGGTAAAGGTATCGATGAAAGGCCATGTAGGAGTACGTGGTGGGTTGTTTCATTGGAACCGTCCATAGGACCCGAGATCGGTATGTGTGGTTCAAGTTTCAGCTACTACCACACATTGGGATCCTTAATTGACCCTCTCGACTTATTAATTACCCTTGATCTCTGTCCAGTAGTTGCAACTAGTTTCTGGTGTTTGTAGTTTACTGGTGGTCGTGCACAGCGCTGACCCTCGGGGTGGGCTGTGATGCGACAGGTACGTGGCACGGTGTACCGGTTTCCCGTTTGGTGACTCGGGAACCCTGTACACATCGTTTGGGGCCGTGAGCGACACCCCGGCCGGATCTTCCCACGGATGGAGCCCAAATAGGCGATAAACCTGGACAAGAGACTTATGTAGTTAGTCAGGTCGTGGCCGACACCCTCGCTGGGCTTCCGCTTGAAGGTTGCCGAGTGCATGTCGAGTAAACGACGATAAGTGGTGGAAGCGTGTGTGAAGAAGTACACCCCTGCAGGGTTATCAATCTATTCGAATAGCCGTTGTTCGCGGTACGGACTACTTGGTTACTCTTACAGTTCATAGACAAGTTGATGGATACTACTAAAAACCTCAAGACAAGTGTGAGTGCCGTGGATGGCCCTTCCGTGGAATGACGGAAGAGGATCCTCGATGGTGTATTTTCGTGGTGAGTAGAGGACTCGTGTACGTAGTAATATCTTGCAATCTGTTGAGAGTTGTAGTATAGGTTAGCCAAGAGTCAAAGATGGCTTTCTGCTATGAACTCCACTACCCCCTGTTGATAATGTTGCATGTATGATAGGTTCTGTTGTAAGACTTGCTGAGTACCTTTGTACTCATGTTTGCTTAATAACTGTTGCAGAGGAGAACCCTGCCCCTTCTGATCGGTTCTACATAGACGTTGACGTCGACGAGTAGCTTGCTACCCAGACGGAGATCTGGAACTTGTGAAGAGCCTTGTAGATAGTCAGGCTACACCAAGCCTGTTTTATTTTCCAAGTTGTCTGTACTCAGGCATGTTAGCTTCCGCTTGTGCTTGTATGACTGTATGACTTGAGTGTTGGGTCATGTGACCCCTACCTGTATGGATATGTTATGTATGGCTCTTGGAGCCTCTTAAATAAAGTACTTTGAGTCATAGAGTTCTGTTGTGACGCAATGTTGTATTTGCACATATTGAGCATATTGTGTGTATGATTGAAATGCTTGGTATGTGTGGGATCCGACACCTAGTTGTTTTCCTTTGGTAGCCTATCTTATAGGGAAATGCCTCCTAGTGCTTCCAATGAGCCTTGGTAGCTTGCTACTGCTCGGAACACGTAGGATGGCCGGCATGTGTCCTTCTTCGTTCCTGTGTCTGTCCCTTAGGGGAAATGTCATGCGTCGTTCCTTTAAGTCCATATAGCTTGCTACGACTTGGGTTCATACGTTGATGACCGACATGTTCGTTGCTGGGTCATGGATGCATGTCTCTGTAATTTAGTGCCACTTTTGGTTTATAACTAGTCATGTCGGCCCGGGTTCTCTGTCATATGGATGCTAGCGACACTGTCATATACGTGTGCCAAAATGCGCAAACGATCCCGGGCCAGGTAAGGTGGCACCCGTGGGGATACCGTGCGTGAAGCCGCAAAGGGATATGACGTGTTACAGCTAGATCGGTGTGACTTAGGATCGGGGTCCCGACAGCGTTGGCATCAGAGCCGGACTGCCTGTAGGTTTCTCAAGCCAAACTGGTCGATGTTGAGTTTAGAAAAATTCTTAGCTATATGTAGGGGAATTGATTGTGGAAGGGAACGTAAGGCTCTTTTTACTCCTTTACCTTATGCCCTTCTGATCTGAGTCAGTCCATTCTTTCCGCGGGGATTTAGGACTAGGCCTCTTATCCTTACTAGGTTCACGTGTTACTAATCCGTAGACTCTTAGGATTGTTGGTTTCAAGCATCAGTTCAGTTTCTATCCTTTTAGTATGATGATTTGTTGGACCCGGAACCTTGATATGATATTGTTGAGTGGCTATGCTATCATTTGTATGATGTCTCAAATCTTTTTTTGAGCATTTACAGTTGTTATGCTGCCCGATTTCTTCCAGAAACACTAATGCCTTTGCATTACTTCGTGTTTCAGATGTCTGGCCGCACACCTCACCAAGTGGTTCGTTTGACTCGGTGCATTAATGTGCCCGGTCACATGGCCATGCTAGTCCGTGTGCTGACTGAGACTGGTTACCGCTGGTATCCTGAGTACACCGTGGAGGAACAGTACCGGGATTTCAATCAGAGTCAGTATTTCTGCACAGTCCGGATATACCCCTCATATCCCGGAGCTAACGACCCCATCCATTGGTCTTATGGACTCGGGGTTACTATCGAGATGGCAGTGCAGGATGCCGCCTATTCGATGACGACCATCCTCCGGGCTAGGCATGCCCTGTTGTTGAACACTGAGTTCTGTTACCTGCCAGCCTCACTTCCCGGAGAGGAAGGCTACTACACTGGTCTGTATACTGATGCTTCTCATGAAGAGCCACTGCTTCAGACTACTGTTCAGATGCTGGAGGATAGGGACTGTGAGGTCCGTGCCCTCCGAATGGAGCTGTATAACACTCGAGCCGCCCACTGGACTACTTTGACACGGCTTGCACCTGCTGTGCACGCTGGATATCTGGATATGCGGGATTTGTACCCCGTGCGGACTCGTGTGCCTGATCGTATGGATTGGCATGACGTTGGGGGTATTACACCTCCACGTGGGCGTCGGTTACCACCAGCATTAGGCCCGAGGCCACATCCATGTACCTATGGTCCACAGCCATCGAGTGCTCGAGAGTTTCAAGATCCATCTGTTCCACTTCCAGGCTACGGTGGTAATCTTTACAAAGATTACTACGAGAATGTCTGAGCTAGACCGTGGCAGTAGTAGTATTGTAGTAGTTGTATTTCCACAGTCCTGCGCGTCTTGTGGAATATGACTTGGCTAGTACTGAGTTCCGGAGGTGTAGTTAAATAATGTATAGGAGCTTGGAATGCCTCTGATGGGATGTATCGTCTTTCACCGCAGTTGTACTTTAGCCTTGGCTTGTACTAAACAATGCATGGTGTGTATGACCACTGGTGTATATATGGCAATTTCTATATTACCATGTCGTACGGATGAACATCTATGCATTCCGTGTCATCCATTACACTATGCACTCCTATGTCAAGTTTTTGCCATCCTTGTCTAAACCGTTGTTCTGTTTTCCTAGGATGGTCAACACTCGCAGCACTCCTGCTGCTCAGGAGCAGGGTGAGGCTAGTGGGGCTAGAGATGAGAATCTGCCCCAGCCACCCTCCTTGGCTGAAGTTATGCTCGAGGCAGAACGGAACAAGAGAGAGACCAACCATCTGCTGGAACGCATAGAGCAGAACACCGGGTTCCGTCAGAGGAATGACGTGGTGTCAATCAATGACTTTATCAAGATGTGCCCACCGAAGTTCCATCATTCCACCGCACCTCTGGATGCGGATGACTGGCTTCATAGTATCACCCACAAGCTACACTCTGCCCGTGTGGCCGAAGCTGACAAGGTTACCTACGCCGCCTATCATCTTGAGGGCCCTGCCAGTCTATGGTGGGAGAACTTTGAGGCTATGCGTCCTGCTGGCCAAATCACTACTTGGGTTGAGTTCATTGAGGCGTTCCATGAACATCACATTCCGGAAGGTCTCATGGATCGCAAGCGGGAGGAATTCTGCAATTTCACATGGGGCTAGTTAACCGTGGATGGCTATAGTCGCGAGTTTGGCAACTTGGCACACTATGCACCCGAGGAAGTATCCACCGATGCCAAGAAGCAGGCGAGGTTCCGCAAGGGACTCAGCCCTGAACTCCGCCGAGATCTACGTCTGCAAGAGTGCACTTCCTTCCAGAAGTTGGTGAACAAGGCCATTAGTGCTGAGACGGGCCAGACTGATTTCGAAGCCACACGCAAGCACCCACGTGACTTTGGTTCCTCATCTGGCTCTGGCTCTCACAAGCGCTGTGTGTGGGTTCCTAACACTGCTCTGCCACCCAAGTACACACCGAGGCCATCCTATGAGGCGCCTCGCCCAACTCAACAGTATGCACCTGCCAAGACATATGGAGGACCACCTACCAACTTTGCTCCACGCACTGGCACTGTGACATGCTTCAAGTGTGGAGAACCGGGGCACTACATGCGTGAATGTCCCTAGAGCCAACCAGGAAAACCCGTTGGCCGTGGTAAGCCAAACGGCAAGGTGAATTATGTCAAGCCAATCCCCACTGCACGTGGTCATGTCAACTATGTCTCTGCTGAGGAAGCTTATGAGGATCCTAACGTCGTCCTTGGTATGCTTCTCATTAACTGCCATCCGGCATCTGTTCTTTTCGATACTGGAGCATCCCATTCGTTCATATCTGAGAGCTATGCCCGAATGCACAGCATGACTTTTTGTGACATGCCTACTTCCATGGTTATTCAAACTCCTGGTTCAAAGTGGCAAACCTCTAGGGTAAGCCATGGAAATGAAATTCTTGTCGATAGACTTGTTTTCCTTGCATCACTAATCGCTCTCAAGTCCTCGGACATAAACATCATCTTGGGTATGGATTGGATGACAACTCATTACGCCAAGATTGATTGCTACACTAGGACCGTTCAACTTACACACCCATCCGGCAAGATAGTCAATGTCTTGACCCGAATGGCTGAGCGTCAGCTCTAATCCCTTAATGCCAGCCCTCTACCAGAACTCGAAGATATCCTGGTAGTCCGTGACTTTCCGGATGTTTTACCAGAAGAACTGCCAGGTGTTCCACCTGACAGAGATGTCGAGTTCGTGATAGATCTTATACCAGGAACTGTCCCGATCTCTAGGGGACCTTATAAGATGGCACCCCTAGAATTAGCTGAGCTTAAGAAACAACTCGATGAGTCCTTGAAAAAGGGTTTCATCCGTCCTAGTTCTTCCCCTTGGGCTTGTCCCGTCCTCTTCGTTAAGAAGAAGGATGGAACGGAACGGATGGTTGTAGATTACCGACCTGTCAATCTGGTCACCATAAAGAACAAGTATCCACTTCCCAGGATCAACGATCTGTATGATCAGCTCGCTAGATCCTCAGTCTTCTCCAAAATGGATTTGAGGTTGGGCTACCATCAAATCAAAATCAAGAACGGGGACATTCCTAAAACAGCTTTTGTTACTCGTTATGGCCAATACGAGTACACCGTCATGTCCTTCGGATTAACCAATGCCCCAGCCACCTTCTCCCGGCTAATGAATTCTATATTCATGGAGTATTTGGATAAATTCGTCGTGGTATACCTCGATGATATACTCATCTACTCCAAGAACAAGAAAAATCATGCCAAGCATATAAGGCTGGTATTGACAAAACTTCGAGAGCACCGCCTTTATGCCAAATTCTATAAATGTGAATTCTGGTGGCCAGAAGTGACTTGTCTAGGCCATGTGATCTCTGGTAAAGGTATTGCCGTCAATCCCGAGCGAGTTCAAGCCGTCCTTGATTGGACTCCCCCTGAATCGGTCAAGCAAGTTAGGAGTTTTCTTGGCTTAGCAAGCTATTGCCGATGCTTTGTCGAGAATTTCTCCAAGGTTGCTAAACCTCTAGCTGAACTCCTCAAGAAAGATAAAAAGTTTGAGTGGACCCCACAGTGCGAGTCCAGCTTTGAGGAACTGAAAAGACACCTGACATCTGCACCCGTACTGGCACCACCGGACTTTTCCAAGGATTTTATTATCTACTGCGACGCCTCGCGACAAGGACTAGGTTGCATATTGATGCAAGATCGTCAAGTGATTGCTTACGCATCCCGATAGTTGCGTCCACATGAGGATAACTATCCTACACATGATCTAGAGCTTGCAGCTGTAGTGCACGCACTCATGGCGACATTACCTTCTTGGTAATCGCTGTGAAATCTTCACTGATCACCAAAGTCTGAAATACATCTTTACCCAACCGGATCTAAATCTCAGGCAAAGACGTTGGGTTGAGTTGCTCACAGATTACGAATTAGGCATCACTTACACCCCTGGGAAGGCCAATGTCATGGCTGACGCTCTAAGCCGTAAGTCTTATTGTAACAACTTGATGTTACAACAAGGGCAACCACTTCTTCATGAGGAATTTCGTAAGCTTAACCTTCACATTGTTCCACGAGGATTCCTTTCCACCTTGGTGGCGAAACCTACCCTTATGGATCAAATCATAGCTACCCAGCGGTATGATAGAGGTATATCTCGGATCAAGGAGAACATTGCTAGCGGAGTTGCTAAAAGTTTCTCTACGGATGATCGAGGTGTTGTCTTCTTCGAGAACCGTTTAGTGGTACCCAAGAAACAACAACTACGACAAATGATTCTTAAGGAGGCTCATGAATCCCCTCTCACGATTCATCCCGGTAGTACCAAAATGTATCAGGACCTACGTCAGAGGTTCTGGTGGACCAGGATGAAGAGAGAAATCGCTCAATTTATTGCTAACTGCGATGTTTGTCGTCGCGTCAAAGCAGAGCATCAACGGCCTGCTGGCACCCTTCAACCTTTAGCTATTCCTGAATGGAAATGGGACAAGATCGGTATGGACTAAATTACCGGGTTTCCCAGGACCAGGAAAGGGATAATGCTATCTTCGTCGTCATTGACCGCCTCTCTAAAGTAGCTCATTTCCTGCCTGTTCGAGAGAGTATTACCGCTAGGCAGCTAGCAGATTTATATATCTCTCGGATAGTACCACTTCATGGTGTGCCGTTGGAGATTAACTCAAACCGTGGAAGTCTTTTCACTTCACGATTTTGAGAAAGTTTCCAGAATGCTATGGGAACTCATCTCTCTTTCAGCACCGCCTTCCATCCTCAGTCAAGTGGTCAAGTGGAAGAGTCAATCAAATTCTAGAAGACATGCTTCGAGCCTCTGTCATCTCTTTCGGTATGGAATGGGAGAAGTGTCTTCCATTTGCCGAATTCGCTTATAACAATAGTTATGAAGCCAGCTTGGGCAAAGCTCCCTTCAAAGGTTTATATGGACGAAGGTGTCGAACACCTCTTAACTGGTCAGAAACCGGGGAAAGACAATTCTTTGGTCCAGATATGATCCAGGAAGCAGAAGAGCAGGTTCGCATCATTCGTGAGAAATTGAAAACAGCCCAGTCTCGCCAGAGGAGCCAATATGATAGTCATCATAAGGCTGTGACTTTTGAAGTCGGTGATAAGGCTTACCTTCGGGTTACTCCTCTTAAGGGAACCCATCGCTTCAGTATCAAAGGCAAATTGGCCCCTCATTACATCGGTCCTTTTCGCATTCTTGCCAAACAAGGAGAAGTTGCCAACCAATTGGAACTACCTCCGCACCTCTCCAGAGTTCATGATGTCTTCCACGTATCTCAACTCAGGCGCTGCTTCTCGGATCCTATCCACGGGGTGCACCACGAAATGCTTGATCTCCAGGAAAATCTCACATATCGAGAACACCCCGTTCGTATTCTATATCAAACCAAGCGCACCACTCGACGTCACAATATCAAGGTTCAATGTTCACATCATTCCGAGAGTGAAGCTACCTGGGAAAGGGAGGATCGTCTTCGACTTGAGTACCCCACCCTCTTTCCGGAGGAACCCGAATCTCGGGACGCGATTCTTTTGAGTGGGGGTGAGTTGTCACATCCCTAGTCAGTGCTTGCATTAGGACTAGCTAGAGTGTGCATCGTGTTTACTTTTCAAAGAAACTTGAAATGGGAATGACAGAAACCACATCACCCCTCTTCTAACAACTAGGGTTTAATAAAATCTTTTCCAATGTACCCAAAATGCCCTTCAAAAATGTTCATCATTTCTGCCTTGGTCTTAAACCTCTGCCAAAAATGGTGCACAATTTTCTAGGACATCTAAGGTCTCTGGATTAAATCATATGGTATTTGCATTTGGGCATTTAAATGCTATAAAATATTTTATGTGCCCAAATAATCATAAACTAAAATGTTCCATGCTGTTCATATTATATACAGTGGGCATGACTAGTTTTATGAGCTATAAAAATGTTCTGGCATTTTTATTAATTCCACAAAGTTGCAAAAGAAATGAAACATAAAGTAAATAGAAAATAAAAGGCAGAAGCAAACTTACCTGAGCCCACCTACCTGTCTGGCCCAGCCGGCCCAGCCCACCAGGGGCATCCCCGTCTTCTTCGCCGCGCCAGCGCATGAAGCTGCTCGGTGGCGAGCGCCGCTGACGCGTCGGCCACCTCCTGCCTGCCTGGCTGGCCTCCTCGACCCGCTGGATGAAACAGGACGACGCCACGTAGACCCCTCGACCACCTCGACCGCTCCCCTCTCTCTCCCCTCTCCTGGTTCTCTCCCTCGCACCGCCCGAGCGGAGCTCGTCGCTGCCGCCGCGTCCACCGAGTCCCCCTCGCCTCTCCGACGAGCCCCCGAGCTCCGCCTAGCTGCCGTGCTTCTCTACGCCGAACCACAGCACCCCGGGCGCCTTGAGGCTTCATCTTCGAGCTCGTCTTCTCCTCACGGCCACCGGACGCCATCAACAAATTCGCCGGACCCCATGCCTCCCCTGCCTCGCCAGTAGTACCAAAAGAACCGCGGTGAGCCCCGTTTTCGTTTCCCCCATGCCCCGTCGCCTATCTTGCTCCCTAGCAGCACCAGCCACCAGAGCCGAGCGCTCCTCGCCGGCGGCCATGGCGCCGCCGCGGCCACAACGGCTGCCACTCGCGTCCGAGTGCATCACCGCACTCAGCACATCACCACGGACCCGTAGCAATCTACTGCTGCTCCTGTCGTGCGCTGTAGCATTGTTTTCGCCGATGCCCGAATTCCGGCCGCCGCCTTCGAGCTCGCCGCCGATGATTCCGGCCACCCCAGTACCTACCGTCGCCGCCACTAGATGCGCACGAGCCCCAGCTTGCCATAGAGCCCAACCGCGACTCAAACGACGGCCTGTAGGCAAAACCCGAGCACCGCCGCCGCGTTTGGCCTCGCCGGCGTCGAGCCGCCGGTGAGTTTGACCTGTTTGACCACGCCTGGACTCCCCCCCCTGTGTCGCTGACATGTGGGGCCGGCCGTTGACTAAGTTCAGTTTAGGTTTTAATTTAAACACTATTTGTTGTCATTAGTTTAGTGAGTCACAAACATGTGGGACCAGCCCCTGCTAACTTTTAATTTAGTGTTAAGCTCTTTTAGTTAGTACTGAGAGACACTGACATGAGGGACCCACTGGTCAGGTTTGACCTGGGCGCCCTGTTGACCTGCTGACATCAGCATCATGTCATGCTGACGCAGTAAAGGATTTTCTGGGATTATTAGATTAAAAACAATTCGGGAAATTCCAAAAAATGCTTTAAACTTCAAAAAATCATATAAATTCAACAGTAGCTCAGATGGAAAAGATTTATATATTAAAATTGATCAGAAAAATCCAATCTTTCCAATGGCACTGGTTTCATGCATGTTTGAGCAAGTTAACCTTGCTGTATACTTTAAAACATGTTAATGCACTTAAATAAATAATAGTTTGAGTTTCAATTTGAATCTTGGATTCAAATGGGCTCAAACCCTTCTGGTTATAGTTCCATTAGCCCAAAAACACATGCATCTTGCCATATCATGAGCATGCATCATATATTTGCATTTGTTTGTTTATTGATTGTATCGCCGATATTCTCCGTGTTAGGTCCTGCTCCCGAGGATACTTCTACGTATCCAGCTGAAGAGCAGTATCCGACAACCACTTTGTCAGGCAAGCAATCATTGATCATTCCGATTCAAACCCATCTTCTCGCTCCTGCTCTCTTTTACTGCATTAAGGCAACAACGTGTGAACTGCTAATTGCTGCGGTAGTTGAACCCTATTCCCTTGCATGACCTGTCATTGCCACAGTAAATAGTTGAAACCCACTAGCATGTGTAGGAGTTGATTGAGCCATGTGATGTGTGATCCACCATGCTATTTGTTTATGTTGCCTGCTATGCTTAGAGTTAAGTCAGGTCTGGTTCATGTGGGTGATGGATCAGAGTGAAATGATCATATCGGTAAAGAGAAGGAAGTGTGGAACATGTTTGGTAAAGGTATCGATGAAAGGCCATGTAGGAGTACGTGGTGGGTTGTTTCATTGGAACCGTCCATAGGACCCGAGATCTGTATGTGTGGTTCATATCTGTATATGTCGGATCCCACACAGAGCAATACACATTACACGCACACATAACATGCAAGTATGTGCTGTACAACATGGCATCAAAATATAACTCAACAACTCATATAGATAAAGGCCCAGAAGAGCCATCATAGCATTTATTACAAGCAGTGGGTCTCATGACGCAGCATACAGAGCATATAGAGCATACAGGCAACAGAAGCATAAACATTTCTGAGTACAAACATCCGAAAAGGAAGAAGGCTATCAAGCCTGACTATCTACAAGACCCTCCCAAGTGTACAAGAACGTAGTCGAGGTAACAAGCTAAACGTCGTAGTCCATGTGGAACCACTAGTGAGACTGAAGTCTCTCTACAAAAACATAAAGTAAGCAAACGTGAGTACAAAGGTACTCAGCAAGACTTACACAAGAACTAGCTACAAATGCATCAATATCGACAAATGGATGGTGGAGTTTAACTGCAGCAAGCTAGCTTTGACTCAGTGGCTATCCTGAACTACGACTGCAAGTAACTCTTTTGAGGTGGCGCACACGAGTCTACATATTCACCAATCAACACACTACTATGGATCTGCTCCCGTCTCCCTACGAGAATGCCATCCATAGCACTCATGCTTATCTTGCGCATTTTAGAGTATCCACTTCCACTTGTCTATGAACTGTACAGGTAACCCAGAAGTCCTTTACAGCGGACACGACTATTCGAATAGATCATTTAATACCCTACAGGGGTGTACTTTTTCACACACGCTCCCACAACTTATCGCCATTTACACGACATGTACTCGGCAACCTTCAAGCGGAAGCCCAGCGAGGGTGTCGGCCACGACCTGACTAACCACACAAGTCTCTAGTCCAGGTTTATCGCCTATTCAGGTTCCATCCGCAGGGAGTCTGGCCTAGGTTTCCACATACGGCCCAGAATGATGTGCACAGGGTTCCCGAGGCACCAAACGGGCGACTCGGTACACCGTGCCACGTAGCTACCGCATCACAGCCCACCCCTAGGGTCAGTGCTGCGTACGGCCTCCAGTAGGCTACAAACACCAGAAACTAATTGCAACTCCTGGACAGAGGACAAGGGGATTAATAAGTCGAGAGGGTCCATTGGTTTCGGACCCAATGCATGGTAGTAACTGGTCATGGATCACAAACACAGAACTCAGTTCCTGAGGATGGCTTCAATGAGACAATCCACCATGTACTCCTACATGGCCTCTCATCGCTACCTTTACCAAATCATGTTCACACACTTAGCTCTCAACAGTAGGACATGTTCACACACCTCCAATTCATCCCCGATGAATCAGACCCGACACAACTTTAAGCATAGCAGGCATAACCAGAAAGCATGAATGAGTAGGCACAACATGGCTCAAACTACTCCTACTCATGCTAGTGGGTTTCAACTATTTACTGTGGCAATGATAGGTCATGCAGAGGGAAAGGGGTTCAACTACCGCAGCAAATAGCAGTTGAACGTTGTTGTCCTAATGGAGTGAAAGAGAGCAAGAGCGAGAGAGTGGGATTGTATCGGAATGCTCAATGGGGTTTTGCTTGCCTGGCACTTCTGAAGATATCACTGAGTCTTCATCAGTGTCATCGATCACATAGTTGAAACAACGTCTATTGAGAGGGGACAAACACTGGCAAACAAGAGAGAACACAATCAATGCGATGTGACAATATGATGCATGATCATGACATGGCAATATGCTATTGATTGAGCTAATGCAACTAGCAACCATATTAAATGAAGTTGGTTTAAACCAAAGGTTCAAATTCAAACTTCATATGTGATCATTCAAATGCCATTTATTCAAATTGTCCTAAACAGTGGTTATAAGTTGTTCAAACATGCATGAAAATGAGATAATCTGATTCTTTGGATTTTTCTAATAATTTTTTATATATAAATTATTTTCATCTGAGCTACGGTTGATTTTATATGATTTTTAGAAGTTTTGGATATTTTTTTGAAATAAAGAAATCATTTCTGATTTATTTTAAATCCCAGAAAATATTTACAGCATCAGCATGACTTCATGCTGACGTCAGCAGGTCAACAGGGACTTGTCCAGGTCAAACCTGACCAGTGGGTCCCACTGGTCAGTCTCTCAGTGCTGGCTCGAGTCATAGACAGGTGGGACCAGTCCACAGCCACGTCAGCAAAGTCAATGCCGACGTGTGGGTCCCACTGGTTTAAGAAGTAAACTAAACAAAAAATTAAATTAAACTAAACAGGCACGGGGCCCACATGGCAGTGTCACTTGGGGGGGGGGGGTAATTAGCCCTAATCTAATTGGCTGACTAGCGGGCCCCACCGATCATTGGCTCAGGCGGCGGAGCTCGTCGTTGGCGACCTCTGGTCGTGGCGGAGTCCGCGTTGCGGCCTACGGGAATGGTGGCTGAGGGCACCGGGGCGTAGCCCGTGATCTCGCACGTCCAGTGAAGGCGACGGGAGGACGTGGGGGCGGTGGAGCTCGTCTGAACAGAGCTCGCGGCGGCGCCGGAATTCGGGTATGTGCGCCCGCGTGGCTTGAGCGCACGGGAGAGCTAGCTAGGGGCTGCATTGGACTCGTCGTTGTTCCAGGAGCACACAAGAGGCACAAGCTCAAGCGGAGATGCATGGTGGCTGCAAGGGCAACGACCATGGGGGACGACGGCGCTCGGTTACGGTGTCTGGCATAGCTAGACGGCGTAATCGAGCTCGGGGAGAGGGGGTTCTGAGGCGGGAGCTCACAGTGGTTGCAGAGGCGTCGACATGGCCTCGGGGGAGGCTCGGAGCAGATGGCATGGCGGTGGAGATCTCGGTATCCCGAGGTTGAAGACGGCGGCGGTGAGGATGAAGAGGAGCTCCTCGCACTGCGTGACTCGGTGGAGAGGACGAGGACGTCGTGGCGGAGCTTGTGGTCGGGATGGCTAGCCGTGGGGAGGTCGGTGGCCACGACCAACGTCGATGGCGGCTTACGGGCGCGTCGGCCATAGCAGGAGAGGACGAGGGAGAGACAAAGGGGGGGAGTGGGGAGGTCAGGGGGTTCCAGACGTCTGCCTCATGTCGTTTGTGGCGTCGCGCTGGCAAGGGGAGGGCCACGCAGGCAGCTGCGTGCCGGCGCGCGCGGGCGCCGTGCTTGGTCCTGCCTCTGCCAGTAGGCAGAGGTTGAAGACAGGTATGCCCCTAGTGGGCTGGGCTGCTTCTGCAGGGTAAGGCCCAGGTAGCTCCTTCTCTCTCTGCTTTTCTAATTCTTTTCTCTTTCCTTTTCTATTTTGTTTTTTGTGTTCTGATGTAGTTTAGTCACTAAACCATTTTTATATATGCTGAAAATTATTGTGGATGTTAACTGAGTTATTCCAGAGACCCACAATTATTTTCAAAACATTTAGAGCTATAAAATTATTTATAGATTTGATTTGCACCAATTCAAGTACAGTATACATTAATTCAAAAATCCAGAATGTTCTAGAACTATGTGCAACATTTTTTGCAAAGCTTTTCAACCAATCCAAAAATGATGAACTTTTCTAAAGGGCATTTTGGGTTCATTGAAAAAGATTTTAATTTGTACCTGGTTGAGTTCATTTGGTGCTAGGGTTTGAACAACCCTATTTCAAGTTTCTGAGAAAAAACATGATGCAATAGACAAGTGTTAGCCTAGTGCAAGGTGAAGCTAGGGATGTGACAGATGACATAGAGCTCGGTGCAAAAGATTTCAACGTAGGGGACCTCGTCACGAGGCTGCACCTAGAGAAGCAGAAACACAAACTTTCCCCTACATGGGATGGGCCATTTATTATTGATCAAGTGATAATTGAAGTAGCTTACCGGATTCAAGATCCACAGGGCGGTTGCCTAGAGCCCAACCCATGGAACACGACGCTACTCCGATGTTCATACGGTTGATCCGCAAAAACCGCTTATGTGTACTTTTTCTTGTTTTCTATGTCTTTCATCTGAACATTATCAAATGATCTCGAAGGATAACCCGGCATGTTCTTTTCAAACAATGCGTTGTTCCACCTCTTATACATTTTTGTCTTTCAAGCCAATATATGCATCGATTTGATTTAAGATTTGTCTAAGCTGGGTTGCCAGGCTCTTATGATTGCCCCTTACATTTTGGATATTTTAGCTATGGGTCAAAGGGAACACCGCTCTGATTTTTACTCTCGGTTTAGCCGGTGCAGTAGCTTAGATGTACAAAGCCGAAAGCTAGCATTATTACAACACAAATCGATCGGCCATGACATATCTGCAATGTGGACTGGGTCATTCAAACCCCGACCAGGAAGTTTACCGTCGAGGTCACAAGTCTCTGGACCGATGTGCTCGACACAAGCACTCGAGGAAAGGAACTGTTGGAAGAACTATTTTCCTCACAAGATGTTTCTTACGTAAATAGTAATACAACATAACTTTCTGCCACCCTCTTCTGTTTTGAGTCGTATAGCCGGATTGCCTTGTCACCTGAAGCACCTGGTCTGTTGGCCCGGACCAATAGTAGGGGACACTCCTCGGATATTAGCCGAGGAGGTGAAAGCCGATGGATGGCTCAGAGAGTTCATACATGCGGTGTCAATATTGACCTAAACATCTTTGATACATAAAGTCATACACAATTGTTACACGCAATCTATCCCATCTACTCCCTCCGTCCCAAAATAAGTGACGCAAAAGTGACTCAACTTTACACTAACTTTAGTGCAAAGTTGAGTCACTTTTGCGTCACTTATTTTGGGACGGAGGGAGTATTAACGTGTCCAGAATGCAATCCTTTTGTGGAAACCGAGCAACGGCATGACACCCCGTACACGCGGCTAGTGGGTATTTCCTCCCCGTCTGGCCCCATGGGCCCTACCTTGGCTATTTACGTCATCTTCAGACTTTTATAACGGGTATTCACCATGGCTCAGACCTCCCTCGCGCCCTCCCGACAAGCGGACACTTTCCAAGCCTATATTTAGCGTTGAGCTCCTTGCAACTCTTTGGCTAGGATGGCCTTGTCTTGGAGCATCGGCATCACTTCAGGCCATAAAGCTTGGAACACATGCTTCATAGACTTTCGTGCACTTTCATGTACCACGGACAGATGAGATGCCATGTCTTCAGACACTGGACTTCTGGCATTATGAGGCAGGTCAGACAAAGAAGCTGAAAAAGGACAAAAGTCAGCCTGCTTAGTCACCTCGGACACCAATACATTAGAGACAAACTACTCAAAAAGCATGACTTACCAAAGATCACGTCATCCGTCCGATGATTCTTTGTTTCAGTGGCTGCCAGTCGAGCCTATATGCTCTCAATCTCCTGGGCCTGTCAGGCATTCTCAGCCCTGAGCACATTAACTCCATCCACTCTTTGCATAACCACACATTGGTTTGCTTGCTCCGCATATATCAAATCATTGCGGACCTTCTTAAGTTCTCTTTCAAAATGACCTAGGGCTTCCGGTGCTAAAAGTGATTAAGGCGTCAGGACTACCTTGTTTACCCAATGACACTAGTATACGCCAGAAAATAGCACTTACTGTGCGCCTCTCTGGTGAATTTTTACACCTACTCTACCTTGGCCAAGGTGGCATCCAGCTCCCCTTTTATTTGGGTGAGTGCTTCAGTCACCTGGTCATTCATCCTCCGAGCCTCCTATCAAAGGCGACATGCACTGTTAAATATTCAAGCCTTGCTACGGCCACATTCACCCATACCAAGCCTTAGGGGTTGCTACTATAATTAGTTTTCTTATCCGTCTTCAAGAAAAATAAATAAATATGCGAGACGCTGAAGCAACATAATTTTGGGTAAATTCTTACTCGCAAACCTCCTACCAAGACATCCAGTGACTCGTCAAAGGCGCCTCGGGTAGCACCAAGGTATGCATCCACCGTGCGGAGGGCATTGAACTCCTGATCCGAGTAGGCCGAATTCCTTAGAGAGGCTTTCCTTCGACAATAATTCATGGCACATTGAATGTCGGACAGTGTGGCGGAGCTGGTCGCTGAGTCCTCGGGCTGAGGAACCTTGGGGGGTAACACCCGCAGAAGCACGTGTTTCCATCTCCCTAAGAAAGATCGATGCTTCCTCACCCTTACACGTGTTGCCACGGAGGAAGGCGAGGGCTACCTGCGAATGATCAAAAAACTTAAAATCTGAGTATCTTTGCACTCATGAGAATTCAAGAACTTGGAGGCGGAGGGGGCACTTTCACCCACCCTTTTGACCTCGGCATGCGCTTCCAACTCCTCCTGCAGGGGTCTCACTTGAGAAATAGTTTCTATGCATATGCCTTTTGAACGCCACCCTTTGCATCAGAAGTCAAATGCCTAGGGGCCTGAGGATGAGCAACTCACGTTCAATTAGAAGAAGGGAGCGTTACCGGTGAAGCTAGCCTCGTCCCTAGTGCATCGGGGGCAATGGCCACCCTTGAGCCATCAAGACCGTCCAAGAAGAATCTTATTCCCTTGTAAATAAGAGCTATGTCTTCGTCCTCGTTAAATAGGGGGTCCTCTGGTCGGCAGTGTAACTCCATCTCAGGTGTCGGACTACTTCTGCCCTCAAGCTAACGTCTCCATCTCTATTCGGGAGCCAACAAACAATGAGCCGGGTATTAAAACAAGTCGGCTAGACGAGGAATTTTGAAAATGCTTATTATGTCGGGAGGATTGTAATACAACAACCCATCACGGAACTGTTGTCGGGCAAAGTCCTTTGCCATCCCTTGATAGATGCCGGCTAGTGTTGTGCCAAAGCTGGATTATCGTAAAAACTTACTCGTATGGATCACGTTGAACTCACACAACTGGTGAAGACACTTCCGAAGTGGTTGGAGACTTCAGTCTATCACCATGGCCATCACGTAAATTATGATGAGGCCCGTACGTGTCAACTGTGTCACTTGGGCTGCCAGCCTGGTGACCTTGGCACTCTCTTCTAAGGCTGGGCCCTGTGGTCTTCAACTATAACACTTTTTCGGTGGCTCCATATAGAATGAGGGGAGTCCAAATTGAACCGGCTCCAGGAGGGGAAGTCGTCTATGTCAAACCATTAGGTCGGCCAGACATCAGGATCTTCCCGAGGTGTGCCTAACGGGTATCCGTTCCCCTCGGTCCTAAAAACTTTGGCTGCCCCAACCTAATATAACATCTCAGCAGGGGAGCAAGGCATTATGCAAAAATACTTTTGCCAAATCTCGAAGTGTGCCTCATAGTGGAGGTGCATCTTGCAGAGGGTAACATACCGACAATATGTAAAATAGAGTTGGAGTGAAGTGGTGAAGCTACACCCAGTAGAACTCTAGCAGACGCCAGAGGAAGGGGTGAATGGGAAACCCCAAGCCACGAAATAAGGGAGACAAAACATAGCCTCTTGCCCACTTGTGGAGATGGGTGATTCTCTGCATGCACTAGGCCATTCATGTATGTCAATCCTGCATGGGTCGCTGTAAGATCTGAATCCGACAGCTATCCTTGCTTGGCTAGATGCTCCAACTAAAAGTGCAAGACAACGTAGCAGCCCCAATCACCGCTAATGGTAACGTGAGGGCGCCTCTAGGAACCTGTGTCACTTGCCATGAAAATCTCTTGAGGATGGACTCAAGAAGATGGGAGCGATGGCACAATTTGCTGGGAGAGGAAGGATTGGGCTGTTGTGGTAAATTTGTGCGATTGTGCCATGAATAAAAAGGAGGAAGAGGTCGACGCTTTGATGTTTTGCCATAAAGCAACTCCCTTCCTCATAAAAGTGTGGTTACCAAGGTCAGGAAATGAGGGCTGATGACCCACAAGTGTAGGGGATATATCGTAGTCCTTTCGATAAGTAAGAGTGTCGAACCCAATGAGGAGCAGAAGGAAATGATAGGCAGTTTTCATAAGGTATTTTCTGCAAGCACTGGAATTATAGGTAACCGATAGTTTTGTGATAGGATATTTGGTATCAAGTAATAAAAGGTAAAAGTAAATAAGGTGCAGCAAGGTGGCCCAATCATTTTTATAGCAAAGGATAAGCCTGGACAAACTCTTATGTGAGGTAAAGCGCTCCCGAGGACATATGGGAATTATCATCGAGCTAGTTTTCATCACGATCGTCTGATTCGCGTTCGGTACTTTGATAATTTGGTATGTGGGTGGACCGGTGCTTGGGTGCTGCCCTTACTTGGACAAGCCTCCCACTTATGATTAACCTCTAATGCAAGCATCCACAACTACAAAATAAGTATTAAGGTAAACCTAACTATAGCCTGAAATATATGGATCCAAATCCGCCCCTTACGAAGCAACACATAAACTAGGGTTTAAACTTCTGTCACTATAGCAACCCATCATCTACTTATTACTTCCCAATGCCTTCCTCTAGGCCCAAATAATGGTGAAATGTCATGTAGTCGACGTTCACATGACACCACTAGAGGAGAGACAACATACATCTCATCAAAATATCTAACGAAGACAAAATTCACATGACTACTAATAGCAAGACTTCTCCCATGTCCTCAGGAACAAAAGTAACTACTCACAAGACATAAAATTGTTCACGATCAGAGGGGTATTAATATGCATAATGGATCTGAACATATGATCTTCCACCAAATAAACCAACTAGCATCAACTACAAGGAGTAATCAACACTACTAGCAACCCACAAGTACCAATCTGAGGTTTGGGTACAAAGATTGGATACAAGAGATGAACTAGGGTTTGAATGGAGATGGTGTTGGTGAAGATGCTGATGAAGATAGCCCTCCCCAAGATGGGAGAGTTGTTGGTGATGACGGCGGTGACGATTTCCCCCCTCCCGGAGGGAAGTATCCCCGACAGAACAGCTCTGCCGGAGCCCTAGATTGGTTTCCGTCTCGGTTCCGCCTCGAGACGGTGGCGTCTGGTCCCGAAAGCCTCCTCGTGATTTTTTCCAAGTCAAAACGCTTCATATAGGAGAAGATGGGCACCGTGGGCCTACCGGCTCTCGAGGCCAGCGGGTGGACCCTCCTGTGGGTTTCTTTCGCCAGATATTTTTTATATTTTCCGAAATGATGTTTTGTGGAGTTTCAGGGCTTTTGGAGTTGTGCAAAATAGATTTCCTGAGTTTGCTCCTTTTTCAGCCCAGGATTCCAGCTGTCGGCATTCTCCCTCTTCATGTAAACCTTGCAAAATAAGAGAGAAAAGGCATAAGTATTGTGACAAAACATGTATGAACAGCCCATAATGTAATAAATATCAACATATAAGCATGATGCAAAATGGACGTATCAACTACCCCAAGCTTAGACCTCACTTGTCCTCAAGCGAAAGCCGATATTGAAAAATATGTCCACATGTTTAGAGATAGAGGTGTCGATAAAAACAGAATACGGGCATGAGGGCATCGTGTCATTCTTATAATGGCAACTTATATAAATATAGTCATATGATTCTTACGCTAAAGTAACAATTCATCCACAATATCAAGTATGCATCATAAAGTTCATTGGAAACTAACAAACTTTGATCTCTGTCATTGAAGCAATTACAATTTATCGTAACAACATAAAGAGTCAATATAAGAGCTTTTCAGCAAGCTTACATACTCAACTATCATATAGTCTTTCACAATTGCTAACACTCACGCAATACTTATGTTTATGGAGTTTTAATCGGACACAGAGAAAGATAGGGGCTTATAGTGTTGCCTCCCAACCTTTTACCTCAAGGGTAACGTCAACAGTAATAGATCATGAAAACTTACATCCAAGTGGGTATATATGTCAGGATCTTTCCAACATAATGTGCTTGCCAAAGGATAAAATGTAAAAAGGAAAGGTGGATTTCACCTTGACACTTATAAGACAAGAATAAAAGTTAGGCCCTTCGTAGAGGGAAGCAGAGGTTGTCACGTGTTTTTATGGATGGATGCACAAAGTCTTAGCATAGAAGAACTTCGCTTTATATTGCCATTTCTGATAAGGACCTTTATTATACAGTCTGTCGCTTTTATTACTTTCATATCACAAGATCGTATAAAGCTAATTTCTCCCACACTAATAAATCATACATATTTTAGCGGGTTTGCAACATGACAACTTACTTGGAAGGATCTTTCTCAATCCATAGGTAGGTATGGTGGACTCTCATGGCAAAACTGGGTTTAAGGATATATGGAAGCACAAGTAGTATCTCTACTTAGTGCGAGGAGTTTTGGATAGCATGAGGGGGAAAGGCAATCTCAACATGTTGGATGATCCATGACAATATACTTTATTTCGGATATAAGAAGACATATCCCATTATGTTTTCTTCCTTGTCCAACATCAACTCTTTAGCATGTCATACTTTAATGAGTGCTCAGAATCATAAAAGATGTCCAAGATAGTGTATTTGTATGTGAAGCCTCTCTTCTTTTATTACTTCCTATTGATTGCAACGATGACCAAAGCTATGTTTTTAACCTCCCAACAACTTTCATTTATCATACTTTTGCATGTGAAGTCATTACTTCCCATAAGATCGATATGATCTCTTTGATACTCTTTATGTTTCCTTTCTTTTTATCATGACCCGAGTGAGGAAATCAAGCCCTTGACTCAACACTAATCTTTATTATATAGCTCACGGACTCGATTACAAAGGATAAAGCTCACAAAGCAGAAGCTCACAACTAGATCATGCTAACTATATTCTAATAGATCAAGATACTACCAAAAGGATCGAACTAAGTAAAACGGTAAAGATAGGAGTGATGGTGGTACGATACCGGGGTCACTCCCCCAAGCTTGGCAGTTGCCAAGGGGAGTGCCCATACCCATATGATTATGTCTCCTTCTTCGGGGTTGGTGATGATGGAGTTGCTGCTGATGTAGGCTTGTTGTTCATCTTCCAAGGCATGGGCTCACCATCGTAGAAGGATGATCGAGTATCCGGGATACTCAAATCTGCAGCCAAACTCATGTTCTTGAATCTATATTCATACTCATAGTTTTGGTTCTGCAGGTCATAGATCTGGGCTTGGAGGTGATCGATCTTCTCTTGAAGATCGGAGATGGCTTCCCCGAAGATCCTTGAGTCCATCTTGAGGTTGTTGGCAAGCTCCGAGATCATCATGTGGTTGGCGTTAAGTCCTCGTTCCACCATACCTTGGCACTTGAAAACTTGTTGCTCCATTGCTTCGAGTCTTGTCTCCACGCTTCCGGTCCTTCTCAGCCACTCAACATCACGGATGTGCAGCACCCCCTCATGCAACTCCATGGTATTGGGGAGGTGCAGCACCTCCCCAAGGTAGGGGTTGATGACCTTCTCGAAGAACTTGTCCTTGGGGGTGTTGGAGGACGCCATGATGATCTAGATCTGTCAAAAACAACAGCTCGAAACGAAAACAGAGGATTTCTACGTGATACAGAGGTCAAAACCTTCGGGAGTACATATAATGAATTTTTCCCGAACAAAAGGAGTAACCCGCAAGAAAACGGAGTCCGGGGGACACACGGGGTGTCCTCGAGGCAGGGGGCGCGCCCTCCACCCTCGAGGGTGCCCCGTGTCTCTTCCGGACTGCGGTTTATTTTTCTATTTTTCTAAATATTCCAAAATGGAGAAAAAGACCTTTAGAACTGTTTTGGAGTCGGATTACTTATCGTATCACATACCTCTTCCTTTTTGGAGGCTGAATCGTTCTGGAAAGTGTACCTTATGTATTCCTCCGGGGTTATGGTTTCAATAACATTAGTTTCAACATTTATAGGATTACCTGAGTTATAATATTATGTTTCATCCTTTGACCATTCACCACCTTCGGATTTGTGCCTTCGAAGTTGTTGATTTTTATGGCACCAGAACGATAGACCTCCTCGATAATGTAAGGTCCTTCCCACTTGGAGAGAAGCTTTCCTGCAAAAAATCTTTAACGAGAGTTGAATAGCAAGACATAATCACCTACGTGAAACTCACCCTTTTGTATCATTTTGTCATGCCATATTTCAACTTTTTCTTTAAACAGTTTGGCATTCTCATAGGTCTGGGTTCTCCACTCATCGAGACAGCTAATGTCAAATAGCCTCTTCTCACCGGCAAGTTTGAAATCGTAGTTGAGCTCTTTAACAGCCCAATATACCTTATGTTCTAGCTCAAGAGGTAAGTGACAAGCTTTTCCATGATTTTTGTATGCAGTTCTATAGGCCCATAATGCATCATCTAGTTTCTTGGACCAATTCTTTCTAGACCTATTAACTGTCTTTTGCAATATTAATTTCAACTCCCTATTACTTAGTTCTACTTGACCACTAGTCTGTGGGTGATAAGGCGATGCAATTCTATGGTTGACATCATACTTAGCAAGCATCTTACGGAAAGCACCATGAATAAAGTGTGAACCACCATCAGTCATTAGATATCTAAGGACTCCAACCCTCGAAAATATTACTTCTTTAAGCATCTTAATAGAGGTGTTATGATCAACACTACTAGTTGGAATAACTTCTACCCACTTAGTAACGTAACACTACTAGAAAAAGGGCTATAGATGATATGGCCACTAATGGCGCACCAGACATGTGGTGCGCCACTACTATATACTAATGGCGCACCATGTGTTGGTGCGCCATTAGTGTCCAAATACTAATGGCGCACCACATCCACGGTGCGCCATTAGTAACAAATTTTTTTCATTTTTTTTAAAACTAGTAATGGCGCACTAGTGGATAGTGCGCCATTACTAGTTAAACTAGTAATGGTGCACCACATCCACGGTGCGCCACTAGTAACTTTTTTTCAATTTTTTTTTAATTTTTTTTCAAAACTAGTAATGGCGCACCAGTGGATAGTGCGCCATTACTAGTTAAACTAGTAATGGCATACCACATCCACGGTGTGCTACTAGTAATTTTTTTCAAATTTTGTTTCAATTTTTTTTCAAAACTAGTAATGGCGCACCGTGTGTGTGGTGCGCCATTACTAGTTCCACGCTGCGCAATTACTAACTTGGCCCAAAAATTCCACCGAATGCCCCCCCTCCCCCGTGGACCACCTTTTCAGTTTATAAAAAATAAAAGAAAATGATGGAAATGTCAAAAAAAATAAAAGAAAATAAGTTTCCGATGTGATATGTGGTCTACTTGTTGGGAAAATTTACAAATATGAATTTCGACTTTATTTGCAAAATATCTGTGGAATTTGTAAAATGGACATAACTTCTGCATACGAACTCGGATTAAAAAGGTTTTTATATGAAAAATCATCTACCCGAAAAGTTACATCCGAATTTAGCTGGGGGAACCCCGTTAAACATTTTAAAAATCCCCTATAACCTAACATAAAAAAAGTTACGGGGCTTTTAAGATCTAGAGGGGAAAATGGAAAAAAAATTCAAACTTACTAGTGGCACACAGTTTGCTAGGTACGCCACTAGTAACAGAAAAAAATTGGTTTAAAAAAAATCGATTTTTTTTTCAAAATATGATACGTAATATGACCGGGAAGTTTGAAATATTTTTTCAAAATTTCATCATACTCATGAACATGAACAAAGTCCTAGACATCAAGAAGGTTTAATAGGATTGATATGATAGATATATCAACAAGTGCCTGTGAAGTGAGCTGGTGCTGGGGTTGGATAGAACTGCGAAGTTAAGCGTGCTCGGGCTGGAGTAGTGTGAGGATGGGTGATCTTCTTGGAAGTTTGACCACAGAGTGCGATTTGACTTGAGATTAAGCATATTGACCCAAGATTAAGCCATAGTGACCTGAGATTAAGAAAAAACGAAAAAAATGTAAAAAAAAATTGATTTTTTTCTGAATTTTTATTTAAAAAAATTTGTTACTAATGGCGCACTTCTATGTGGTGCACCATTAGTATACCAGATACTAATGGCGCACCAGTGGTGCGCCATTAGTAAAAAAAAATCTAATGGCGTGGTGCTAGTGGCGCACCTGTAGTGCACCATTAGTAGCGAAAACAGGTGCGCCACTAGCAGCCCTTCTCCTAGTAGTGTAATCAACAGCAACTAGAATATGTGTGTACCCATTAGAGGCAGGAAAAGGTCCCATATAATCAAAGCCCCACACATCAAATGGTTCAATAACAAGTGAATAATTCATAGGCATTTCTTGGCGTTTACTAATATTACCAATTTTTTGACATTCATCACATGATAAGACAAACTTACGGGCATCCTTGAAGAGAGTAGGCCAATAAAAACCGGACTGCAATACCTTGTGTGCAGTTCTGTCTCCCGCATGATGTCCTCCATAAGCTTCGGAGTGGCACTTGCGTAGAATCTATTCCTGTTCATGCTCAGGTACACAACGTCTAATAATACCATCTACTCCTTCTTTATAAAGATGTGGGTCATCCCAGAAGTAATGCCACAAATCATAGAAGAATTTTTTTCTTTTGCTGGTATGTGAAGCTAGCTGGTATAAACTTAGCAACAATGTAATTAGCATAATCAGCATACCATTGAGCAGTACGAGAAGTACTTATGACAGCTAGTTGTTCGTCAGCGAAGCTATCATCAATAGGTTGTGGGTCATCAAGTATATTCTTTAACCTAGACAAGTTATCTGCTACGGGGTTCTCAGCTCCATTTCTATCAATAATATGCAAGTCAAATTCTTGCAGTAAGAGAACCCATCTAATAAGTCTAGGTTTATGTAACATCCCAAATTTTCAATTTGGAATGTTATACATAGATCATAATTTCATGTCATGTTTTTGCATTTTTGTTCGTGGAGTTCCTCGAAATTCTAAGCAACTCAAGGACCTACGGAGAGAGTTGGGAATTTTACCGTTTTCGTATTTGAGTTCGCTCGAATACCGGTACGAGGACAGTGTGATTCTAATTATTTTTCTCTCCTAAATATTTCTAAATACACAATATGAGCGGAGATAATATGACTTCTCCAAAATAACAGAAATATTGGAGGAAAAATATTAAAATCACTTTTGGTTTTTTTTCTGGATTTATTTTTGGATTTATTTGCATAGGAAAAATATGCGTTTTTCAAAATTGCATTTAGGTCCGGGAAAAATGTTCACTTTGTCCTAAATATTATTAGAGGACGGTGAAAATTTATTCGGGAATTTTGGAGTCCGTTTGGTATTTCTTTCATTAGTTTTTCTGCACCCAGGAGTCTTATTCGCCCAGGACTCCTGGGCTTTATAAGCCGCCCCGGGCCGGCCCGAGACGCCCAGCCAGCCCGCCCAAAACCTAGCCTCCCGACGCCCAAGCCGCCGCCGCCGCCCGCCGCCGCCGCGCCGCCGCCGCCCGCCGCCTCGCCGCCATCCGCCGTCGCCCGCCGCTGCTGCCGTCGCCCGCCACCGCCGCGCCGCCTCCCGCCGCTGCCGCCCCGCCGCACCGCCGCGCAGCCGCCGCCCCTCGCCGGAGTTCGCCGGAGTGAGGTAGTTTTTTTTGTTTTTTTTCCGGTTTTTAGATCGGTTCGTTTAGGAAAACCTAGTTCTGTTTTTTTAACAGATCGGTTCGTTTTTTTTATTTCCGCTGGATTAGTTAAATAGCGGACGTTCGTCCGTACGTTCGTTTTAACGAACGGTTTTTGTTAGTTAACCGCAGACAGCGAACGTTGGTTCGTTAGCCTTTTCGTTGTTTTTATTTTTCGGGGTATTTATCCGCGATTATTCCGATCGCGATTTCTGCCCTGATCTTGTTTTTCGTTTTTCTTTTCGCTTGAGAGTCGGAATCAGGTGATGCAAAATTCCAGATCTTCATCTCGAAGCCCTCTTTACGTTTAATCAACTGGAACAAGATTTTGGCTACAGTAAAATTTGACTTTAGGCCAACTAGTAATTTGGAGTTCGTTTCTTTTGCAGTTTGAGTTTCGTTGCTTCTTTCGAGTTGATTCTTTTTGCAAACCGGAGTTCTTAAGTTGAACTTTCTAGTTAGATCTCTTATTTGAGTTTTACCCATGCATTAGTTAAGTACATATTGTATGCTTGTTTGTTTGATTGCGATAGAGTACCCGGAGTGCGCCGCTTGCTACTTTGAGTCTCTAGGTTTTGCGGATCATCAGCAAGGCAAGTAACACTTTGATCATGCTTTCCAATTACCCAGTTTTCATTGCATTAGTCAAACCCTCACGCCTTGCATGAGTAGGATCAATTAACTTGTGGGATTGGGAAGTAGTTGAGGTAGTACCTATTACCTGCATTACATTCAAACCTTTCGGAGTTACTTCTACGTTTGCTGCTAGGACATGCTATGCTCGTAGACGTGGATTGGGTGAGTGAAATCCATGACAGATGTGAGATTGTTTAATTAATGGTTCAACTTAAGGTGGCAACATTAATACACATCTGGGTGGATTGAGGCATCTGGATATTCCAGGATTGCCTGTTTTTCTTTTGGACCGCCACCCAGGCTCAAAGGGATCATGAGATTATTCATACTAGAAACTTCCGTGTGCAACCACAAATGCTATTATGGGCTCTAGCATAGTATGAGTAAGTTGTGCGAACTCTTACAGTGGTGGATTAGCAGATGTAGGGGATGTAGGTTGGTACGGTCCGCCCGATCGTAAGGTGCTAGCGCTTCTGAAAGACTATGTCTCGGTCATCCGTTTCTCAAACACCATGCAGTGCGAGAAACCAAACGGAGGCGATCGAGTCTTGTGGGAAAAGTGCACAAACCTTTGCAGAGTGTACAAACTTATCATGATTAGCCGTGTCCCCGGTTATGGACGTCTTGAGTATCTAGTACTTGGATTTTCATGTGCATCTCATCTTGTTACTTTAATTTAATTTTGTTGGGTTTAATGATTACTTTAATTGGGGTTGAGAGGATGTCTATCTTCTCAACGATGTTTCAACTACCATGATAGTTAATTAAAATGCATTCCTTTGAAGTAGGGAAAAATTGGCTTTACGCAAAAACTTAACCATAGAGCTTTCTACCAGCCAAATATTGCATATAGTATAGCTTTACTTTCATTGCATTCTCTTGTGTTACCTTGCCAGCATATTCCATGTGCTGACCCGTTTTCCGGGCTGCAACGTTTCATGTTGCAGACTTTTCAGACGACGAGTAAGATGCCCTTTTAGGTCGTGGTTCTATACTCAGTGATGCCGCTGGAGTTGATGGACTCACTTATCTTCCAAGCCTTCCGCTGTTATCGTGTTAGATGGCCTTCAGCCATATTATTTGTAATAAATTCATCGTTGGACTATCGAAGTAATAAGTGTGTGATTGCTACTCTATTATAAATCCTTCAAGTACTGTGCATGTCAGCATTACTGATCCAGGGATGACACAGATGCACAGAGATCAGACTGTTTGAGGTATGGTCGCTACAAGATGGTATCAGAGCACACGCTGACTGTAGGTCACGACCACTAAGCTAAAAGCCCTAGACCACTATTCACTCTTATCTTTTCTGACTCCTCATCTTTTCTACTCTTTTAGGATGGTGGATGCAAAGAACAAGTTCATGCAACCGGATGATGATACACCATTTGGACGACACCTGAAGGAAGTCACCAGATATCTAAACATTGGACTACCAAGTTTCACCGGAACCTACAATGCCACTCTACCTGAGGAGGAGCGTTGGTTGATTCAAGCCCAAGTTCCAGGAAGGACGTTCGCGCCCGTCACCTCACTCATAGCATTTTCTTTTAATGCGCCCACATGGAGCCTAGGCAGGAGCATGGCAGCCCACATTGCTATGGGAAGGATTAGAGAAGTGTACAAGCAGGAGCTAAAGGACACCATCTACCAAATTTGTTGACGCCGAGATGAGAATTGGGATATGATCAGCACCCGGAAGGATAGATCCATTGCAGCATTCATCCAGGAGCTGAACCAACACATTCGTCGCCAGGAGCACCAGATGTGTGCAGGGATGATGGATTTGAAGAAAGCCCTAAATAGGAATTTGGAGCTAGAGGAAGAACTCAAGTCTACATGCGACGGATATGAGGAGGAGCTGCTAATACTTGTGGAGAAGAATGATGATTTGACACGGAAGTTAGGGATACTCATGGGAGAACAAGACGAGGAAGAAGAACCCAAGGAGATTCCATTGGAGGACTATATCATTATAGATGACACGGATTCGGAAGCTGAGGATAGCAAGGATGAAGACTATGAAGATGAAGCTGTAGCAAATATTATGGAATCCTCTGCATATCAATATTTTTAGATGACCACCCTGTGACTAGTAGTTTACCTCCAAGTATTAGTTTTAGAACACTTTTGTAATGATAGTTAGATTTGTAAGATCTTGCTTGAAATTGATTGGTGTGATATGATTGTGTGTTTGTCTCATGTGCATATGGGTAGTGATTTTCCCTTAGACCTCTTTTCTATTCTAATCTCTTCCCTCTACACCCATCAGATGCCTCCAAGACGTGAATTCGAGTTTCCCCCTTAGCTCACCCAGTTGATCCAGCAGCAGAACACCCTGATGCAACTTCTTGTCCAGAACACCCAGAACAACCAGAACAACAATAACCACAACAACCCTCCACCACCACCACCTGTGGACAACCTGACACGTTTCTTAAGGTGGCAACCACCTGTGTTTGCTAGCAGCATCGAACCAATTGTGCCTGATGACTGGCTACGCAAGATTGGAAGAGATTTGACCACCGCCAATTTCTCGGATGCTGAGAAGGTGCGATTTGCCGCACACCAGTTGTCTGGACCAGCCGCAGCATGGTGGGAGAATTACACAGCCACTTACCCCGTAGCCAATGTGACTTGGGATCAGTTTCAGCAAGCTTTTCGTACCGCCCATGTCTCGACTGGAGCCATGAGTATGAAGAAGCAGGAGTTTCGCAACTTGCGCCAAGGGAACCGTACTGTGGCCCAGTACATGGATGAGTTTAGTACCCTATCTCGTTATGCCCCATATGATGTGGCCACAGATGCCAAGAAGCAGGAGAGATTCATGGAAGGGCTGAACGATGAGATGAGTGTACAGTTGATGGTGGCAACTTTTAATAACTACCATGACTTGGTTGACCGTGCCCTGATGATTGAAAGGAAGCATCAACAGATTGAGAGTCGCAAGAGGAAGTATGGGCAAGGAAAGTATAACTCTGGAGCTCAGCAGAAGCCTCGCTTTACCCCAAAAGCGATAGGACAGTTTCAGCATACCCATGGAGGAAGTAGCTCGCACAATCACAATGGCACCAAGAATGGAAAATGGGAATGGAAACGGGAATGGAGCCAATGGAAACCAGAACCGCCCTACACCGTCCACACCCACCAAGAGGGATTTTAGCCATGTCACTTGTTACAAGTGCGGGAAGACTGGACATTATGCTAATGAATGCCAAGAAGTTAAGAATGGGAATGGCAATGGAAGCGCCGGGAAGAAGCCCAACCCGTTCAACAAAGGACAAGTGAACCACGTGACTGTGGAAGAAGTAGAAGAACAACCAGATGCAGTTATAGGTAAGTTCTTAGTTAATTCCTTTACTGCACTCGTTCTTTTCGATATTGGTGTATCGCATTCATATATTTCAAGGGGATTCGTGGATAAGTATAAACTGCCGACCCAAGCCCTTAGATCGCCCATGTTAGTAACCTCGCTAGGAGCAGAGTATATGGCTAAGTCATGGTGTGATCAGTTGCCCTTAAGGATTGGTAATTACATATTCCCTTCGGACCTAATAGTATTAGAATCTCAAGGACTGGATGTGATATTAGGCATGGATTGGTTATCTAAGTATGAAGGGAATATTGAATGTTCTAGTAAGACCATTTTGCTTACTACGCCGGAAGGAAGAAGGATCAAATATCTATCCCGGCATGAGTCAAAGAGGAGTAGGTTAAATTCCTTGTCAGGAGTTGTTCAGGAGGAAGTGCCAGTAGTGAAGGATTATCCAGATGTGTTTCCAGAGGAGTTACCTGGCATGCCACAGGATAGAGATATAGAGTTTTTGATTGAACTTTTGCCAGGCACCGGGCCAATTTCTAAGAGACCATATAGGATGCCCGTAAAGGATTTGGAGGAAATTAAGAAGCAGATTAAGGAGTTACTGGATAAAGGATTTATACGCCCAAGTTCTTCGCCTTGGGGTTCGCCAGTACTTCTAGTGGAGAGGAAGGATGGATCGTTAAGAATGGTTGTTGATTACCGAGGATTGAATGAAGTAACGATCAAGAACAAGTACCCATTGCCAATGATCAATGATCTGTTCGATAGATTGCAAGGAGCTAAGGTCTTTTCTAAGATCGATCCGCGATCAGGGTACCATCAATTGAAGATCAGAGAGCAAGATATCCCTAAGACGGCCTTTACCACTAGGTATGGGTTGTACGAGTATACCGTTATGTCGTTTGGTCTGACAAACGCACCGGCATTCTTTATGAACCTGATGAACAAAGTGTTTATGGAGTATTTGGATAATTTTGTCGTAGTGTTCATAGATGATATTTTGATCTTCTCGAAGGACGAAGAGGAGCATGAAGAGCATTTGCGTTTGGTATTGGAGAAGCTTAGAGAACATCAGTTATATGCCAAGTTTAGCAAATGTGAGTTTTGGTTGAAGGAAGTCGGATTCCTTGGACATGTTGTATCCGGAGAAGGTATAGCAGTAGATCCCACCAAGGTGGACACTGTGACCAATTGGGAAGCACCGACGACCGTTGGAGAGATCCGGAGTTTTCTTGGACTCGCAGGATACTACCGGAGATTTATCGAGAATTTCTTGAAGATTGCAAAGCCCATGACGGAGTTGTTGAAGAAGGACACCAAGTTCAGTTGGACCAAAGAATGTGAGACTAGTTTCCAGGAGTTCAAGAAAAGGTTGGTCTCATCCCCTGTGTTGATTGTGCCAGATCAACATAAGGATTATGAGGTGTACTTCGACGCTTCACGTCGAGGACTTGGAGCAGTTCTTATGCAGGAAGGAAGAGTTGTTTCGTATGCTTCACGACAACTGAAACCTCATGACATGAACTATGCCACCCACGATTTGGAATTGGCAGCCGTAGTGCATGCATTGAAGACGTGGAGACATTTTCTCATTGGAAACCATTGCGAAGTATATACGGATCACAAGAGTTTGAAGTATATATTCACTCAGAAGGAGTTGAATCTTAGGCAAAGGAGATGGCTGGAACTCATTAAGGATTATGACATGAGATTGCATTATCATCCTGGAAAGGCTAACGTAGTAGCTGATGCGCTAAGCCGTAAGAGCCATGTCAATACACTGATGATGGAGGAGTTTCCAAAGGAGTTAGCCGAGGACCTACGAGAACTACGTTTGGAGATAGTTCCGAGAGGCTATGTAGCAACGTTAGAAATCCAGTCTACCCTGATGGATAAAATCAGAGAAGCTCAGAAAGCTGACAAGGAGATTGTTGCTATAAAGGAGAGAATGAGCGAAGGAAAAGCTAAAGGTTTTCGTGAGGATGAGCACGACACCCTATGGTTTGAGGATCGAATCTATGTGCCCAATGACCCGGAGATCAGGAAGTTGATTTTACAGGAGGCCCATGATTCACCATACTCGATTCCCCCAGGAAATACTAAGATGTATTTGGATTCGAAGACTATTTTCTGGTGGACCGGTATGAAGAAGGATATTGCAGAGTTTGTAGCAGTTGTGATGTATGTCAGAGAGTGAAGGCAGAACATCAGAAGCCAGTAGGATTATTACAACCTATGCCAATACCCGAACGGAAGTGGGAGAAGCTTGGCATGGATTTTATCACAGGATTGCCCAGGACCAAAGCGGGATATGATTCAATCTGGGTAGTAGTAGACCGATTGACGAAGGTAGCCCACTTTATCCTGGTGAAAACCACATATACCAGTGCGAAGTTGGCAAAGATATACATGACCAGAATTGTATGTCTGCACGGAGTTCCGAGGAGTATCATATCAGATAGAGGAACCTAGTTTACCTCAAAGTTCTGGAATCAGTTACATGAAACTTTGGGTACCAGGCTAGAGTTTAGCACAGCGTTTCACCCGCAGACAGATGGACATACTGAAAGAGTCAATCAGATTTTGGAGGATATGCTGAGAGCATGTGCATTAGATTATGGATCTAGTTGGGATGACAACTTTCCCTACGCGGAGTTCTCATACAACAACAGTTACCAAGCCAGTTTGAAGATGGCACTGTTCGAGGCATTGTATGGAAGGATATGCCGAACACCGTTGTCGTGGGATGAAGTTGGAGACCGACAGTTGTTTGGACCAGACTTAATCAAAGAGTATGAGGAGAAGGTAAAGTTGATCCGAGATAGACTGAAGGTAGCTCAGTCCAGGCAGAAGAGTTATGCAGACTCGAAGCGCAAGGAGATGACCTATGAGATCGGAGACAGAGCATACTTGAGAGTATCGCCTCTGCGAGGATTTAAACGTTTCGGAGTTAAAGGGAAGTTAGCCCCGAGATTTGTGGGACCTTATCGTGTTTTGGAACGCATGGGAGAGGTTGCCTATAAGTTGGAATTGCCCGAAGGATTGTCAGGAGTGCACGGCGTGTTTCACGTTTCTCAACTGAAGAAGTGCCACACGGAGATGGCCGATATACCGCTTAGAGACACAGTACCCCTGGAAGCAATTCAGTAAGATAGTGATCTAACTTACGAGGAGAAGCTTGTTAAGATTCTCGAATTTTCGAGCAGAGTTACCCGCAGTAAGATTATCAAGTTTTGCAAAGTTTAGCGGAGTCACCACACCGAGGAATAAGCCACCTGGGAGCGAGAAGATGATCTACGCAAGGACCACCCACACCTATTCTCTAGCCAAGTCGAATCTCGAGGGCGAGATTCATTCTAAGGGGGGTAGGTTTGTAACATCCCAAATTTTCAATCTGGAATGTTATACATAGATCATAATTGCATGTCATGTTTTTGCATTTTTGTTTGTGGCGTTCCTCGAAATTCTAAGCAACTCAAGGACCTACGGAGAGAGTTGGGAATTTTACCGTTTTCGTATTTGAGTTCGCTCGAATACCGGTACGAGGACAGTGTGATTCTAATTATTTTTCTCTCCTAAAAATATTTCTAAATACAAAATATGAGCAGAGATAACATGACTTCTCCAAAATAATAGAAATATTGGAGGAAAAAATATTAAAATCACTATTGGTTTTTTTCTGGATTTATTTTCGGATTTATTTGCATAGGAAAAATATGCGTTTTTCAAAATTGCATTTAGGTCCGGGAAAAATGTTCACTTTGTCCTAAATATTATTACAGGACGGTGAAAATTTATTTCGGGAATTTTGGAGTCCGTTTGGTATTTCTTTCGTTAGTTTTTCTGCGCCGGGACTCTTTTAGAAAAAAAAACGAAAACCGACTAGGAGTCTTATTCGCCCAGGACTCCTGGGCTTTATAAGCCACCCCAGGCCGGCCCGAGACGCCCAGCCAGCCCGCCCAAACCCTAGCCTCCCGACGCCGAAGCCGCCGCCGCCGCCCCGCGACCCACCGCCGCCCGCCGACCGCCGCGCCGCCACCCACCGCTGCCGCCGCCGCCCGCCGCCGCCGCGCCGCCTCCCGCAGCTGCCGCCCCGCCGCACCGCCGCGCATCCGCCGCCCCCGCTGCCCCTCGCCGGAGTTCGCCGGAGTGAGGTAGTTTTTTTTTCGGTTTTTAGATCGGTTCTTTTAGGAAAACCTAGATCTGTTTTTTTAACAGATCGGTTCGGTTTTTCTATTTCCGCCGGTTTAGTTAAATAGCGGATGTTGGTTTTAACGAACTATTTTCGTTAGTTAACCGCAGACAGCGAACGTTCGTTCGTTAGCCTGTTCGTCGTTTTTTTCGGGGTATTTATCCGCGATTATTCCGATCGCGATTTCTCCCCTGATCTTGTTTTTCGTTTTTCTTTTCGCTCGAGAGTCGGAATCAGGTGATTCAAAATTCCAGATCTTCGTCTCGAAGCCCTCTTTATGTTTAATCAACTAGAACAAGATTTTGGCTACTATAAAATTTGACTTTAGGCCAACTAGTAATTCGGAGCTCGGTTCTTTTGCAGTTTGAGTTTCGTTGCTTCTTTCGAGTTGATTCTTTTTGCAAACCGGAGTTCTTAAGTTGAACTTTCTGGTTAGATCTCTTATTTGAGTTTTACCCGTGAATTAGTTAAGTAATTATTGTATGCTTGTTTGTTTGATTGCGATAGAGTACCCGGAGTGCGCCGCTTGCTACTTTGAGTCTCTAGGTTTTGCGGATCATCAGCAAGGCAAGTAACACTTTGATCATGCTTTCCAATTACCCAGTTTTCATTGCATTAGTCAAACCCTCACACCTTGCATGAGTAGGATCAATTAACTTGTTGGATTGGGAATGTAATGCCCAGGATGGGACTATATCTCCTACGTGTCGAGGCACGACTTAAAGATATAAGCCCATTCTGGAATGATCGCAAGTTTGGTACCTTCGCACATCTCATGTAAAAATAGGGATGAAAGCGGAAAAGATAGTTGGCTTACACTCGCCACGTCACACAATTCATTACATGTTCAAACATCATTCAAATAAACATCACAACCCGTCTACGGGTAAGATCCTAATGAAAGATACCAAACATAACATTAAACCACAGGTCTGAAACGCCCCTAGTAGAAACCTCTACTGATCGTCAGGATAGTGCACATAGTAACGGCTACGGTCCTCGTCGTACTCCCAGTACAGCTCGGTGCCGTCACTTGAGTAGATCGCCTGAGTACCTGCATCTGGTGTGGTGTAGAGTCTGTGAGCCACAGAGGACTCAACAATCCCGTTCCCGGGTAACACGACTATCCAAGCCTTGGGTGTGGAACAAGGCTGAAGAAAGAACAAGAGGTTGCAGCAGCACTAGCACTAACTTACGTAAAAGAGAGCGAGAAGAGAAGTGCCTCGGACGAAAGATGATCACGAAGTGATCCTAACTAAAGCAAGTCAAACATAACCCCACCGTGTTCACTTCCCGAACCCCTTTCGGAAAATGACCGTCACGGTACTCACGCTGGTAGTGTATTCTGAACATGGTGTAAAGTTTTCTACAACCGGATATTAACAAATTCCCATCTGCCACATAACCGCGGGCACGACTTTTGAAAGTTCATAACCCTGCAGGGGTGTTCCAACTTGGCCCATGACAAGCCCACGATTCGCGGAGTCGCAACTCCAAGGTGGGAAGGCCCGAGTATTCTCGGAATCCCGTGCTCAAGATACTCCGACTAAGGTAAGGCTAATCCAGCAAATCCTCCCAGCGTGCCGACACCCTGACAATAGCCGCGCGTATCTAGTCTCAGGCTACGACCGGATGGGCAATTCTACAGGTTTTTACCAAACCTTGAGTTCCCTCGAGGTGGCCCCGCAGACTCCACGTTTCGGACCAACACTCATGTGGAGCACTGGCCCGGGGTTGTTGATTAAGAAGAGGGTTAATTACTCCCTATGCAAGTTTTTAGTTATTAGGAAAATAGTACCAATGTTGGCACTTGCTGGAAAAGACTTAGCACTTAGCGGTTTATCGAGGGGGTCCCATAACCCCAACAGTGTGAGGAACGCAAAATCAAGGAACATAACACCGGTTTATATGGTTCCTAGGGCGGCATGAGTGGAACAAAACACCAAGCAAAAGGCTTAGCCTTCCACCCATTACCAATATATAGATGATTTCATTTAATAATTAATATAGTGTGATATCCCAACAAGCTTCAACAAGAAGCAAGAATCTTCAATCTTCTCCTGCAACTAACAATGCTATAAGAGGGGCTGAGCGAAGCTTACTTAGCCAATCAAAGGTTTGCATAGGTAGGGTGGTTAAAACAGGTTCATGGTTACAATAAGAGGCTGACAGGAAAACATGGGCATCGAGGCAAAAGCTATAGAGCGAGACTTCTAGCAATAGGCAAAGATAGTAATGTTAGCGGGGTCAGGTCATCTTGCCTGAAGAGTTGTCGATGGGATCGTAAGGGGGCTCCTCGTTCTCAACCTCGGTAGTAACGTCGTTCTCGTACTCGGTCTCAGCTTCCGGCTCTACTCAAGAAAAAACACACGAGGCACGAAATCAACAAGATGCAATGCGCAAACAACAGGAAGCATGGCTGATGCATTAAGGAAGCACTACAGATGCACTTAGGAAGCACAGAAAGTCAACATAGGAAGCACAGAGTTACAACACAAGGAGCATGACAATGTGCAACAAGCAAAATACTTCAAAACATGATAACATGAGGATATTATGAATCTACATGCAAAAATACACAAGTTACATGTAGGACTTGCTCGTAACGGAGCAACGGGCTAAAAGATACACCCGAAACAATAAACATGGCAAAGCTGAAATTAACAGCCACATAGCAACTTTGGAGCAAGAGGTAAATAGTCTACAGCACTCAAACATCATGGTAAGAAGCATGAACATAAAGTAGACATACCCTACAGCAAACAAATCCATTGGAGCATCTCCAAAGGAGACATGGATCAATAGCAACAAGCTATGACATATTGATCTTGACAACAAAATCCCGACAACAGTAGTTTATAGCAATTTGGGAGCAAAAGATAAATATGCTACAGCCACCCAAATAAGCATGTGAGAGCATGAATGGATAGCCAACCACATATACAACAAGGAATCATCAAGAGTCACCCCAAAACTATCATGGATTTGCATAGAACAACAAGCAAACATGGCATCTGGAAATTACAGATTTCAGACTTAGTGAAATTTCACTAAGTGTTAAAACAGCAGTAATATCATGGCATGTTTGTGAGCAAGTTTAAGTCACCACAAAGCAAGACATGGCAAGTGGTTAGCACCACATCAAAGTACACATGATGGGGAGTCCAAAACATTTAAGCATGCATCAAGGGGACAACCACATCAAAAGCAACGAGTTCGTCAACTAGGCATCTCGCAACAAGTTTAACAACATAACACCCACAAGCACTTTTGCAAAGGAGATAAACATGGCAAGATGAAATCTATCATGCAAGCTAAAGCAACCAACATGTAGAGCATCTCATGATGAACATGTGGACATATCATTTGCTTCATTTGGATAAACATGCAACAAGTTATCACATTGCAAACATGGCATGAAAACAACTACTAGCAGCAGTTTATAACAAGTAGCACTCTTCTCATGAAGATTAAGACATCTAGATGACCTCAAACATGCATGGCACAATGGAACAAAACATAGTACAAGTCACCATGATAATTTTGACATATCATATGCTCAAATCGGACAATCACAGCAAAAGTTATCATCAATACAAAACTGCATCAGAAACTGAACATTAAGGGACTTAGGGAAAAAAACACGAGTCAACCTCAGGTCAGAGTCAACGGGCGGTCAACCGGATCGGGCCGAAGCGGTCAACGCGGCCCACTGGGCGCTACGGCTACCGGGCCGGATCGGGCTACCGGGCGGAGGAGGCCGGCCCGAGGGACCGAACTGGATAGGAGATCCCGATCGGCTGGCTGTCGAAGGAACGGGCGGCGGCCTTCGATCGATCCTGCAAGGCGGCGACCGGCGGGGGGGCCGGGAAGGCGGCGGGGCGGCGCCCTGGCCGGCGGAAGGTGGGAGGCCGGCGGCGGCTGGGGCGCCGGCGGCCTGCGGGCTTGGCTGAGGCGGCGGGGAAGAGGCCGGGCGGCGGAGGTGCTGCGGTTGGAGGGCGGCGGCGAGCTGGCCTGAGGGCTCTGGCGGCGGTCGGGGTAGGCGGCGGCGGCGGATCTGGAGGAAGAAGAAGAAGCGGTCGCGGGCCCACGCGGCGGAACTCGAAAGCACGACTCCGGCACGTCGGAAGCACGGGCGCGGCACGTCGGAAGCACGGCGGCGACGAGGTCGGAAGCACGGCGGCTCAACGGTGGAAGCACCGCGCGTCAACGGTGGAAACACGGCGCGACAACAGTGGAAACATTAGGGTTTCAGACGCGAAATTTGAGGTGGGTGGACGTTTATATAGGCACAAGGAGTTAGGGTTGTCCAAATGAGGGGAGGTTTTCGGCCATGAGATAACAATTGGATGGCCTAGATGAAGGGAAGGATTTGAGTTGGGTTGGTGGGCTGTTGGATGGGTTTCTTGGGCCTCGAAGAGAAGGTACTTGTAGCCCACGAGAATAACTGTTGGAGTATCAAACGAGCTCCAAACGCGACGAGATTTGACAGGCGGGTTACACACAACAAAACAACATCGCACGAGAAGTCTCACGCCAAAACGGAAACGTTACACGCCCAAACACCAAAGTAGGCCTCGGGGATGCCACGGACACGTTAGAGGGCTCCGGAAGTCGAAACGGACAACGGAAAGGAACGAGTGGGACCAGATGCAAACGACAACACAAAAGCAATGCAATGCACATGACAACATGATATGGATGAATGCACACACGCACACGACAAAAGACGAAAAACCCGAAAAGACGAAGAACCCGGAATATAACTGATGAAGCCAAAGATATATATATTGCCCAAAAGGGAAAGTATTACATCCGGGGCATTACAAACTTTCCTCTACTACAAAAAGATCTCGTCCCGAGATCTAGGACTGGAAGAAGGAAGGGTACTCAGAACGAAGGTGATCTTCTCGTTCCCACGTAGCTTCTCGGTCGGTACGGTGTGACCACTTGACTTTCAAGAATTTGATTGACTTGTTGCGGGTCTTGCACTCGGTTTCTTCGAGAATTGCAACTGGGTGCTCTCGGTAAGACAAGTCTTGTTGAAGATCAATCTCCTCAAACGGAATGGTGCGTTCAGGCGTCTTGAAGCACTTGCGGAGTTGAGACACATGAAACACATCATGAACATTGGCGAAGTTGGAAGGGAGCTCATGTTGATAGGCTAGGTCGGCTCTTTTGCCAAGGATCTTGAAAGGCCCGACGTATCTAGGAGCAAGCTTTCCTTTGATACCGAATGTTTGGGTGCCTTTCATCGGAGAAACACGGAGATAGACATGATCCCCAATGTTGAAGGCCAAATCACGATGCTTGCCGTCATAGTAGCTCTTCTGACGCGACTGAGCGGCCTTGAGATTCTCATGTATGACTTTGCACATTTCTTCGGCTTCTGAGATCTAGTCATTGCCAAGAAGTTGACGTTCACCCGTCTCGGACCAGTTGAGAGGGGTATGACACTTCCTGCCATAGCGGATTTCAAACGGAGCTTTGCCAGCACTTGCTTGGAAGCTGTTGTTGTAAGAGAACTCGGCAAATGGAAGGCAATCTTCCCATTTCATGCCAAAAGATATGACAGCTCTGAGCATGTCTTCTAGAATATGATTCACTCTGTCGACTTGACCACTAGTCTGAGGGTGAAAAGCAGTGCTGAAACGGATCTTAGTTCCCATGGCAGACTGAAAGGAGTCCCAGAACTTATAAGTGAACAAAATTCCACTGTCTGAGGAGATAACTTGAGGAATGCCATGTAAGGACACAATTCTGGAAGTGTATAATTCTGCAAGTTGAGCTGCATTGATGGATTCTTTCACTGGAAGGAAGTGAGCGACTTTGGTAAGCTTGTCAATCACCACAAAGATAGAATCATTCCCTCTCTTGGACTTAGGAAAGCCAGTGACGAAATCCATTTCAATGTGGTCGAATTTCCACTCGGGAATAGGAAGAGGTTGGAGAAGACCGGCTGGACGTTGATGCTCTGCCTTCACTCTTCTGCAGACATCACATTCATTCACCAATTGGGCAATCTCCCTTTTCATGCGAGTCCACCAGTAAGATTGCTTGAGGTCTTGGTACATCTTGGAACTGCCAGGATGAATCGAAAGGAGGGAATCATGTGCTTCGTCCATTATGAGCTTCCTGAGATCACCTTTGGGAACCACAAGTCTGTCCTCAAAGAACAAGGTATCTCTCTCATCAACGCGATAGCACTTGTATTTAGGAGTACCCTTTGCAATACCATGTTTCACTTTCTGCACCATAGCATCACTGAGTTGGGCCTCACGGATCTGATCTTCCAAGGTAGGAGCAACTTGAAGATTTGCAAGAAAACCTTGCGGAACAACTTGGAGGTTGAGCTTCCTGAATGCTTCAGAAAGCTCAGGCTGGAACGGCTTGATAAGGAGACTGATGCAATATGCCTTTCTGCTCAAAGCATCTGCAATCACATTTGCCTTGCTAGGTGTGTATTCGATGCTTGGATCATACTCTTGGATCATTTCGACCCAACGAGTCTGGCGGAGGTTCAAATTCGGTTGTGTGAAGATGTACTTCAAGCTCTTGTGATCGGTGAAGATGTCGACTTTTCTGCCCAACAGAAGGTGTCTCCACGTAATCAAAGCATGTACCACAGCTGCTAGTTCGAGATCATGTGTGGGGTAGTTCTTCTCACTTGGCTTCAATTGACGAGAAGTGTATGCCACAATTTTCTTGTCCTGCATTAGCACACCACCAAGTCCTTGAAGAGAAGCATCACAGAATACTTCGTAGAGCTTGGACTCATCTGGAGGAGTAAGAACTGGAGCAGATATGAGCTTTTCTTTGAGAGTTTTGAAAGCCACATCATAATCTGGAGACCAGTTGTACTTGACATTCTTCTGCAGCAAGTTGGAAAGAGGCTTGGCAATCTTGGAGAAGTTCTCAACGAACCTTCTGCAATAGCTGGCAAGACCAAGGAAGCTTCGGAGTTGCTTGACGTTCTGAGGAGGTTCCCAGTTGACAATTGCTTCAACTTTCTCGGGGTTCACAGCAATACCATCAGCAGAGATGATATGGCCCAGATACAAGACCTTATCGAGCCATAATTCGCACTTGGAGAACTTGGCATAGAACTTATGTTCACGGAGTCTGTCGAGAACCAGACGGAGGTGCTTTTCATGATCCTCTTTATTCTTGGAGAATACCAAAATATCATCCAGATACACAAGCACAAACTCGTTGGTGTAGGGGTTGAAAATGTAGTGCATCATTCTCGAGAAGGTAGGTGGAGCATTAGCGAGACCAAAAGACATGACTGTATACTCATAGGAGCCGTAGCTCGTTCTGAAGGCAGTCTTGTGGATATCTTCTTCACGAATGCGAATTTGGTGATAGCCCATTCGGAGATCGAGCTTTGAGAACACTTTATCTCCTTTGAGCTGCTCGAACAATTCATTGATGTTGGGGAGCGGATACTTGTTCTTTATTGTCTTCTTGTTCAATGGCCGGTAATCAACGCAGAGGCGCTCCGTGCCATCCTTCTGCTTGTCAAATAAGACACCATAGCCCCAAGGAGACGTACTAGGCCTGATCAGACCCATACGCTCTTGTTCATCAAGCTGTTTCTTCAACTCTTCCGGAGAGAGCTTGTACGGACGCCAGCATGCTGGCTCAGTACCAGGCTCGAGTTCAATGATGAATTACACTTGACGATGTGGAGGCATGCCTGGAAGTTCTTTAGGAAAAACGTCTCCGTATTCGTTAACCACCAGAATTTGAGAGATGGCATTAATCTCGCCCTTGTCATTGAGAGAGAAAAGGCTGATTGTGTTATCCCTGGAGGCGATGATAATCACGTCTTCATTAGGATGAGTGATCTTGACTTCCTTATTTGCACAATTAATGTGAGCATCATGCTGAGAAATCCAATCCATCCCGAGGATGATGTCAATGTCGGAATTGCCGAGAACCATGGGTTTAGCCAGAAAGCGGTAATCACCCATGCGAATAGATACATCCGGAGCATAGACACTAGAAGTCATTATCCTGCCCAGAGAAACAACTTGCAACTTCTGAGGGAAATTTGTAGTGACAACATCGTGCTTGGATGCAAATGGATATGACATGAAAGAACATGAAGCACCCGAATCAAACAAAACTTTTGCAGGAAAATAGTTGACTGGAAGGTTACCCAATATGACATCAGAAGAATTCTCCGCTTGCGCTGCATTCATCAGATTCACTCTTGCAGCCTTTGGATTATGCTTGACAATAGCTGTGCTGACAGGTGGAGGAGGCGGAAGGCGCCTTGGGTTGGGGCACTTGTTAGCATAATGTCCCTTCTGAGTGCACTTGTTGCAGACCACTTCTGAGAGAGGACGGAAATGACAAGCACTTGACTTGGAACCTTGAGACTAAAACTTTGACTGGTTGCTTGGGTTGGGTGGGTGGGAGAAACCACGACCAACAGAGTTCTTGTTGTTGTTGTAGGGAGCTCGGATCACTGGAGGAGGTGGAAGCCAAAATTTATGTTTCTTCGCGACCACTTGAGAAGATGAGGAGGAGTGAACGGCATCTCTGATCCTCTTTTTGGAAGCCTCCATCTTGAGCTGGGCTGCCTCTTGCTTAAGCGCCATGTTATAGAATTTGTCAAACTCATCAGGCTCGAACAAGGTGAGAGCAAGTTGAAGTTCATCCTTCAGACCTCCACGGAACTGATAGATCTTGCTCTTGGCATCTGGGATGTCTTGCTTAGCATAGTGGGCAAGGTTTTGGAACTTGACATTATACTGGTAGACAGTCATAGAGCCTTGCTTCAGGTTGCGGAATTGCTCACGCATACCCTCGATGACACTTGTTGGAATGTGGTGAGAGCGAAAGTCCTTGCAGAAATCATCCCAAGAGATCACACGCCCGTCTCTGGAGTCTTTGTACTGCTGCCACCAATCAGCTGCTTGGTCCTTGAGTTGGAAGGCTGCAAACTTCACATAGTCCTCGGGCCTGATGTTACTGCACTTAAAATGCTTCTTGATATCAGTAATCTAATCTTCAGCATCGAGAGGGTCGACACAGTAACTGAAAGCCTTTGGTTGATTAGCCAAGAACTGGTTGAGCGTAGCATGGTGCTGTTGGTTGAAGAAATTGCCTTGGTTCCCTGGAGCACCCTGATTTGCTTGATTTGCTTGCATTTGCTGCATCATCTGCATAAGCATCTGGGTGTTCTGGTTTGTAGTCTGCATAATCGCTCTCCAAGCCTCAGACGAAGGAGGAGGGGAAGGAGGACGGTCAGGAACCTCTTCACCCTCTGGGTTAGCGTTGGGAACCCTTTTCGGAGCCATCCTGAAAGAGATGACCACCAATCAGCCATTTGATTGAAAGAAGATATAAGCTGAAACAACGGCTAGAAATGCAACATAGTCTTCACAAAAATCATTCGAACAAGAGGAACGAATGAAATTCTCAGTTTAATGATAACAACAATCTTCACGAGAAGCCACTGGGAGACAAAAGGTAAATAAGAAAAACAACAAGGTGCAGATAGAACAAACACAAGATAGGAGCTTCGTTCGACATCTTTGTGCTGAAAGCTTATGGAACGTGTTACCAAAGGGTTTTGCAATCCCCGGATCAGCATAGCCAAGGACCCTTTAAGATGCAACTCCCGATCGGAACATCGGCCATAAAACCACTTCACTCAATGTAGAACCTCGAACTCCTAACCTGCATTCGTTGGAAGAATGCCTACGATCTACTGGATGAACCCACCTATTAATTTCCGAAAGTTTCCAGTTATGCAATCAGGTGTTGGGGATACAGGGGAAGCATCGCGCACTCAACTCTAATCCTACATCCAGCTGTATCCATCCTTCAACACATAACCAGTTGTTCTCGGAAACCGTCTACCTCGGACCTTCGAAGCGCATCTACTATACAAGCTATGGCAATACTCCCGAACTACCTCCCCAGTACTGGGTGATGTCGGGGTTATCTTGCCACTAACCGCATAGGAGAGTTTTCGATGTCGGCCGTCTTAAGTATTCTAGAACTACCGCGATATGTTTGTGACGACAATACCCCGAAGCTCAACTCCCCGGGACACTGCCACAACCCCTAATCGTCAGGAGGCATCGAGAACAATATTCTCGTCACAAAGACATCGAAACAATCCAAACAATACTCGCGAGATTCCTAAAAAAGATTTTTTGCAATTTTTGAAAGTAGAAGAGGCAAGAGTAATCGTCAGGAGTCCTCACCAGAGTGAAAAGAGATGAGGAGCAAAAGAAATCCTACTCTCCGATATAAATATAGGACTCAAAACATTTTCAGTGTGTTCCTAGACTCAACCGTCAACGATTCGATCAAACAGTGGGGGCTTCTAGGTCGGAGAAGGCTCTGGATACCAACTTGTAATGCCCAGGATGGGACTATATCTCCTACGTGTCGAGGCACGACTTAAAGATATAAGCCCATTCTGGAATGATCGCAAGTTAGGTACCTTCGCACATCTCATGTAAAAATAGGGATGAAAGCGGAAAAGATAGTTGGCTTACACTCGCCACGTCACACAATTCATTACATGTTCAAACATCATTCAAATAAACATCACAACCCGTCTACGGGTAAGATCCTAATGAAAGATACCAAACATAACATTAAACCACAGGTCTGAAACGCCCCTAGTAGAAACCTCTACTGATCGTCGGGATAGTGCACATAGTAACGGCTACGGTCCTCGTCGTACTCCCAGTACAGCTCGGTGCCGTCACTTGAGTAGATTGCCTGAGTACCTGCATCTGGTGTGGTGTAGAGTCTGTGAGCCACAGAGGACTCAGCAATCCCGTTCCCGGGTAACACGACTATCCAAGCCTTGGGTGTGGAACAAGGCTGAAGAAAGAACAAGAGGTTGCAGCAGCACTAGCACTAACTTACGTAAAAGAGAGCGAGAAGAGAAGTGCCTCGGACGAAAGATGATCACGAAGTGATCCTAACTAAAGCAAGTCAAACATAACCCCATCGTGTTCACTTCTCGAACCCCTTTCGGAAAATGACCGTCACGGTACTCACGCTGGTAGTGTATTCTGAACATGGTGTCAAGTTTTCTACAACCGGATATTAACAAATTCCCATCTGCCACATAACCGCGGGCACGGCTTTCGAAAGTTCATAACCCTGCAGGGGTGTTCCAACTTGGCCCATGACAAGCCCACGATCCGTGGAGTCGCAACTCCAAGGTGGGAAGGCCCGAGTATTCTCGGAATCCCGTGCTCAAGATACTCCGACTAAGGTAAGGCTAATCCAGCAAATCCTCCCGGCGTGCCGACACCCTGACAATAGTCGCGCGTATCTAGTCTCAGGCCACGACCGGATGGGCGATTCTACAGGTTTTTACCAAACCTTGAGTTCCCTCGAGGTGGCCCCGCAGACTGCCCGTTTCGGACCAACACTCATGTGGAGCACTGGCCCGGGGTTGTTGATTAAGAAGAGGGTTAATTACTCCCTATGCAAGTTTTTAGTTATTAGGCAAATAGTACCAATGTTGGGACTTGCTAGAAAAGACTTAGCACTTAGCGGTTTCTCGAGGGGGTCCCATAACCCCAACCGTGTGAGGAACGCAAAATCAAGGAACATAACACCGGTTTATACGGTTCCTAGGGCGGCATGAGTGGAACAAAACACCAAGCAAAAGGCTTAGCCTTCCACCCATTACCAATATATAGATGATTTCATTTAATAATTAATATAGTGTGATATCCCAACAAGCTTCAACAAGAAGAAAGAATCTTCAATCTTCTCCTGCAACTAACAATGCTATAAGAGGGGCTGAGCGAAGCTTACTTAGCTAATCAAAGGTTTGCATATGTAGGGTGGTTAAAACAGGTTCATGGTTACAATAGGAGGCTGACAGGAAAACATGGGCATCGAGGCAAAAGCTATAGAGCGAGACTTCTAGCAATAGGCAAAGATAGTAATGTTATCGGGGTCAGGTCATCTTGCCTGAAGAGTTGTCGATGGGATCGTAACGGGGCTCCTCGTTCTCAACCTCGGTAGTAACCTCATTCTCGTACTCTGTCTCAGCTTCCGGCTCTACTCAAGACAAAACACACGAGGCACGAATCCACAAGATGCAATGCGCAAACAACAGGAAGCATGGCTGATGCACTAAGGAAGCACTACAGATGCACTTAGGAAGCACAGAAAGTCAACATAGGAAGCACAGAGTTACAACACAAGGAGCATGACAATGTGCAACAAGCAAAATACTTCAAAACATGATAACATGAGGATATTATGAATCTACATGCAAAAACACACAAGTTACATGTAGGACTTGCTTAAAACGGAGCAACGGGCTAAAAGATACACCCGAAACAATAAACATGGCAAAGCTAAAATTAACAGCCACATAGCAACTTCGGAGCAAGAGTTAAATAGTCTACGGCACTCAAACATCATGGTAAGAAGCATGAACATAAAGTAGACATACCCTGCAGCAAACAAATCCATTGGAGCATCTCCAAAGGAGCCATGGATCAATAGCAACAAGCTATGACATATTGAACTTGACAACAAAATCCTGACAACAGTAATTTATAGCAACTTGGGAGCAAAAGATAAATATGCTACAACCG
>LR738715.1:473903184-473934006 GCA_902687465.1 Secale cereale
CCCCCCCCCCCCCAAGATGGGAGAGTTGTTGGTGATGACGGCGGTGATGATTTCCCCCTCCCGGCAGGAAGTATTCCCTGCAGAACAGCTCTGCCGGAGCCCTAGATTGGTTTCCGCCTTGGTTCCGCCTCAAGACGGCGGCGTCTGGTCCCGAAAGCCTGATCCTGATTTTTTCCAGATCAAAACGCTTCATATAGGAGAAGACGGGCACCGTGGGCCTGCCGGCTGGCCCTCGAGGCAGGGGGCGCGCCCCCCACCCTCGAGGCCACCTGGTGGCCCCTCCCGTGGGTTTCTTTCGCCAGATATTTTTTATATTTTCCGAAACGATGTTCTGTGGAGTTTTAGGGCTTTTGGAGTTGTGCAGAATAGGTTTCCAGAGTTTGCTCCTTTTTCAGCCCAGAATTCCAACTGCCGGCATTCTCCCTCTTCAAGTAAACCTTGCAAAATAAGAGAGAAAAGGCATAAGTATTGTGACAAAACATGTATGAACAGCCCATAATGCAATAAATATCAACTTATAAGCATGATGCAAAATGGACGTATCAAGGGCCACATGTGTTAAAGCCAGGTCTACTTGTCGGACTTGACTATTTCCTAATATTACTTGGAGAGGAACTCGCCCGACGAGACGAAGAATCCGGAGCCAAAGTCCAACAATGTCGTCCACGATGTCAAAGATCCTTTCAGGGGCTACTGACGGTGTCCTGCATTAGGGGTGTTAACCTAGTCAGCCCATGCTCCTGGGATTGGGCCGATAGGCCCTCCTTTGTTCTAAGGAAGGACTCCAGAGGCTGTACGTAGGAGGCGTGATCAATAGTACACCCACAGAAGACTTTTTGTATAGTCCAAGATTACTCCTACTGCCTTGTGCTTAGATACCGACCTTATTACTCTAGGTACCATACTGGCTGTAAATATAAGCGATAGGGTTTAGCCCGTAGAGGGGAGACCAATGCAACATCATTCAACTAGCCCTAGAGTTGGACACATCTTATATCTCAAGGTAGATTGTCTCTATACTTGATACATCTTCACGAATATATACAGGAGCATGACATAGGGTTGTAAGTCCATTAAGACAGCTCAAACATGCGTAAAAGATCGTTTCTCCATTCTTGTTACCATCTGTCCGAGATCGACAACTCGGGTCCCCCTACCCCGAGGTCTACTGGTTTTCACATTGACAGAGCCCAACAAAAAAGGAAAAAAGAGAGAAAAGGAGAGAAGGGCAATTTTACTATCCTTTCCACACTTGTGCTTCAAAGCAGCACCATATTTTTCATATAGAGAGTCTCCTATATGGTTTCATTTTTTATATACTAGTGGGAATTTTTTATTATAGAACTTGCACTACTAGGGAAAACCTTATACACAGAACCTTAGCAGTAGCGTTGTCCGATAGAACAACATTGCTACTAAAATTGCCCGACCGTTCCTGCCACACTAGGTTTAGCAGTAGCGCTCTCCCATTAACCACGCTACTTGTACGTCAATAGTAGTAGCACGCTTTTTATGCACGGAGCCACCTCCTCTCTCCCTCACTTTGCTTCTTCCTCCTACTTCTCCCCCTCATTACTCTCCTTCTTGTACCAACCTTTCTCTCTCTTTATTGCTCCTAGCTAACTACACCACCTCCATTAATGCGTATCTCCTTTCTTTTTTTCCTCCCCCTCCACTAGTTGAACTTATCACCTTCCCAAACTAGCTAGGTAGATCTATCATTTAGTGAAGTGACCTATGTGCTTCCCTAACTAGATCTAGCCTTGTTAAGAAGGGCTTTGTCCACTTTTGATCATTCCATAGGTGTGTGTGGGGCAACACCAATCAACATCATCATCACCATGCTCGATCTTGAGATAGGTGATTCAAAATTTGTGTTTTTGTAAGAATGGAAATACGTGTATGTGTGTGATATGACATAATTGAGTAATATGATGGAAATTGTGTGTGTGGCACTAGTTGCCGCCGAATTGTGCTTGTGAGTTGCCTATGTTTTACCAAAATGTCGATTTATTTCTGTTTCGTTGAATTTTGGGCAAACTCTATATGTCCTATTTCTAGGGAATATCAGGCCAAATTTTTTGTATGACTTTGATGCATGCATGCTTTTTATAATCAATTTGTTTATTATTACTGTGTAGGCGTTCATGATGGTTAGTGGAATGATGATGGATATGTGGTTGCGGTCGGCGGTGCAGGACATGAAAGAAAATACCTTGACAGAGATTTTATGTCTGTGTTAACGATGCAAAGGAGGAGTTTCACTCAACCCCATGATGATGGTCGTTTGATGGCACACCTGCTCATGACTGGTTTCATGGATGGCTATACTCGGTGGATAACTGAATATGAGGATGATGATGTTGAGGATGCCGACAGGGCACGCAATGATAACATGGGGTAAGCTGAAGAGATGGCCAATAATGCCGATGCAGAAGGGGCCAGACATGGCGGCGGGGAAGAAGCCGGACATGGATGCGGAGAAGGGGCCGGACATGGCGGCGGAGAAAACATGGACTCCACGCCGCAGACTTCATAGGTACAAAGTTCAAACGAGCGGGACCCTCATGATCAAGCACTGTTCGTAAGGAGACGAGTACTAACAGACTTGCTTCTAGAGAGGAGGACAAGCTGCAGCAACTGGTGATAGACTCGAACACTCCATTGTATGATGGTTGCGATCCTGAGGTGACCCGCTTGAGTCTCATGCTCAAACTTCTGAAGACGAAGGCTAAAAATAAATGGACCGACACTAGCCTCGATGAGCTTCTCAAGTACCTAAAGGATGTTCTTCCCGCGGGGAATCTATGTACTACTAGTATGGATGAGGCCAAGAAGGCTTGATCTACCGCACATTAGATACCATGCATGCATCGATGTTTGCATAATTTATCGGAAGGAGCACGCGGAAAAAAACCAGCTGTCCAGTGTGCAATGCTTCTCGATACAAGAATGCTGGGAAGAAATCTCACCGGAAAGTTGTATGGTACTTGCCGATCACTCCCCGTCAGCAATGTTATTTTGTAGATCCAAATGAAGCAAAGCTCATGCGTTGGCACACAGAGAGGACAAATCTCGATGATGGAGATGGTCCGAAGCTGAGACACCCCATGGATGGAAGCCAGTGGAGAGCGTTGAACGGCGAATATCGGTATTTCACATGTGATGCAAGGAACATCATGCTCGGCGCATGTACCGATGGCATGAATCCGTTTGGCAACCAGAACACCAACCATATAGCACATGGCCCGTGTTTGTATGGATGTACAACCTCCCCCATGGTTGTGCATGAATTCGAAGTACATACACATGAGCATGCTGATTCAAGGGCCAAGACAACCGGGAAATAATATTAATCTGTATCGAGGGCTACTTCAAGGGGAGTTAGACACGTTATGGAAAACACCGACCAGGACATGGGACGCCAGGAAATGCAAGTATTTTTATGTGAGAGCCGTGCTGATCACGACGGTGCACGACTATCTCGATTACGGATATGTCGCAGGCTAGGTGTGCCATGGATATTGCGAATGCACGAAGTGCATGGATGATACGACGTCTCCACAGCTAACGTCAAGGAAAGATGGCAGGTGTGGGAAAATTGTGTGCATGGGGCATCAAAGATGGATCGAGAAGGACCACCCATGAAGAAACCATGGAGATCTATTCAATGGTGAGGTTGAGCATCGAGGACCTCCACGTAAGCGGAGTGGCGCCAAAGTCGATGAGTTTTTGAAAAACTAGGAACAGTGCCTCATGTCGGGAAAGACAATGAAAAAGGCACCGGAGCCGCTGCTGAAGGTATGGAAGACAAGGTATGGTTTTTGGGACTCGAAGTACTGGCACAAAATCGACAAGCCTCATTGCCTTGATCAAATGCATATCTGTAAGAATGTCCTTAAGAGCTTGCTTGAAACACTGATGAAAATGCCAGATAAGACGAAGGATGGGCCGAAGGCAAGAAAAGACTTGCAAGATTTGGAGATCAGGGAAGATCTGCACATGCCGCCCCGTAAAATGTCAGAGGAGACACATACGAACACAGAGGTGCAGGAGAAGAAGGGCAAAAAGTAAAGCAAGATGATTATTGCACCCCTTCTTGCTTCACCTTAAGTCCGGCTGAGGTCGATCAATTCTTCAAGTGCCTTATCGGAATCAAAGTTAGTTCCGGTTACTGTGGGATGATAAGCAAATTTCTAGACACGAAGAAGAAAAAGGTTCAGTGGGATGAAGTCACATGACTATCATGTGATGATGACGCAGATACTACATGTTGCCCTTAGAGGGATAATGGCCAAGCACGTCTGTGACAAGCTTATTGGTCTCTGCAACTTTTTTGATGTCATCTCCCGAAAGTCGATCTGTGTGAAGCAGCTCTGAAGGCTACAGGAAGAGATCGTTGTGATACTAAATGAGCTTGAGATGTACTTCCGCCCGCGTTCTTTGACGTCATGGGGCATCTGTGTGTCCATATTGTGGATGACATAATAGACCTGGGGCCATTCTTGCACAACATGATGCCATTCGAGAGGATGAATGGGATCATCAAAGGATTCATTCGTAACATGTCCTGTCCGGATGGAAGCATTGTCCAGGACTATCTGACAGAAGAGTGCATCTCTTTCTGCGAGAATTTTCTGTATGGCGTAGACCAGCCGCCTGGTGTTTGTTTGCCCATTAAGAAGCATGTTGGGAGGCTTGAAGGATAAGGTCACTCCAACGGTTGCAGGGAACTGCATGTGGCCTACTCAGATCGACGCAACGACTTTGGCAGAGCAAACTTGGTAGTGCTACAACACGTAGAGCAGGTAGATCCTTTTGTGACACTACACAAAGAAATTATCGCAAAGAAGTATCGTGATGGGGGCTATGTAGGACGGATACCGAAGTAACTAGAGAGCACAACTCCACTTTCTTGCATTGGTTCAATGAGCATATTCTTGCTAATCCCCCGGAAGAGGGCGACGGATTGCTCCTATATGCCTTAGCACATGGCCCCTCACCTAACATCGTGACCTATCAGGCAGACGATATCAATGGATACACGTTCTACACGGAGGCCAAAGATATGAACAGTGATTTACACAACTCAGGGGTGAGGATGGAATGCATGACCGACAGCGATTGTCGGTGTCAAAACCGGTGGATCTCGGGTACGGGGTCCCAAACTATGCGTCTGAGGATTGATGGTAACAGGAGGCTGGGGACACGATGTTTACCCATGTTCAGGCCCTCTCGATCGAGGTAATACCCTACTTCCTGCTATATTAATATGGATGCATATGATTACAAGAGTTGATCTACCTTGAGATCGTAATGGCTAAACCCTAGATTCTAGCCTATGAGGATTTTGTGTTTCTCTATTAGCCACTACGGACTAAACACCCCAGTTTATATATGCACTGGAGGGGCCTAGGGTTTGTACATAACCATCTTAAAGAGGAAGGAAAGATTACACTCGAACCTAAAACCTGCCATTATACGAATAAAGGAGTCCTATCCGGATACGAGAGACGATCTTCCACAATGATCTTCATGGCCCACCAGTCCGTCCCACCAAGAGTTATCTGGCCACCCGAGGACCCATCGATCCAGGACTCCCTCAGTATCCGCTGAACCTGTCTTCGATGATGATGACTTCGGCTTCCGTATTGTCTTCAGAATTGCAAGGCAGGTTCCTTCTTCCGAATATGTCTTCTTCAAAAAGGTGTATTGTGTTCGGCTCTGCATGATTAGTACAACCCTTAGCCACGAAGGCAAGGTCTTCAAGGAAAATGAATAATGCGTCTTTACTGACAACTTTTAGGTGAACCATCGCGTCCATCCCAATAACATATCGAACCGTTTTATTTGGTCCTAGTTTCTCGTTTCGAGGTATATCCTCATTGGCACGTCTTATCAAAATAGAGATTGTGCCCGACTATTGTCGGATCCTTATCAATGTGACGTGAGCCTCTGCATTGTGCATTACGCACGACCGCTTTGGGAAACGGCGGGGTTTATGGCTAAAGTGGGGGGACGTTCTGTATTCACAGTGTTATAAAGGGATACCAATCCCTTTCATCAGCCCCACGCTTTCCTCAAGCTCGAGCTCTCCAATGTCCCTAGCCCCAGCATCCCCATATCTTGCACCTACCACCCTTCGGAATGCGGGCTATCTCACCGCCGACATCGTGCACCGAGTCCCCGCCAAGGGCCAGGTGATTCCCATCCCAGAGGCGGGCAAGAGAGTTGTGTTCTTTTCGCACTTTGTTAGGGCGCTAGGAATCCCGCTCCACCTCTTTGTTCGGGGTTTGTTATTTTTCTACGGACTAGATTTCCACGATCTAGCCCCGAACACAATCCTCCACGTCTCCTCTTTTATAGTGGTGTGTGAGGATTTTCTCCGCATCCCTCCACACTTCGACCTATGGCTACAAACCTTCAACGTGACGCCAAAGGTAGTGGACGGGCAGCATGCGAAGTGCGGGGCACTATGATTAGCAAGCTCCCGAATACGACTTGGCCAAAAGGGTCATTCATGGAAACGAATAAGGTCTGGCAACAGGAGTGGTTCTATATCACTGAACCCCGCGACACCAAGTGGGCGGCGGAACTTGCTTTCAGATCTGGACCCCCGGAGAGGTTGACCTCTTGGACCAAAAAGAGTCTGGACTGGGGATCTCAGGTCGAGGTGATGGCACTCCAGAGCCGCGTGTCCGGCGTGATTTCCAAGGGCTATCAGCTCCGACCGTGGTCCAGGTAATGCTGACCTGACTTGTCCTTCCTTGCCAAAGCCAGGACTCCTCCCTATGGGAGTTCAATCCGGCAGGAGATAGGCCTCTGAAGCATCTCTTTGGCTTTACGCACAAAGTGATCTGGAAGCATCTCTTCAAGAGCCAGAAGGATTGGCCGGAGGAAACCGAGGACTTGGGCTATAGTACCACGTTCTCCGCCCCAGAGGTAATAGAAAATTCAACAGAACATACATCCCCTGTCTTATTAATGATAACAGAAATTGGAGTTTTTGCGTGATATACATGGCTGAACGAAAAAGGCAACCTGGATAAAGTGTCCGGCGCCTTTGCCCGAAGACCCAGAATCACCTTGGCTGACGGCGATGCTGGTCTCGGCATCGTACAAGGCGCCAGTCCAGAAGCCCAAGAAGAAGGGCAAGGAGGCCGTAGACAGCCCACGCCCTGCGGACGAGAAGTCCGAGAAGATCAACATCCTCTTCTCCGAAGAGGAGGAGGATGACGAAGAAGAAGAAGAAGAAGAAAAAGAAGAAGAAGAGCCCCCTGTAGAAGGCAGGGGGACGAAGAGGGGGCAGCCGCTGATGCGGGCGCGGATGCACCCCGGAGGAGGCTGAACATCTCTACCCGTTCGGATTCATCATCCGAACATAGCTTCGTTGTGAAGCCCAGGGAGAAGCCCCTGACTGAAACGTAAGTTGTTCGGATATGTCAATTTCTGCACTATGTCTATTTGGCATACTAATGCTCTTTAAGTATTTGTCACCTGCTGACCTACAGCCCTCCCCGAGCACACCCTGACGCCTCCTTGGAGGGCAACTCTCTGCCATCTAGAGAGATGAAGAGTGATGCACCGGCCCGAGCTCCATCGCCCGTGGCCCGTGGGACACCGAAGTGTCTTCTCGGCGTGCTTCCTCCGCTCAAGGAGATGGGGGCAGGGAAAGTGATACGGCAACCGAGGGTAACACCTCGGCTGTCGCTGACCATGGGAAACAACCCCCATGGAGACCGAAGACGGGCGGGCAAATAATCTGAGGCCCTCCCGAACATTGACTAGGAGCCTAGTGCGACTCTGGGGTCCGAAGACTAGACCCCCAGGCGGGGGTGGATATGACGGCGCCCGGAGTCAATCTTGGAGGTGCCGGACCCTATGAGGGGAGCACTGCAGAGTGCTTCCATCGTGGAGGAGCACCGCACCGTAATGGGTGCGGTGATGAAGAAGATTCAGTCCGTCAAAGGCAGACTGAATGAAGCTTTCAACAACATGTTAATAGGCTTTGAGGTAAGCAATGTAATGTTTTTTTATAGAACTTTTATTTGTTTTATATGCACATATATAGCTAGTAGCCCCTGATGCTTTGTGTGATTCTGATCAGAATCGGATGAAGTATCCATAGTATAGCATATTATAGAGCTGAACTGTATGTTTTTTGTATTTCAACATGCTTCACTAGTTTCGGCAACTGCACGAGATGCAGAAGTTGCCAAACTAAATCGGAAGCCCTTGTTGGCCAACGCGGACCACGACCGCGTCAACTAGCGTTTAGATGAAACGCAAGGTATGCGGAGTTTATAGAATTTTAAGATGTCAAGAAGACTAAGAACATAAATTGAATATGAACCCTTTATGATATTCTGTGTTACACAGTTGGCGCCACTTAGCTCGAGGCCGTCAAGGGCGACCTCGCGAAGGCCAAGAAGGAGGCCGAGGCGAGCAAGGCGATCCCTGATAAAGTGTTTGGCGAACAAGAGGCCGAAAAGGCCTTGTGGGAGAAGCACCTGGCTCGGGTGTCCAAAGTCGAGGATGAGCTCAAAGAAGCCATTGACAAATGTGAGGCATTGGAAAAGAAGACTTCGGAACAAGCGTCCGAGCTTACTGCGATAGTGAAGACTGCCCAGGATGCGCGAAGCGAGGCACGCAGCGCCTATGAGGAAATCAAGCAGGCGCGACATATTGCATCTGGTAAGACCTTTCTCTTATAGAGCATCTTCGGAGGGCAGAAGTATCTTGGGCTGACAAGGTTATGGAGTTCTCCATGCGTGTTTGCTGATCTTCCGAGGAGCAGTGCGGACGCTGCCCAATACTTCCGAGCCCGGGAGGGAAACAACACGGAGAAGTTGTTCTGGTCGCAATTCTATGTGCCAAAACATTCGGTGCCCCTCAACGACCAGATGAGGCAGCTGGTCGAGATGCACAACATGGCGGGTTCGTCCATGAAGGACTTGATAGTCCGGCTATGGCCCGCTGATCCAATCCCAAGTAGCTACTTTGGATTGGTGAAGTGGCTCGTCGGGGCAAGTCTGCAGGTTGACGCTTTGAAGCGTTCTGCCTCCATAGAAGGTGCTCGGATGGCCTTCGCTCGTGTGAAGGTGCACTGGGCAAAGATGAGGGTGCAGGACATAGCTACTGCTAGCCCACGCGCAGGCAAGGAGCACCGCAAGCCGGAGAAGTACTTGGAGGACGTCATTGAAGGCACCCGCCTTGTAGAAGGCCAGTGCTCGAAGGATTTTATCTTTGAGTAAATTTATCTAGTTGTAAAGACTTTAAGCTTATGAACTAATGTATATGAATTTTGCGCTATTATGTTATGAGCGACTTTTACCTCATGTGTGACTGTTTATGTAAATCTGAAAGTTTCCAGTTGGCGGCTTCAGCCCCCATATACATAGTACAGGGGCGTTCGGGCATATGCATATGCACTCTTTATCCAACGTCTTGGTCCATGTAGGAGGTGTATGCGGAGCGAACCAGGCAATCAGACTATGCGACGTTATTGCTTTCACTTAGACGTAGGAGTTTGACATGTGGGGCTAGGTACAAGCCCCTGGTGCGGATATGTATTCCCTAACTAAGGTATCCAATTGCACCTGGCTGGGCGAAAAAACCAACCCTTCGTATAACACGGGGTAGATCTCTATTGATCGTATTATAAAACTAAGTCACCGGATTACGGACCAGGTTATCGCCTATCTTGATAGTCAGTTTCGGCTTTCTCTACTGAGGTACTTGATCGGACGAGCCAAAAGTACAATCGCAGTAGTTCTCCCTTTACACCCAAGCCGAACAATCGGGAAAGTAGGGGTAATCATAGGAGTCGGGCAACCCAACTATTGACCCAAGACATGATTCAGAACTGATGCATATAAGGAAAACATCCAGGACGCCAGACACTCCCTATAGGTGTTCGGTCTTTTCGACATACCGGGCCGGATTCAGCCCCTGGTAATACACCATGTTGACAAGGCACATGTGGCAATCTGACATCGGGAGAGAACATTTATGGTGAGTGAATAAAACTCCGAACATAATGTGAATCATGCTGCTCTATTAGTATCCCTTTATAGTATGGCGAGCTGTAAGCTTACGGATAATGCCGATGACTTTCTTGGACATTTTACATGCCAGAAAGGTATAGAACAAGAAAGAGAAAACGGGTTTACACAGGATCTTAATCTAAAAAGAAACCTTGGCGCGGGTCCCTGCTGCACGTCTGCGCTGTTTCCTCCTCTGTAATGTGTCCTGGAAGGGGGGAGTATGATGGCCGCCTGTGAAATGAAAAAAAAACTAGAAAAGAAAAAGAGATCTAGTGTGGCCATTAAACAAGACTGGATCATTTAGTGAACCTTTTTAAAAGATAATTTTAGAGTCCGAATTAGGTCGAGCCGAACTATGGACTATATGTATGTAGTGTGCCCCCAGCGTCACCCAAGCGATTTTAAGGCATAATTATGTACGCGAGGCACATATGCTATCACCTTGTGGGGGCAGTCGATGGGGGTGTGGCTGCTAATCTAGCTCAGGATCGTCTGAGCTGCCGCATTGAGGTATGTGCCGGACACGCTTAGCTATGTCTGCGACTGATAGGTTATCCGGCTTGAATAGGCCGTTTTGGACTTCGGCTACTAAGGCCGCAGTGTCCTCCTCTATGCGGAGAGAGCGCTCCATATTTCTATTGACCGTATTGACGCCAGGTGGTCCAGGCATTTTGAGCTTTAAATAAGCATAATGCGGGACTGCATTAAAGTGGGCAAAGTCCGTTCTTCCAAGTAGTGCATGATAGCCACTTCGGAATGGAGCTATGTCGAAGATTCACTCTTGGCTTCGAAAGTTGTCAGGAGAGTCGAATATGACCTCCAATGTTAAAGAGCCCATGCAGCCGGCTTCTATGCCCGATATCACTCCTTTAAAGGTCGTGCTGCTTGGCTTTATTCTCAATGGGTCAATCCCCATCTTGCGGGCAGTGTCCTGATATATCAGATTGAGACTGCTGCCGCCGTCCATAAGGACTCGAGTAAGATGGTATCCGTCGATTATTGGATCGAGCACTAGGGTAGCCGAACCCCCGTGATGGATTCTAGTCGGGTGATCCCTGCGATCAAAAGTGATCGGATAGGCCGACCATGGGTTGAGTTTGGGGGCGACAGGCTCGACGGCATAGACATATTGGAGTGTGCGCTTGCGCTCCCTCTTTGGGATATGAGTGTCATGTATCATGTTCACTATTTTGACCTCCGGTGGAAATTTCTTTTGTCCCCCTGTATTTAGCCGGCGAGGTTCATCCTCGTCTTCTCTCTGAGGTCCCTTCCCCTTATGTTCGGCATTGAGCTTGCCGGCCTGCTTGAAGACCCAATAATTACGGTTGGTATGGTTTGCAGGTTTTTCAGGGGTGCCATGGATCTGGCAGGGCCTATCTAATATTTTGTCCAAGCCGGATGGACCATTGGTACGTCTCCAACGTATCTATAATTTTTGATTGTTCCATGCTATTATTTATGATGTTTTGGATGTTTAATGGGCTTTGTTATATACTTTTATATTAATTTTGGGACTAACCTATTAACCCAAAGGCCCAGTCCAGATTGCTGTTTTTTTGCCTATTTCAGGGTTTTGCAGAAAAGGAATACCAAACAGAGTCCAAACGCAATGAAACCTTCGGGAGAGATTTTGGAGCAAAATATGCACGGGAGACTTGAGAACCACAGAGTAGGGCTGACGTGGCATCTACGAGGGTGGGGGGCGCGCCCCCTGCCTCGTGGGCACCCCGTCTGGCCCCCGGTGCCCTCCTTCTTCCTATATATACCTACGTACCCCGAAACCATCAGAACAACAGAGAAAACCCTAGTTCCACCGCCGCAACCTTCTGTTCCCGTGAGATCCCATCTTGGGACCTGTTCCGGAGCTCCGCCCGAGGGGGGGATCTTCCATGGAGTGCTTCTACATCATCATCATCATCGCCTCACCATGAGTTGTGAGTAGTTTATCATAGACCTTCGGGTCCATAGCTAGTATCTAGATGGCTTCTTCTCTCTCTTTGGATCTCAATACCAAGTTCTCCTCGGTCTTCGAGGAGATCTATTTGATGTAATCTCTTTTTGCGGTGTGGTTCTCGAGATCCGATTAATTGTGGGTTTATGATCAAGATTATCTATGAGAAATATTTGGTTCTTTTCTAAACTCTTTATGTATCATTATAATATCCTTGAAAGTCTCTTCGAATTATTGGTTTGGTGTGGCCTACTAGATGTATAGTTCTTGCAATGGGATAAGTGCTTGGCTTTGGGTTCAATCTTGCGGTGTCCTTTCCCAGTGAAAGTAGGGGCAGCAAGGCACTGATGGGCCTCGAACCCCTCGTTGGTTACCCCAAGTGGAAGGTGTAAGATGCAGTAAGTAGAAGTGTTTTCCCTTAGCAAAGATACCAAGGATCGAATCCCCAGAGACTCCTAGGTTCAACAAGTAGGTCTCAATTGCTAATGGCGCAATTAGCAATCAACGTGGACCTGCACACAGATACAAATAACTTTGCTCCCAACGAGTACAGAGAGGTTGTCAATCTCTCCGGCCTTGTAGTTCACAAAGGGTTAAAAGCAATATGATAGTAGTGATAGATAGTGTTTTGCAATAGTAAGTAAATAGCGAAAAGTAAATAGTGAATGTGATCAATGATAGTAATATGGACCGGAGTCTCATGATGTTCACTAGTGATGTCTCTCTCCCAAAAGATGATAAAACAGCTATGTGAGGTAAACAAATTACAGCTAGGCAATTGACAGGACCTACGAGCGCACACAAATGCTGATTACATTGCAAGAAAGGTTGAGGTTCAAAGCATGGGCGGTACGCCAAAGTAAGTAGACCGAAATCCATCAATATCTACTACTAATCATCCACCTTGAGATATCTATCCAAAACATCTCGCTGGTATTAAGTTGCGAGTCCCACCCATAGTGTAAACTCAATGCAACAGACAACTGCATTAAAAGAACTTTGCGTAAAGTAAACAATCCTTGCACCCGCGGGCACAAGCACCGTTGTTTTCCCCCTTGTGGCAACAGCACATCCCCTAGACTCATGTTTCTGTCACTCAAGCTAGTCATCGAGGGGCATGAACCCACAATCGAGCATAACGTTCCCTCTTGGAGTCACTACTTATACTCGGCCAAAGCAATAAATAACAACGGAGAACATGCAAGAATTACTTATGAACTAAAATATAAAAGAGGTGAACCAAATATATTACTCAAGATCAATCTGAACATAATCTCATAATCCATCGGATCCCAGCAAACTCAACATAGCAACAGCATAAGGATTACATAGGTGCCTCGATCATGTAGGGCAGCTCACGAGGACTAATTAGTGAAGCACAAGAACGGAAGGAGAACATCACATAGCTACTAGTCATGGACTCATGGTCCAAGGGAGACTACTCACGAGTCATCCGGGAGGCGTCCATGGTGGTGGAGAAGCTCCCGGTGGTGATCCTCCCCTCCGGCAGGGTGCCGAGAAGAGTTCTCTTGGTGCTCCCGATCTTGAAAGCGGCGGCGGCGGCGGAACAGAGATGGGATCGCGAAAAGAAGTCCTTTTCTAAGGGTTACGGAGGACCCTTTAAATATATGCCAAAGTAGGGCACCAGGGGAGCCTCGGGGGGCCCAGGCGCCCCCCCGGCGCGGCCCAGGGGGGGGGGGCGCCCACAGGGCGCCTGGAGCCCCTGTGGCCCCCCCAGGCTGCCCTTCGGACGCAGTGTTGTTTCCGGTTCGCTGATTTTTTATATAATTTTTCTGGATTTTTCTGGGTAGTTCTCGAAACGTGAAAACCTGAAATACAAAAACAGCCGAAAACAGAAACTGGCACTGGGGTGCACTGGATTAGTAAGTTAGTCCAAATATGATCAAAAGTGCATGGAAGTGTATGAATATCATAGCAATATCACCCAAAAGTGGCATGGAGCAAGCAGAAATTATAGATACGTTTTGGACGTATCAACATCCCCAAGCTTAATTCTTGCTCGTCCTCGAGTAGGTAAATGATAACAAGAATAATTTCTGTGGTGACATGCTATTAACCATATAGGGCTTTCTCATAGTCATATGACAAAAGCTTACTGAGACAATGATTCTAAAGTAATTAAGTTGTCTCAAGAGAAAATCACAAATGACTGAAAGTTTTACAATATGAAACTGAAACATCAAAAATATTTGCAATGAACATGACGTGCAAATATGATAAAGTGATATCTAGCTTGCCCCCTTTAGTGATGCAAAACATAAATGCAAGGGCACCTTCAAGGTTTAAGTGATGAGTAGATACAATCATTTCAGAATAAACGATATCACAATCATGCAAAAGACAATGCTACTTTGGGACAATGCACATTACACTCAGAATGACAATCATGCTCTCAGTAGTTGGTGCTTCAACATAAAGGTAAAAGAAAGGTTAAGTGCTAAAGCTTTTTATTTTGAAAACATGGAAGCAATTGTGTCAACGGTAGTAGTACTTCATATGTGTCATGTATAAAACATCTTATAAGTTGCAAGCCTCATGCATCGAATACCAATAGTGCTCGCTCCTTGTCCTAATTAGCTCGGATCCCCATGGGTTATCATTGCATTGCATATGTTTTAACCAAGTGTCACAAAGGGGTACCTCTATGCCACCTGTACAAAGGTCCAAGGAGATAGATCGCATTTGATTTCTCGTTTTTTATAGATCTCAACTTGAGGACATCCATACCGGGACAACATAGAAAATAGATGATGGACTCCTCTTTAATGCATAAGCATATTCTCATGAGAGATTAAGGATTAAGGTCCCAGCTAAAACTTCCACCATGATGCATGGCTTTGGTTGGCGGCCCAATGTTCTTCTCTAACAATATGCATAGTTATTCAACCCACGGTAAATCACCCTTACTTCAGACAAGACAAACATGCATAGCAACTCACATGATATTCAACAAAAGTGTGACAGTTGATGGCGTCCCCAGAAACATGGTTACCGCTTAGCAAGCAACTCATAAGAAATAAGATACATAGGCAACATATTCTTTACCACAATAGTTTTTAGGCTACTTTCCCATGAGCTATGTATTGCATGGTTAGTTTGCTTAGTGCAGGTGGAGGTTAGCAAAAGACTGGGAGCGACCAACTAAGAGAGCAATGGCGGTCATAATCATGCAGAGCGACAAAGCAATATTGAATCAGGCATGGTAGTTATATCGCTACTTAGAAAGAAAAGATCATGAAGGCTTGACAGACTTTCTTTACAGTCTTGAATATGCGTGAGCATACGCCAAGTCAATCAAAATAAATTCTCGAAGGAAGATATTACTAAACCATACCACATCATAGGCAAACAAACCAAGTTGGTACTCCAATAACACATTGGGAACCCCCCAGCTATTTGAGATTAACCATAAGAAAACCTGAACTACTAAGCACCATCATGCAAGTAGCATCTTTATCATAGACACATTAACCCGTGCAACGGAAGCAAACTCTCTTAATAAGGTGAGCATGGTAATTAAAGAGAGTTCAAGCAACCAACTAAATAAAAGCTCTTGAAAAGATAAGCATGAATACTAAGAGCAGAGCATGATAGTAGCTATTAAAAGACAAAGAACACACACAACATAGATAGACATGAAAATTCTATGTAATGTTCTAGGTAGAGGTGGAGCGTGTTTCTCTCCCACATAAAGGAATGCTGGGTTCTGACTCGTTATGAAAAATTGAAAAGAAAACTAAAAGCGAGACGCTCCAAGCATAGCACATAACATATGAAGTGATAAAAATATAGCGGAACGAAAGACGAACTGATAATGTTGATGGAGAAGGGGATGCACGGGGGGCATCCCCAAGCTTAGACGCTTGAGTCTCCTTGAATATTTCTTGGGGGTGCACGGGGGCATCCCCAAGCTTGAGCGCTTGACACTCCTGAATCCTTTTATCATCTTCCCTCGCACACTTGAAAACTCCCTTCATACACAACTCATCATAATCTGATTAGCGAGGTTAGTACCCTTAATAAAATAATTATACCTTGCTGGAAATAAGGATATTCTTGAAGTGCTACTGTTTCTCAAGATTGCCAAAAGGTTTTTGCAAAGAAAAAGCAAGCTCTTAATTTGCAAAGTGAAGGTAAGGCAAAACAGGACAGAATCTGTGAAAAACAAAACAGCAGGCAGTAATTGACCTGTTCGGGATACTTCTGCAACTCAAATCAAAAAACTCAGAACTGACGCACGAAAGACAATTATATAGAGAATGCTGTCGAAAAAATTCAGACCAAAAAGATGATCTGGTGATTTTATACGAATTTTTCTATCCAAGGACAGAATCTGTTTCCTGGACAGCACCTCACAACTTTTGAACTTTCTAGCAATCAGAGGCTATACTTGGCACAAATATGAAAAGAAAAGATACAATGATGATGCTACAGCAGTAAACAACATCGAGACACAACAAAAGCAAAAAATTTATTCATGTGGGCTGCCTCCCAAAAGCGCTTTCTTTTGTGCCTTAAGCTAGGCATAATGCATAGATCAAGTTTTATCAATTGAACCATCATCAAGATCATCAACAAGCTCTTCAATAATACAACTAGTCTTAAGAGGACTCTCAAATAAAGGCCTCATAAAGATACTTCTAGGTAGAAGACCAAAAGGATAAAAGTCAAGGGAAGATTCATTTATAAATTCATCAACGATAGGTGTTTCTTCCAAAGTTTTTATAGTTTCAACCCCTTTGGCAATAGGTGGATTGCTTTTAGAACGGGGAGCCTTTGGAACGTGAACGAACTTAGGCTCCCTCTTTGCCGGAGTTTCTACCTTTTCGGTTTTGATCGAGGAGAAACTAGTTCCTAAGGTATCAAATATTTCCTCAATCTTGTCCATCATAGAAGAGTCAGAATCATGGAATTTGACGGTCTCCAAAATTTTGAAAATTTATGCATGGAGCTATCAAGTCTATTCAAATTCCCTTGGATCTTACGATCCAACTCATTCATCTTATTATTGCTTGGCATCTCTAGCTCTATTTTTTCAATTTTTTCATAATGTGAGCTAGGGTGATGTCCCCTCGAATGCTAACAACAGGGGGACTCCCAACAAGATTTTCAATAATACTAAGAGACTCCCAAACTGGGGCCTCTAGGAAATTCCCATTGATAGCGGTATCTAGAATAAACCTATTCCAAGAAGTAATTCCAACATAAAAATTTCTAAGTAAGATAGTAGTAGGTTGCTTCTTGGTGGCTCTTTTTTGTGAATCATTAATTCTATACCAAGCATCTTTCAAACTTTCCCACCTCTTTGTTTAAAGGTGAGAACTTCTGCCTCGTCAAAGACAAAAGGACCCGACATAATGATAACTAAAGAACAAGATAACTATTTTTGTGATTTTCGATAAAAGGAACTAAAGCAAAAATGAAAGGTAAACTAACAAGACTAAAAAGCAAAGATAAAAGATAGCATGCAACTCCCCTATCCTGAAGAGTGGAGTCCCCGGCAACGGCGCCAGAAAATACTCCTTGATGGGCATCGAACCCCTCGTTGGTTACCCCAAGTGGAAGGTGTAAGATGCAGTAAGTAGAAGTGTTTTCCCTTAGCAAAGATACCAAGGATCGAATCCCCAGAGACTCCTAGGTTCAACAAGTAGGTGTCAATTGCTAACGGCGCAATTAGCAATCAACGTGGACCTGCACACAGATACAAATAACTTTGCTCCCAACGAGTACAGAGATGTTGTCAATCTCTCCGGCCTTGTAGTTCACAAAGGGTTAAAAGCAATATGATAGTAGTGATAGATAGTGTTTTGCAATAGTAAGTAAATAGCGAAAAGTAAATAGTGAATGTGATCAATGATAGTAATATGGACCGGAGTCTCATTATGTTCACTAGTGATGTCTCTCTCCCAAAAGACGATAAAACACCTATGTGAGGTAAACAAATTACAGCTGGGCAATTGATAGGACCTACGAGCGCATACAAATGCTGATTACATTGCAAGAAAGGTTGAGGTTCAAAGCATGGGCGGTACGCCAAAGTAAGTAGACCGAAATCCATCAATATCTACTACTAATCATCCACCTTGAGATATCTATCCAGAACATCTCGCTGGTATTAAGTTGCGAGTCCCACCCATAGTGTAAACTCAATGCAACAGACAACTGCATTAAAAGAACTTTGCATAAAGTAAACAATCCTTGCACCCGCGGGCAGAAGCACCGTTGTTTTCCCCCTTGTGGCAACAGCACATCCCCTAGACTCATGTTTCTGTCACTCAAGCTGGTCATCGAGGGGCATGAACCCACAATCGAGCATAATGTTCCCTCTTGGAGTCACTACTTACTACTCGGCCAAAGCAATAAATAACAACGGAGAACATGCAAGAATTACTTATGAACTAAAATATAAAAGAGGTGAATCAAATATATTACTCAAGATCAATCTGAACATAATCTCATAATCCATCAGATCCCAGCAAACTCAACATAGCAACAGCATAAGGATTACATAGGTGCCTCGATCATGTAGGGCAGCTCACGAGGACTAATTAGTGAAGCACAAGAACGGGAGGAGAACATCACATAGCTACTGGTCATGGACTCATGGTCCAAGGGAGACTACTCACGAGTCATCCGGGAGGCGTCCATGGTGGTGGAGAAGCTCCCGGTGGTGATCCTCCCCTCCGGCAGGGTGCCGGGAAGAGTTCTCCTGGTGCTCCCAATCTTGGAAGCGGCGGCTGCGGCGGAACAGAGATGGGATCGTGAAAAGAAGTCCTTTTCTGAGGGTTACGGAGGACCCTTTAAATATATGCCAAAGGAGGGCACCGGGGGAGCCTCGGGGGGCCCAGGCGCCCCCCCGGCGGGGCCCAGGGGGGGCGCCCACAGGGCGCCTGGAGCCCCTGTGGCCCCCCAGGCTGCCCTTCGGACGCAGTGTTATTTCCGGTTCGCTGATTTTTTATATAATTTTTCTGGATTTTTCTGGGCAGTTCTCGAAACGTGAAAACCTGAAATACAAAAACAGCCGAAAACAGAAACTGGCACTGGGGTGCACTGGATTAGTAAGTTAGTCCAGATATGATCAAAAGTGTATGGAAGTGTATGAATATCATAGCAATATCACCCAAAAGTGGCATGGAGCAAGCATAAATTATAGATACGTTTTGGACGTATCAGGCACGTATTGTATTGTTGCCATCGAGGATAAAAAGATGGGGTTTATATCACTACGTTTGAGTTTATCCCTCTACATCATGTCATCTTGCTTAAGGCGTTACTCTATTCTTATGAACTTAATACTCTAGATGCATGCTGGATAGCGGTCGATGTGTGGAGTAATAGTAGTAGATGCAGAATCGTTTCGGTCTACTTATCTCCGATGTGGTGCCTATATATAATGTTCATGCCTAGATAGTCTCATAATTTTTCGCTTTTCTATCAGTTGCTCGACAATAATTTGTTCCATAGAATACCGCTATCATGAGAGAAGCCACTAGAGAAAACTATGGCCCCTGGGTCTATTCTCAACATATCAATCTACAATCTACTTTACTTTTCCGCTTTTAATTTCTCTTCTTGTACCCAAAAATACCAAAAATATCAAACTATCATCTCTATGAGATCTCACTTTCGTATTGGCAGCACAGTACCCAAAAATACCAAAAATATCAAACCCTTATCGCATTGGCTGCGAAGTTCTTATTTGTTTGTGTAGGTGCGAGGGACTCGCGCGTGGTCTCCTACTAGATTGATACCTTGGTTCTCAAAAACTGACGGAAATTCTTACGCTACTGTGCTGCATCACCCATTCCTCTTCGAGGGAATAGAACGCAAGCTCGAGAAGTAGCAACCATCTTTGTTGCCTTTCAATGGCTTCTTCCGTTGACCGGATCTGGAGCCGCTAAATCCGGTGTTTACCATTGTATCATCCGGGCTTCCATCATAATTTCGATGTTTGTTTTTGTTACGTTGTGGCTTTCCATTGCCGTCCCTGACTTCAGATGTTCTAGGGTCGCTGGTGCTGCTACGAGCTAACCAGCTGCCCTCGCCCGCGCAGAAGCGGGTCATGATTGTAGTTAGGGCTGCCATTGTCCTCGGCTTTTCCTGTTCGATGTGTCTGGCTAGCCATTCATCCCGGACACTGTGCTTGAAGGCTGCTAAGGCTTCGGCATCCGTACAGTCAACGATTTGGTTCTTCTTAGTGAGAAACCAGTTCCAAAGCTTACGGGCTGACTCCCTGGGTTGTTGGATGACGTGACTTAGGTCGTCAGCGTCCAGGGGCCGGACATAGGTCCCTTGAAAATTGGCCCGAAAAGCATCCTCAAGTTCTTCCCAAATCCCAATGGAGTTGTCTGGGAGGCTCTTTAGTAAGTGCCAAGCTGATCCTTTCAGCTTGAGGGGTAGGTACTTAGTGGCGTGGAGATCATCTCCGCGAGCCATGTGGATGTGAAGGATGAAGTCTTCTATCTTGACGGCAGGATCCATCATTCCATCGTACGCCTCAATGTTCACGGGTTTAAATCCTTCTGGAAAATCGTGATCCAGCACCTCAACGGTGAAGCACAGAGGGTGTGTGGCGCCTCTATATTTTGCTATATCAGGGCGTATGTCCGATGGTTGTGATGTTCGGTATTGACCCGGAACTGGTATATGACCGGCGCGATTGGCTTGATAGCCGTCGTCCCGTGCGGGAGCCCGGTCCCTAGGTCCATAAATGGACCTAGTCTTGCTAGCTTTTTTTGTTCAGGTCCTCACGCAAATCATGTTTCCAGACTTGAGCCGCATCCTCCTTTCCTTTACGGGATGAGGGTGCAGGCTTGTGTACGCCGTTGCGAGCCACTCTGTCCCGTCCGCGAGGTGGTCGGTCTGGCTTATCAACGGTGTTATTCTTCGCCAGTATGGGCGCAGTGGCCTCGTCGTCAAATTCGGGCAGCAGTTTACGCTTAGGATAGACTTTGGTTTGGCAATTGTAGCCATGTTTTTTCTCAGCGTCTAGCACTTCGTTCCATCTATCATTGAGTGTGTCCTGTGCAGCTCGAAGCCGCCTCTGCTGCTTTTTAAGGCTCCTTGCAGTGGCAATAAGCCTCCGATGGAAGCGCTTTTGTTCCAAGGGTTCTTCTGGGACGATGTATTCGTCGTCACCCAGGCTAACATCCTCTTCGGAGACAGGTTCATAATTACTGTCTTTGCATCGCTGTTGTCGGAAAGCGGTTTCGGACTCTGTTCGTCGTCCTCTCGCTCGTCCTGCTCGATCGCTAGGTCTACGGGGTCTTCAGCTTGCTCCGGACTGTTACCGTCATTGGTGGCAGTGTTGCTATCTTTTCCTTTACGGGATTTAGTTCGGCGCTTTGGACGCCGATGTTTGGGAGGTTCTTCGACAGACTTGTCCTCTAAAGGATCGTTTTTGCCGTCGCCCTCCTTTTCCTTAGGTGTATCCACCATGTAGACGTCGTATGAAGACGTAGCTGTCCATTGCCCGGTTACGGGCCGGCTCTGATCTGGATCTGCTTCTGCTTCGAGGTCCATCCCATCGAAGTCTTCGGACGCGTAGTCAAGTAGATCGGTTAGATCTTCCACCTTGGCTACCAAGTGGGTGGTGGGTGGGGAGTAAAATTCTCCATCGGCCTCAAGTTCGAACTGGATATAATTCGGCTGTGTGTCCCCAGCTAAGGAGAGGGATTTTAACGATTTTAACAAGTCGCCAAAGGGTGAGTGCTGGAATATATCTGCAGCACTCAATTCGGCGATAGACGCCTGATCAAGCTTGAAGGGCGCAGATGCGCATGATTTGGAACCTGAGGCCGGATACTAGTCCGTAGTTCCGATAACACAGATCCTGTTCGAGGTCGGGTCCATGTGCGGCTCCAACGCCGTAGAGTCTGCGGCTTCTGGGGCGGGGTTGGGCCTCCCGTCCTCGGGTGACACGATATATTCCGGATCTAGGGCCAGAACAGTTACAGGTGTTATTTCCTGGCCCGATGACAGAGTTAGGTCATCCTCATTGTGATGGCAAGGAGAGGTCGCCATGGGCTCGAATCTGTTGAAGATCAAGTCTCCGCGGATATCAGCAATGTAGTTCAAGCTTCCTTATCTGACTTGATGGCCAGGGGTGTAGCTCTCAATCTCCTCGAGGTGGCCTTCAGTGTTGGCATGGAGTGCGAAGCCGCTGAACACGAAGAGCTTTCTGGGAGAGAATATTCCCTCAGTGTTGCCGTCGTGGTTGATGATGTGATCCATCAGTCCTTCGGTCGATGACATAGTGGAACTCTCAATGAAAGCACCAATGCCGGTGTCAAAACCAGCGGATTACGGGTAGGGGGTCCCGAACTATGCGTCTGAGGATTGATGGTAACAGGTGGCCGGGGACACGATGTTTACCCAGGTTCAGGCCCTCTCGATCGAGGTATTACCCTACTTCCTGCTATATTAATATGGATGAATATGATTACAAGAGTCAGTCTACCTCGAGATCGTAATGGCTAAACCCTAGAGTCTAGCCTATGAGGATTTTGTGTTTCTATATTAACCTCTACTGACTAAACCCCCCCAGTTTATATATGCACCGGAGGGGCCTAGGGTTTGTACATAACCATCTTGCAGAGGAAGAAAAGATTACACCAGAACCTAAAACCTGCCATTATACGAATGCAGGAGTCCTATCCGGATACGAGAGACGATCTTCGACTATGATCTTCACGGCCCACTAGTCCGGCCCACCAAGAGTTATCTGGCCACCCGAGGACCCCTCGATCCAGGTCTCCCTCAGCGGCAATGGAGCAACTAAGAGATTTTACGAAAGGATCGAGGAGATCTGGGAGCTTGACTACTCTGGACTGCACAGCGCGACGATGTTCTGTGTCAAATGGGCTAATAATGTCGAAAGATAAAACAGGTATTTCACTACCATGACTATACCTGAGGCCAAGAGCGGTAGCGTGAACACCATCGCAAAAAAGAGCCATGTGTACACGCTAAGCACGTGACACAATGCTTCTTCATAACCGACCCGAGCAATCCCAGCTGTGTTGTCGTGAGGAGAGGCAACGGGAATATCATTGGAATGGATGCAGTCGCCAAAGAGGAAGACTACGGCCAGTACGACAACCCAATGAGGGAAGATGACGACGACGATGAAGTATACATCTTGTTAGAATAAATCTGAGGCATGCCGTCGATCATCCGAGGACCAATCAGTCACACGAGCATGACACTGAGATTTATTAACGAGGTTCACTGATACGGCTACATCCCCGGGGCCTGACTATGGGCGCTCCTCCCCATGGCACCGCTACAATACCGCACAAGGTCGCCCTGGACGCCCGCACATACCGCCGGCTTCCCCTGCTGTGATAGCCTGGCTTATTAGGGATGATAGACTACTCATATCAATAAGGAATTCCTTCTTTTCCGGGAGCCCATTCGGATAGAACTCCAAAGTTAAGCGTGCTCAACTTGGAGTAGTTTCAGGATGGGTGACTGACCGCGAAGTTGCTCCTGGCTACGCATGAGTGAGGACAAAGTGCGCTGAAAAGACTAGTATTGATATGTGAGGCCAGTCTAGATCCCGCCAGGAGTAACGACCACCGGCGGGTGTGTCCGGGGCGTTACAAGTTCGTATCAGAGCCGTCCCTCACAGTTACACGGATGTTTGCGGACAGTTTGCAGTCATGTTGTGCATGGCGTCTGTGACCCGTCGTGGCACACGGCATGGCACATGTGCTGCCCTGGAAGCACAGACGGTTGTGCCAAGAGGGAACGTTCCTGTGGCCCGACGAGGACGTCGGTTCCTCTGAGTGGGGGTGTATGTGATAGCCTGGCTTATTAGGGATGATAGACTACTCATATCAATAAGGAATTCCTTCTTTTCCGGTAGCCCATTCGGATAGAACTCCAAAGTTAAGCGTGCTCAGCTTGGAGTAGTTTCAGGATGGGTGACCGACCGGGAAGTTACTCCTGGGTGCGCATGAGTGAGGACAAAGTGCGCGGAAAAGACTAGTATTGATATGTGAGGCCAGTCTAGATCCCGTCAGGAGTAACGACCACCGGAGGGTGTGTCCGGGGCGTTACACCTGCATTCCTGTGCTATTATGTTGGCATAGGTTACATTGTGTGTTTACCATCGCTACATATGAGAGGCCTAGGATACAAGTGTCCTACTAGGACACTTCTCCATATCCTATCTAAACACAATACTACTCAGAGTCCAACTGTAACCTAACTTGTACACAATATTCGACACAACTCTAACAAACTACACCTGCATTCCTGTGCTATTATGTTGGCATAGGTTACATTGTGTGTTTACCATCGCTACATATGAGAGGCCTAGGATACAGGTGTCCTACTAGGACACTTCTCCATATCCTATCTAAACACAATACTACTCAGAGTCCAACTGTAACCTAACTTGTACACAATATTCGACACAACTCTAAAAAACTACACCATGGTGAATATTCTCCACCACCTTAAATTTGTCAATGCATCAAACTTACATGTACATTGGACTTGAGCTTAGACCATGAGTACCGCTGCTACTCCAAAGACTCTATGTGACTCCACATGCAACTTGTAGTCCCTCCTTTTCTTGACCACAGTCAACACTCGAGCAAAATTAAGTTCCTTGATACTCTAGTTTGTGCTCCCAACTTCCAGAGTATCTATCCAACGCCATCACACACTAATCACTGACATGTATGAAAGTGAACAACTCACATATAGAGTTTCACACATAAGAGTTGCCTGAACTCAACATCACTACTCCTTTCTTAACCGTCTGTCTGAAACTTGAAGGAATTTTACCGTTGCTTGTAGTCATCTGGAGTCAAACTCACAGTTGTCTCACCACATGTATGACCACCAGAGCCCTGGCCCGTCTTCATGCCCCGTGCATACTGCACGCCTCGTCGCTATTACCGCGTCGAGCCTCCACTGTCCTGGTCGAGTCTCAAGAGTCGTGAACTCACACCACTCAACCCCAGTGCAAAGTACCACCAATCGTCACCGATCGATGACAAGTTTAACACTTCCATCAGACCACTGGGCTCCAGTCCGAATTACGTGTCCCTCGCTTTTCCCCCGCTGAAATACGCTTCGACTCCACCTCAAGAAGCACCAAGCTCTTACGACGTAGCCCCTCAATAAGCACCAATTGTAGTCTTCCAAACTCCAACTCCACCTTCAACATGACTCCATGGTAGATGACCAATCCACCCCGCGCCAAGTCGACTTCAAGCTCTCATGTGCACACCATCTTGAATCAATCCTACACCATTGTCTTATCAAAGTCACACAAGCCTCGGACTAGTAACACGTGTTTCCACGCCCAGAAGGTGGTCACCATCAGCATCGCGCTCCTATGTCATCATCGCTGACCTCACCACCATCTTATGTACCAACCGGCTCACGTCGATCCGTCAGACTGCCTTGTCCGACCCATCCGAACTTGTCTTGCTTCACGACACACTCGAGGCTCCCAAATCGTCTTCCATGAATTTACATCCATCACATGATAATTCAATCTTAGCTGACATGACTTCCCATGACGCTTTCAAGCATCCATGTTGTGCTAACAAAATTTTCACCCTTGTCTTCCATAACCCAAGGTTTTCAGTCTCGTCAAACTTCTCAGCCTCAAACCTGATACCCGATGGCGTCACAGTTCTTTGTACGGCTGACTGTGTGAAAAAATTATCCTTGGCTCAACTCCCAACACTCGCTATTACTTTGCCTACCCATGCTCTCCTGGTGTATTACCATGTGATTTTTCTTCACCAATTTGATTTTCTTCTGCCTCTCTGTGTTAGATGAGGACTCGGTCCTCTTTTTGTCTAAACAAATCTCATGTTCTTTCTAACACCCAAAACACTAGCTTGGATCCAATGTGCATCCACATGTTCTTGAACGGACCCCCCGCTCAACTCGTGGCCTCCTGCACGCCAAGTACCATGGCCTCTTGCGATTGGGCCTTTCTAGGCTGCTAGCCAGCACCTCGCCCAACACATTAGACCACGCCCGCGCGCACCTTGTTTTCGCCGCCACACACGCCCCGATCCAAGCTGCACGTTTCCCTGATGTACTCGCTCACTCACCCGATCGATCAACCATTGATCGATCGTCACACGTCTCCTCTGTTGTTGGCACACGCACACGCGCCTGTGGTTCAGATCTCAAACACGCTCTCGGCGAGATCCCTCCCGATTGATCCGACGAATAGGTTCCTCTGCTAGGCATTGCATTGCCTCCTCTTATAATCGCTTTTCCCAATCTCGTCGAGAACCACACCGCAGTCGGTTGCATCTCAAACTCGATACTTCCTCTAGATCAACAATCTGCAGCCTCCTCATAACCTTTGTTGCGGGATATCCGTGGCCACCTATGGGACCAGGAGGCCCCTTGCTGGTTCCGCGGGGGGATGTCGCGTTGCACAAAGAGCAGACCAGCGCGCGGCAGCACGGTAGAGAGCACACAAGAAATTTACCAAGGTCCGAGCCGCCATGAGGCGTAAAACCCTACTCCTGCTTTGGCGGATTGATGGTGGAATGGAGGTGCTGGAGCATAGTACACTTGCCCGGCAGGGGTTGCCTTAGGGTAGCAGCGACTACGCGCGTACGGGGGTGTGGGTTCATCAACTTTCCAACCCGTTCTACGATTGCCATGGGCCTCCTTTTATAGATCAAGGGACTACCACAATCCACAATGGCAAGGTAGTAATTATGCACTGATATTTTAGCAAACAGTGCTATCATACCTAACTCTGCGGGCTAACAGGGTGCATTAATTGTACTGCTTAGTGTCACATCACCGGTTGCCCGGCAAGGCTTACCGGGATATCTTGCTAGCTCCGCAGCTGTTTTCTTGATACATCGCAGGACGGGTGTCATCTGTGGGTTTCTCCTGTAGGAAATGGCTGCCATATGGTGAATGGATGCCACTTAATCATCTTGCGACTTGACACGCATTGATCGACGATGTGGGTCGTGCTTGAGTGATTGGTGAGGTGGTTTTGCCTCCACGAGCCCCGGCAGGCCCTGCCACGGTGTTTATGTTGTCTGCTTCTCGGGGTGGCCTCGCCCCTTGCCAGGATCGCCTGCCCGGCGAGGGAGGCTTTTCTCTTGGTGATATTCTGCTTCTCTGGCTCGACCTTGGTCTCTCTAGGCTGCATCTTGGTTCTTTGAATCTCTTGATTTCTTCTACTCTAACTTAGTCTGGTGCTTCAATCTTGTCCTTGTGTCTGTGCACAGTATGGGCAACAGACCCAGGGTTTGTTGCACCGATAAGCTTCCTCTGATACCACTAGTTAGAATAAATCCAAGGCATACCGTCGATCATCCGAGGACCAAGAAATCACACTAGCATGACATCGAGATTTGTTAACGAGGTTCATGGATATGGCTGCATCCCCGGGGCCTGACTATGGGCGCTCCTCCCCATGACAGCGCTACAATACCGCACCAGGTCGCCCTGGACACCGGCACATGTTGCTGGCTTCCCCTGCGTTCCTGTGCTATTATGTTGGCATAGGTTACATCGTTTGTTTACCCTCGCTATATATGAGAGGCCTAGGATACAAGTGTCCATCTAGGACACTTCTGCATATCCTATATAAACACAATACTACTTAGAGTCCAACTGTAACCTAGCTTGTACACAATATTCGACACAACCCTAACATACGTCAAAAGAAGAATCGATAGTACATTAGCTATGTAACATCGTACTCTATAGAAAAGGAAAAGTCACAATGAGGGGCTCAATTATTCGTCAACGAACAATAAGGGAAAGAAGTTCACTCAAAAACGAAAACGTCGACGCTGAGAAACCGTTATCGGTCAAATGATGTAATATATATGTTCATATTTTTTGTAGACACTTAACCGCTATGGGTCAAATGATGTAATATATATATGTTTCAATTTGGTATACATACTTAACCGTCAAATGATGTAATATATCGCCTTAGTTATATACATATATTGTATCACCTTCCCTTCATTCCTGCTCTCGGAAAAAAGGAAAAGAAAAGAAAAGGAAAGGAAAGGAAAATAGAAAAAACAAACAGGAAAAGAAAAGAAGGGCAGTAGCTCTGGTTGAAGAAAAGGGCTATAGTTACAAGAATAGTAGTAGCGCTTTTACGTAAAACACGTTGTAGCTACCATAATAGTAGGAGCTCTTTTCTCTAAAAACACGATATAGCTAGCTACGTTAGATAGCAGTAGCTCCTCTCTCTGGAATGCGCTATAGCTACCTTATCTATAGCGCGTGTCTTAGAAATGCGTTACTACTATCTTAACATAACCTCGGAGGACCGCCATCGCCCCGCTGTCGCCCTCCGTCAGCCTCCGACGCCGTTGTCGCCCGTGCCCCTGCCCTCGCCGTCGTCGCCCTCCAGAGTCTTTGCCTCCTCCTCCTCGACCTCACCGGAGCCTTGCCCTCGCCCTCGCCGGAGTCGCCGTCTCCCCCAACCACGCCTCAGTTCTGACACACCTCGGTGCCGTCATCTCCTTTTCATCGTCGCCGGAGCCCGTGCCCTCTGTAAGCCCTCTCCCCTCCCCTATTCTCTACTCTCTACTCTCTGCTCTCTCTCTCTATCTCTCTTAGTATGAACGCTAGCTATTTAGTGCTAGTTAGTATTAACCCTAGGCTTTTTTAGTGCTAGTTAGTTAATTAGAATTAGTATGAAACCTAGTTAATTACATAGTATGAACCCTGGTTAAAAAAACTGTCGGTGTTCTAGGAACCAGGGTACCCAGACTTGCGTTCCCGCGGCCCATGACGTGGCTCGTTCACCGTCCTGGTACGGCCCATCTTCAGCATCAACACTCAAGACCTTCGCGAGGGGCCAAGCCTCACGAGCCGGACGACACCAAGACCTCCGGAAGGAGCAGTCTCACTAGGTTGGCTCCTGAGGAGCAGAGATCTCTATGCAAGCCCCAACCTCATGAGGTTCAGATAATGCAAGCCATGATGACCAGGGCTAGGCGGGCGCCAGCGGGCACAGGAAAACATGTTTCCTCTTTGGTGCTAAAGAGGCAAGCGCATGCACGATGTCCCGAGCAATCAGCCAAAGGTCTCCATTTCCATGTACCAAGACGAGGATCGCCAGGACGGCAAGACAGAGGTCATCACTGAGCCCACCTCGAGGCAATCCACCATTGTACTAGTTCTTCCTCAGCCCACCTCGAGGCAATCCACCACATTGCAGGAGTAGGGCCACTCACCGCTAGATGGCCTCAACCTGGGTAAACTGTCCTATGTCATTTCCTTCTTGTTCATCGAGCTAGTTCATAGAGAAGGCGAGTAGGAAGATAGGGTAAGTTGAGTTCTTCGCACGCACCCTAGTGTTCGAATCTACTAAGGGTTTTGCGGAGCCCTTGTCGGATTACGGGCTCGACAAACCCAAGAAGTTCGAACACACGGGCTTGAACCAAGATCTCTCCCACTCACGTCTACCTAGCGTCTCATCCTCGTACAGTGAAGAGATTCAAGCGAACAACAAGTAAAGCACACACAAATTTATCCAGGTTCGGGCCACCTTGCGGTGTAAAACCCCACTTCCTGCTTTGGTGGATTGGCCTCGGGAGAGCTTGAGTATGAATGAGTATAGTGGTTCCTGAGCTCAGGATGGTCAGGAGGCAAGGGTTCTTGCTCCTTTGTGCGAGGGCCGAGTTTCTGGGTCCGATTCGACTTCCTCCCCTCCATAGTGGAGATCCTAGCTACTTATATAGACGGCCAGGGTCCTCTTCCCCCAGACGTTTAGGCGGGAAGGGATCCCACAACGGCCATTTCGAGCGGGAACACAAGGACGTTCCTATCCTGACAAAAGCGGTCTTCGCTTGCAAAGGGATCAGGCGGTGACGCAGTGGTGGGCTCGGTGGTGACATCTTGCCTGCCGTCCTTGCAGTCTTCGGTCTTGTTGCATCGAAGGGGAAACCTTTGTCCGGCTCCTCGGGTACCTGCGCTTGTGCTGTCTCCTTTGCACCAAAATTGCAACTGCGTCGCTGGCACACGCTGGCACCCACTGGCGCGGTGCGTCACCGCTTGCGTCACTGCCTCCTCCTGAGGCAGGCTTGGCCTTGGATTCTCCGCCCCTTCGGAGCAACCCAGCCGAGGCCACTCCTGAGGGGGTCTTGACATCATTCTCCTCGCGAGGTCTAGCCCCCTCGCGAGGGTCTAGAGCAGCTGGTCGATCAGGTGGGCCGTACCAGGCTGTGGTAGGAGCGCGTCGCCGCCCGCAGACAGGAAAGCCGTGGTACCGTGGTTCCCAGGATGCCGACAGTAGCCCCCGAGCCCAAGGTGCACGCGGAGTTGGCTTCGGGGCGAAGCCTTAGTCGAGGACAGAGCGCCGCGAGCCCCAAAAAGGCTGCGGGCCAGACTGGCGCGTGATGGTTGGATGGGACGTGGGTGACTCCGCTTCCCACGCAGTCTCGCAATCGTGTGACTTGACAACTCCTTGGTGTGGATGGCAGGGTCATTATGGCCGCGCGTGAGTGGCCGGCGATTGATCTTCTTAGCCTATAACCGGGGGTGAGGCGCCACGTCCTTCATTTGACTAGTGTAGATCAACCCCTGCTCTGCCCACCTCTCCGAGTGCTTTTCATGGCGCCGATACGTAGGTTCTCGGCCGCGCAGAAGGTGAAGACCCCGATGGTGGGGCTCGAGCAGCTCCCACTGAAGAAGAGGCACCATGACTCTCCAAGGGCGCCCGTACGTGGTGCACGTGAGCTTCACCAGGATTCCCGCTTCCCTTGGGTGCTCCGGCAACAGGCAGACGAATCGGGAGCGGCGGGGGGGGGGGGGGGGGGGGGG
>LR738715.1:473934138-473957583 GCA_902687465.1 Secale cereale
GGCGGTGCGGTCAGTTGCCCAGAAGGGCGGGTGATTTCATGCGCCTCGCCGCCGTCTCAAATTGAAGACAATGTCCGCGAGTTTATCGTGTGGGCGGGAGCCCCTCCGCATTCTTGGATCCTTATTCCTCCATTCCTGAAGGAGGTGCTCCCAGCTCACGGCCGGGTGACGATGCAGCTGTGGCATGAAGGGTGCCGCCTTCCCCCTTCATATGCCGACGTGGAGGTGGTCTCCTCCGGCCAGGTCTTCATGACCTGGGGTGGGGCGCGGTGCGTCGCGCCTGCGCCCCTGTCGGGAGGCACATTCTTCATTTTGCGCTAGACGGGGTGGCCACGCTGACCTTCAAGGTCTTCAGGGCGGACGACTGTCGGCTGGCGTGCAGCGTGGGGGATGGGCTCGCCGGTGACCATCTCCCATGCTGCCAGGGCAGCGAGGCCGGGGGTGAGGCGCTCGCCATTGGTTGCACCTCCGACTCCTCCAGTAGCAGCTATGCTTCTCCTGAGACGGCCTCGAGCTCCGACGAGAGCTATGAGCCGCCGAGCCGCCGTTCTTATCGCCGGAAGGAAACAACGTCCTCCAACCGCCGTCGTTGAAGGAGCCCGGGCCGCATTCCTCCGAGAATGGCCTTCTTTAGATTGGTCCCTACGAGGCAGCAATGGGCGGCCCCATGTGAGCATGTAAATCCTTTGTGATACTTCTGCTATTATCTGCTGTCATAAACTTATGTTCCTCATGAGGTCCTTTGCTAGAGCAGGACTTTCCCTTTCTCATGTCCCTGCGGTAGTTTAGGGCCCTATGCCTGCGAGACCCAGTCCCTAGACAGGCTTCAGCCGTTGCTGGTATGCCAGGCCGCAACGCCGTGGTCAAGGCTAGGAGGTGAACGTTCCAGGGTCTGGTAAGAGCTCCCAAGGCGCGATGCTCGGGAGATCCCTCTTGGCGTGCAGGTAATCGACCAGAAGGACCGGCGAGAGGGGATTTCGTGCTCCAGCGAATTCATGATTACGGTGTGTGGAGGTGTAGGTACGTGAGTAGATGCGGGCATCAAGAGCTTACCTTAGTGACCCCCTGCGGTTGGGCGGCAGTGGCACTTGATCTTCTATCACATTTCCCATGGGGCGAGGCTCTGTGCTTCTTGGGACTCGCCTCCTGAGATGGCTAGGCCTCCGCTGTCATGCTGGGCTATGTTGCCACGCGCGAGGCTAGGAGGTAAGGTTCATGAGCCAGTCGGGGCCCTAAGGCGCGATGCTCAGGAGCCCCTCCTTCTGCGCCCGAGTCATCTTCGTGAGGGGGTGGCAGTAGTCGCTCCCAGGCCACCGAAATAGGGCGCGCGGCTGCCTGGGCCTTGGAGGAGAAGGACAAGGAACTGGTTGAGGCGTCGCTCCGGGTCGCCGCTGCCGCGGCTGAGGAAACGGAGACTGGTGATTACGCGCTTGGTGATGCCTGACATGTTCCTGTTCAGATGATAGAAATGCAAGTGCCTTGGGGGGGGACGTGAGAACTCGCTTGAATTCGGAGAACTTGGTAATATTGTAATAACTAGATTTGAACTTGATGATATCCATGCTTGCTTCCTTTCATGTTTGCTTAGGTGCTCTGCGTCGGCAGGGCCCAACCCCGCTCATACCTCGATTGCCATTGAGCCCTCCGGGTGACCGGGGTTATCATGATAACTGGACTCAAGGATTGAGAGCTTAAAGTGGCTAGTGAGGCCCCTGGGCCGCGATGCCCACGGGTCCCCCTTGACGTTCAAGCGATCCCATTTGCGTTTTGCAGTGCCCATCCCCGCGCATACCTCGACCGCCGTTGAGCACCGAGCTCAAGGAGTGAGGGGCGACATGACTAGTGAGGCCCCTGTGTCGCGATGCCCAGTTATCCCCCTTGACGTACGAATGGCTCTCATGAGGGAGAACGAGCACCATACCTTGCTCACGAGCCTTCGCCTAGGATGGGGGCGCGAGAAAGCCAGGTGTCTGGGCACCTGGTATGGTGGCGTCTGCTAGGTGTGACTTGAGCATAGCCCCCGTGCCTAGCCCCCCTCGCGACACCCATCCAAGGAGAAGCTGTGAGCGTCATCAGCTGAAAAGCTCCCTAAGGTTGGTGCAACCGCTGGGGGCCACCCTCGCTTGTTTATAACTAGCACGGAGCATAGAGCTACCACACTTGCGCGGAGTGTGGGCAAAACCGCATCTCGGTCGTAGCGGCCAGCGCGGAGCTTGGTGCTTCCACTGGTTCGTGGGCATAACCGCTCCACGCTTGGTTCTGGCAGCGAGGAGCATGGCACTTCCACTGGACCGTGGGAGGGAGCCTCCCACCGGGAGAGACTCCGGGGCGTGTACAGCCCTGTCCTGACACGTGGATTGCACGGCAGGACAACCATGGTGTATATGGGACCTCATTAGGATGAGCTGAACGACTCTGAAGAAGTTCTCGTGAGCTTACGCATCACTCATGAGACCCTACCCTGAGGTAGGTTGCGCGTGAGTCTTCTTCTGCAAAATGTGAAAACAGAGGCGTTGTGTCGACCTGCGCCGAGTGCATCTCTAGAGGGCATCACATGAGAAGGCCGCAACACCAACGACCCTAGGAGGTGACGTTAGCGGGACCGGCCCGTAAGACAGAGCTCAGACGCTAGATTTATCGACGTTGCTGGGACGGACCCGAGCACAGACGTCATGCCCAGTCTTCTCATGCAACAGTCCAAAAGAAAAACAACCGGTGCGCGGTTCCCGCGTGAGCAAGACACCTGCCACGGGCCCCTACTTACCCATCCACGATTAGCCCATGCGAGAACATGGCACCAAGGACCACGGGAGATGACGTCACAGGAATGGCTCGCGAGACAGAGCTCAGCCCTTGGATTTAGCGACGCTGCAGGGACGGACCCGAGCACAGACGTCGTGCCAGTCCTTAATCATGGGGCGGTCATGAGTGGGCTCGCAAGGGCTCATGGCCTTAGCGGCGGTGAGAACGCCGAGCATATAGATAATGCAAATAGGAAGAAGCAACTAGTCTTGATTCACGCGCAAAAAGAGACAGCTGCGGGGGTGAGCCCCCAGCAGCTCGACGATGATGCAGCCTGTGGGGCGCCCTCGATTGAATACCTAAAACATCACCTGACACTTGTCGAAGAAGGGTTGGGGTAGCTGAAGACACGAGCCGTGCCAGTCGCCCCTGAGGATCGTCGGGGTCCTGTGGCCCAGGGGCCCTCAGTGGTCACGGGGGTCCGGCTCCCACTTTGTCTGGACCGCCCGCCACTGAGCCTGCCGAGCCCCCAAAGCCTGCTACGCGAGGCGCTGGAACATGGTGGCTGCGTTGCGGAAGCCGAAGAGCGTGCTGACGTAGCTGCAGGGGAGAGCCCTCCTCCAGCCGACTGCCGTCGGCCTGAAGGGCCCTGAAGAAGAGGCTCAGTTCAGGCCCGCGACGTCGATGCAGTCGCGGAAGTGGTTGCTCGGGTTGCGGGTAGGTGAGCTTGGAATCATGCGGTTAGGCCCACCGCGTATGAGCCTTGCGTACTAAAGTTCCTCGGTAACCTGGTGGATGAAGTCCTAAGCCCCCAGCGCTGTACGGCTCACGCTGGGCTCACAAAAATGCGCGTCGTGGAACGCCTGCAGGTGGTGCCCTAACACCTCCCTTGAGACACTAGTCAGACCAGGGACACTCCAGAGGAGAGCCCTCGAGCCCGTCCTGAGAGGGGCATCGGGCGCGCATCCCTATGCGAGGGTGGAGGGCGCCTCGTCGGCAGGCGCTGGTCCTGAGGTGGGGCCGCCAGGAGCCCCCGTTTCCTGAGGTCCGTTGGCCGGCAGGTTCTTCTTCTTCTTGGTGTGGTCTGCAGGGCAAAGACAACTCCATCCTCGTCGGACCTCTCGACCGCCGTGGTCTGGTAGGCACGCTCCAGTGAACGCACTACTTCCTTCTCGTCGGAGGCAATTGTGATGACTCCGCCACTCCCGGGCATCTTGAGGGCGTTGTAGCCGTGATGGGTCGCTGCCATGAACTTGGCGAGGTAATGATACCCAAGGATGGCATTGTATGGGAGGTGGATGTTGGCGACGTCGAAGTCGATGAGCTCGGTGTGATAGTTGTCGCAGTCACCGAAGGTGACAGGGAGGCGGACCTGCCCCATCGGGAGTGTGGAGCCATCTGTGACTCCGTAGAATGGCTTGGTCGGGTGGAGCTGATCGTAGGGGACCTGGAGCGTCTCGAAGGTCTGGACAGAGAGGACGTTGAGCCCTGCTCCGCCGTCGATGAGGGTCTTGGTCACGAGGACATTGCTGATGGTCAGAGTGCAAAGCATCGGGAGAGCGCCTCGGACTGCCGTGCACTTGAGCTTGTCCTTGGGGTCGAAGGCGATGACCTGCTTGGTCCACCTGAGGTTGCGCGCAGCATCTGGCCTGGGAAGCGCCGTGTTCACCTCGCGAGCGAACTTCTTGATGATGCGATGGGAAGCCAGAGCATGGGCTCCTCCCAAGATGCATGCAACCACATGCGGCTCCTAAAATCCCCATGCTCCATCTCCCTGGCGGTCGTCGTCATTCCTTCTTGGCGGTGGTGGCAGCGGAGGCAGACCTCCGTTGCCTTGAGGGCGACCCTCACGAGGCTGGTCGTGCCAGGGGGCATCAGGAGGCTGCTCCTGCCAGTGGTCTTCACGAGGCTGGTCACGCCACCCTTGGCGCTAGTTCCTGTCGTCCCAGCGTCCTCCACCACGGCCTCCTCCGTCGTCGTAGCCGCGGTTGTCGTGCTCAGGGCACTGCCCGCCGCGCATTGCCCTGAGCTCCTGACATTCATTGGTGTTGTGGCTGTGGACATCATGGAAGACGCAGTACGGACGGTTGTCTCTGGGTGGGGGGGGTCGTTGTAGCCGCAGCCACGCTTCACTTCTGGCTGTGCAGCCAGCACAGTGGGTCCCTTGCGCTTTGCTTCTTTGGACTTGGCCTTCTTGTCGTCAGCATCCACTTCTGGCAGCTCCTGGAGGTAGAGGCGTCCTTCCTCCGCCCTGGCGCACTTTGCTGCGATCTTGAACATCTCGAGGGCAGTGCACAGATCCTCGTGGATGGAGAGCTCCTCCCTCATCCTGATGTCGCGGACACCGCCAGAGAACGCCGAGATGATGGCCTCGTCCGAGACCCTGGGGATCCTGAGGCACATGGTGTTGAAACGCTGGATGTACTTCTACAGGGTCTCCCCAGGCTGGTGCTTCACGCGGCGCAGATCCGCGGCCGCCGGCGCTCGGTCGCGGGTGCCCTAGAAGTTGGTGAAGAAATGCTCACGAAGCTCTCCCCCACGAGGAGATGGATCCCACGGGGAGGTTCAGGAGCCAGGAGCAGGCGCCATCCTTGAGGGCCATGGGGAACTAGTTCGCCATGACCTGCTCGTTGCCGTTGGACGCCTTGATGCTCAGCTCGTAGAGTTGGAGGAACTTTGTGGGGTCGGTGGTGCCATCGTAGCGCGGAGGCAGATCCGGCTTGAACTTGCCGGGCAAGACGAGGCGCCGCAGCTCGGGAGCCATGGCACGACATCCAGCCACGCTCATGATGATAGCCACCCCCTGCGCTTGTGGTGCTGGTTCTTGGGGCGCAGGCGCCACCACCTCCTGTGGTGTGTGGTCTTGGTGCTTCGGGATGGGGGGCCCGCGAGCTTCTGCCTGGGGAAGCGGAATCACCTGGCAGCTCTCCTTGTCGCGCGGGGTGCCCTGTGGGGCGGCTCACGCCGTGGAGCGTCGCGCCTGACCCCCTGGCCAGCGCCGTAGAGTGGAGGTGGAGCCGGGACACCGTGGCCCTCGTTCCACGCCATGGGCGATGGAGGACGGGAGGAGTGAGTTGGCGCAGGTACCTCCCCGGCGGCGTTGACGAGCTCGGTGATGCGGTGGAGCCGATCGTCGTAGAGGTCGTCTACCAGGCGGTAGCGCAGGAGCTCCCGTGCCATCAGTAGCGCAGGCTGCTGGTAGACTGGCCCGCGGCGGATCAGCGAGGACAATGCCACGGCCGGCGAGGGTGACGGCGTCGCCTGCGGCCATCGCGCCGCACGGACCGCGGCACCGACGAGTCCTGCTTCTCGTGGATGGCTGGGTCGGTGGCGGCGTTGGCGACCATCGAGTTGGGGCAGGGTCGCGCACTGTTGCCCGCGGGCGCCGTCTGAGCGAAGTTGGCTACACGGCGGGCGGCGCGTGCTCGGCATGTGTCCACCATGGCGGCGAAGCGAGGTCGACGACGAGAGCCGGACGATGTTGTCGGAGAGGCGAGATTTCAACACGCCCCCTATTTGGCGCGCCAAATGTCGGATTACGGGCTCCGCAAACCCAAGAATTTTGAAGACAGGGGCGTGAACGAAGATCTCTCCCACTCACGTGTACCTAGAGTCTCACCCTCGTCCAGTGAAGAGATTCAAGAGAACAACAAGTAAAGCACACACAAATTTACCCAGGTTCAGGCCACCTTGCGGTGTAAAACCCTACTTCCTGCTTTGGTGGATTGGCCTCGGCAGGGCTTGAGTATGAATGAGTACACTGGTTCCTGAGCTTAGGAGGAGAGCTCAGGAGGGTCAGGAGGCAAGAGTTTTGCTCCTTTGTGCGAGGGCAGAGTTTCTGGGTCCGATTCGACTTCCTGCCCTCCATAGTGGAGATCCTAGCTACTTATATAGGCGGCCAGGGTCCTCTACCGCGAAATGTTTAGGTGGGAAGGGATCCCACAACGGCCATTTTGAGCGGGAACACAAGGATGTTCCTATCCTGACAAAAGCGGCCATCGCTTGCAAAGGGATCAAGTGATGACGCCGTGGTGGGCTAGGTGGTGATATCCTCCCTGCCGTCCTTGCGGTCTTTGGTCTTGTTGCACTGTAGGGGAAACCTTTGTCCCGCTCCTCGGGAACCTGCGCCTGCGCTATCTCCTTTGCACCAAAATGGCAACTGCGCCGCTGGCACGCGCTGGCACCCACTAGCGCGGTGCTTCACCGCTTGCGTCACTGCCTCCTCTTGAGGTAGGCTTGGCCTTGGATTCTCCGCCCCTCCGGAGAAACCCAGCCGAGGCCGCTCCTGAGGGGGTCTTGACGTTGTTCTCCTCGCAAGGTCTAGCCCCCTCGCGAGGGTCTTGAGCAGCTGGTCGATCAGCTGGGCCGTACCAGGCCGTGGTAGGAGCGCGTCGCGGCCCGCAGACATGCAAGTCTGGGTACCCTGGTTCCCAGGACGCCGACATCCCTGAATCCGACATTTGGCGCGCCAGGTAGGGGTGCGTCGGAGTCTCTCTTCTTCCGATCAGTTCGCCACCGCCTGACCATCTCCATGGCGGAGGCTCGTCGAGTCCATGCTGAGTCGGGCTGCTCTTACCGCCCGCATTGCCCAGACAGCACCTTGATGACCCACAAGTGTAGGGGATCTATCGTAGTCGTTTTGATAAGTAAGAGTGTCGAACCCAACGAGGAGCAGAAGGAAATGAATGGCAGTTTTCAGTAAGGTAATTTCTGCAAGCACTGAAATTATAGGTAACACTTAGTTTTGTGATAAGGTAATTGGTACCAAGTGACAAAAGGTAAAAGTAAATAAGGTGCAGCAAGATGTCCCAATCCTTTTTGTAGCCAAGGACAAGCCTGGACAAAATCTTATATGGAGGAAAACGCTCCCGAGGACACATGCGGATTATCGTCAAGCTAGTTTTCAGCACGATCATCAGATTCGCGTTCGGTACTTTGATAATTTCGTATGTGGGTGGACTGGTGCTTGGGTGTTGTCGTTACTTGGATAAGCCTCCCACTTATGATTAACCTCTAATGCAGCCTCCCACTTATGATTAACCTCTAATGCAAGCATTCGCAACTACAAAAGAAGTATTAAGGAAAACCTAACCATAGCTTGAAACAAGTGGATCCAAATCAGCCCCTTACCAAGCAACGCATAAACTAGGGTTTAAGCTTCTGTCACTCTAGCAACCCATCATCTACTTATTACTTTCCAATGCCTTCCTCTAGGCCCAAATAATGGTGAAGTGTCATCTAGTCGACGTTCACATGACACCACTAGAGGAGAGACAACATACATCTCATCAAAATATCGAACGAATACCAAATTCACATGACTACTTATAGCAAGACTTCTCCCATGTCCTCAGGAACAAAATTAACTACTCACAAGACATAATATTGTTCATGATCAGAGGGGTATTAATATGCATAATGGATCTGAACATATGATCTTCCACCAAGTAAACCAAGTAGCATCAACTACAAGGAGTAATCAACACTACTAACAACCCACAGGTACCAATCCGAGGTTTTGGTACAAAGATTGGATACAAGAGATGAACTAGGGTTTGAGAGGAGATGGTGCTGGTGAAGATGTTGATGAAAATAACCCTCCCCAAGATGGGACAGTTGTTGGTGATGACGGCGGTGATGATTTCCCCCTCCCGGAGGGAAGTATCCCCGACAGAAAAGCAATGCCGGAGCCCTAGATTGGTTTCCGCCAAGGTTCCGCCTCGAGACGGCAGCGTGTGGTCCCGAAAGCCTCCTTATCATTTTTTCCAGGTCAAAACATCTCAAATAGGAGAAGATGGGCATCGGGGGGGTCCACTAGGCAGGGGAGCACGCCTAGAGGGGGGCGCACCCCACCCTCGCGGACAAGTGGTGGCCCCCCTGGTGAATCTCTTTCGCCAGATATTTTTTATATTTTCTGAAATGGTGTCCCATGGAGATTTGGAGCTTTTCGAGTTGTGCAGAATAGGTTTCTAATGTTTGCTCCTTTTCCAGCCCAGAATTCCAGCTGCTGGCGTTCTCCCTCTTCATATAAACCTTGTAAAATAAGAGAGAAAAGGCCCAAGTATTGGGACATAACGTGTAATAACAACCCATAGTGCAATAAATATCAACATAAAAGCATGATGAAAAATGGACGTATCAACTCCCCCAAGCTTAGACCTCACTTGTCCTCAAGCGAAAGCCGATATCGAAAAATATGTCCACATGTTTAGACATAGAGGTGTCGATAAAAATAAAATTTGGACATGAGGGCATCATGATCATTCTTATAGCAGCAACACACACACACACACACACACACACACACACACACACACATATATATATATTTATATATATATATATATATATATATATATATATATTATCATATGATTCTTATATTACAGTAAAAATTCATTCACAATGTCAAGTATGAATCAAAAACTTCATTGAAAACCAACAAACTATGATCTCAGTCACTGAAGCAATTGGAATTTATCATAACATCGGAAAGAGTCAACATAAGAGCTTTTCAGCAAGCCCACATACTCAACTATCATATAGTCTTTCACAATTGCTCACACTCACGCAATACTTATGGGTATGGAGTCTTAAACGGACACAGAGGAAGATAGGGGCTTATGTATTGCCTCCCAACCTTTTACCTCAAGGGTAATGTCAACAGTAATAGACCATGATAACTTACATCCAAGTGGTTATATATGTCAGGATCTTTCCAACACAACGTGCTTGCCGAAGGATAAAATGTAAAAAGGAAAGGTGATTTTCACCTTAACTCTTATAAGGCAAGAATAATAGATAGGCCCTTCGCAGAGGGAAGCAGAGGTTGTCATGTGCTTTTATGGTTGGATGCACAAAGTCTTGGCGCAAAAGAACGTCACTTTATATTGCCACTTGTGATATGGACCTTTATTATGCAGGCCGTCGCTTTTATTGCTTCCATATCACAAGATCGTATAAAGCTTATTTCCTCCACACTAATAAATCATACATATTTTAGAGAGGTTGCAAACATGACAACTTACTTGAAGGATCTTACTCAATCCGTAGGTAGGTATGGTGGACTCTCATGGAAAAACTGGGTTTAAGGATGTATGGAAGCACAAGTAGTATCTCTACTTGGTGCAAGGAGTTTTGGCTAGCATGATGGGGAAAGGCAAGCTCAACATGTTGGATGATCCATGACAATATATTTTATTTTGAATATAAGAAAACATAACCCATTATGTTGGCTTCCTTATCCAACATCAACTCTTTAGCATGTCATATTTTAATGAGTGCTCACAAGCATAAAAGATGCCTAAGATAGTATTTTATATGTGGAACCTCTCTTTATTTATTACTTCCTATTAATTGCAACGATGACCAAAACTATGCTTGTCAACTCTCAACAACTTTTATTCATCATACTCTTTATTTGTGAAGTCATTACTTCCCATAAGATCGGTATGATCTCTTTGATACTTTTTATATTTTCTTTATTCTCTCATGACCAAAGTGAGGAAATCAAGCCCTTGACTCAACACTAATCTTTATTATATAGCTCACGGACTCGATTACAAATGTAAAGAATCATAAAGCAAAATCTCACAACTAGATCATGCTAAATTTATTCTACTAGATCGAAATACTGCCAAAAGGATCGAACTAAGAAAAACGGTAAAGATAGGAGTGTGATGGTGATACGATACCGGGGCACCTCCCCCAAGCTTGGCAGTTGCCAAGGGGAGTGCCCATACCCATATGATTATGTTCCCTTCTTCAGAGGTGGTGATGATGGAGTTGTTGATGATGTAGGCTTGTCATCCATCTTCCAAGGCATGGGCTCACCATCATAGAAGGTTGATCGAGTTTCCGAGATGCTCAAATCTGCAGCCAAACTCATCTTCTTGAATCTATATTCATACTCCCAGTTTTGGTTTTGCAGGTCATAGATTTGGGCTTGGAGATGTTTGATTTTCTCTTGGAGATTGGAGATGGCTTCTCCTAAGATCCTTGCGTCCAGCTTGTAGTTGTTGGCGAGCTCCGTGATCATCATGTAGTTGGCGTTGAGTCCTCGTTCCACCATACCTTGGCAATTGAAAACTTGCTTCTCCATTGCTTCGAGTCTCGTTTCCATGCTTCCGGTCCTCCTTGGCCCCTCAACATCGCGGATGTGCAACACCTATTCACCCAACTCCATGTTTTGAGGGTGATGCAGCACCTCCATGAGGTAGGGGTGGATGACCTTCTCGAAGAACGTGTCCTTGGGGGTGTCGGAAGATGCCATGATGATCTACATCTGTCAGAAACATCATCTCGAAACGAAAACAGAGGATTTTTGCGTGACACGATGGTCTAAACCTTCGGGAGAATATATAATGAATATTTACTGACCAAAAGAAGCAACGTGCAAGAAATCCAAGTCTGGGAGGCACACAAGGTGCCCACGAGGCAGGGGCGTGCCCAGGGGAAGGGGGCGCGCCCTCCACCCTTGTGGACGGCTTGTGTCTCTTCCGGACTGCCTCTTATTTTTCTATTTTTCTAAATATTCCAAAACGGTGCAAAATTGCCTTTAGGACTATTTTGGAGTCGGTTTACTTACCATACCACATACCTCTTCCTTTTCGGAGTCTGAATCGTTCTGGAAAGTTTCCCTTATGTATTCCTCCATGGTTACGGTTTCAATAACATTAGTTTCAACATTTATAGGATTACTACGTGAGATATAATGTTTGATTCTTTCACCGTTCACCACCTTCGGATTTGTGCCTTCGAAGTTGCTGATTTTTATGGCACTGGAACAATAGACCTCCTCGATAACGTAAGGACCTTCGCATTTAGAGAGAAGTTTTCCTGCAAAAAATCTTAAATGAGAGTTTTATAGCAAGTCATAATCACCGACGCTAAACTCAGGCTTTTATATCCTTTTGTCATGCCATCTTTTAACTTTTTCTTTAAACAGCTTGGCATTCTCATAGGCCTGGATTCTCCATTCATCAAGAGAGCTAATGTGAAATAACCTCTTCTCGCCGGCAATTTTGAAATCATAATTGAGCTCTTTAATAGCCCAATATGCCTTATGTTCTAGCTCAAGAGGTAAGTGACATGCTTTTCCATAAACCATTTTATATGGAGACATACCCATAGGATTTTTGTATGCAGTTCTATAGGCCCATATTGCATCATCAAGTTTCTTGGACCAATTCTTTCTAGACCTATGACTGTCTTTTGGAAAATTAATTTCAGCTCTCTATTACTTAATTCTACTTAACAACTAGTCTGAGGGTGATAAGGGGATGCAATTCTATGGTTAACATCATACTTAGCAAGCATTTTACGGAAATCACCATGAATAAAGTGTGAACCACCATTAGTCATTAAGTATCTAGGGACTCCAAACCTTAGGAAAATAACTTCTTTAAGCATCTTAATAGAGGTGTTGTGATCAACACAACTAGTTGGAATAGCTTCTACCCACTTAGTAACGTAAGCAACAGCAACTAAAATATGTGTATATCCATTAGAGGAAGGAAACGATCCCATATAATCAAAGCCCAGACATCAAACGGTTCAATAACATGTGAATAATTCATAGGAATTTCTTGACGTCTACTGGTATTACCAATTCTTTGACATTCATCACAAGATAAGACAACCTTACGTGCATCCTTGAAGAGAGTAGGCCAATAGAAACCAGATTGCAATACCTTATGTGCAGTTCTATCTTCAGCATGGTGTCCTCCATAAGCTTCGGAGTGGCACTTGCGTAGGATCTATTCCTGTTCATGCTCCGGTACACAACGTCTAATAATACCATCTACTCCTTCTTTATAAAGATGTGGGTCATCCCACAAGTAATGTCTCAAATCACAGAAGAACTTTTTCTTTTGCTGGTATGTGAAGCTAGGAGGTATAAACTTAGCAACAACGTAATTAGCATAATCAGCACACGATGGAGCAGTACGAGAAGTATTTATGACAGCTAACCATAGCAAGCATCCGCAACTACAAAAGAAGTATTAAGGTAAACCTAACCATAGCATGAAACAAGTGGATCCAAATCAGCCCCTTACGAAGCAACGCATAAAATAGGGTGTAAGCTTCTGTCACCCTAGCAACCCATCATCTATTTATTACTTGCCAATGACTTTCTCTAGACCCAAATAATGGTGAAGTGTCATGTAGTCGACGTTCACATGACACCACTAGAGGAGAGACAACATACATCTCATCAAAATATCGAAGGAATACCAAATTCACAAGACTACTTATAGCAAGACTTGTCCCATGTCCTCAGGAACAAAAGTAACTACTCACAAGACATAATATTGTTCATGATTAGAGGGGTGTTAATATGCATAATGGATCTGAACATATGATCTTCCACCAAGTAAACCAACTAGCATCAACTACAAGGAGTAATCAACACTACTAGCAACCCACAGGTACCAATCTGAGGTTTGGGTACAAAGATTGGATACAAGAGATGAACTAGGGTTTTAGAGGAGTTGGTGTTGGTCAAGATGTTGATGAATATAACCCTCTAAAAGATGGGAGAGTTGTTGGTGATGACGGTGGTGACAATTTCCCCCTCCCGGAGGGAAGTATCCCCGACAGAACAGCTCTGCGGGAGCCCTAGATTGGTTTCCGCCAAGGTTCTGCCTCGAGATGACGGCGCCTGGTCCCGAAAGCCTCCTTATGATTTTTTCCAGGTCAAAACACCTCATATAGGAACAGATGTGCGTCGGGGGGGTCATCGTGTGGCCCATGAGGCAGGGGGTGCCCAGAGGGGGGCGCGCCCCCCACCCTCGTGGACAGGTGGTGCCCCCCTGGTGAATCTCTTTCGCCAGATATTTTTTATATTTTCTGAAATGGTGTCCCATGGAGTTTCGTAGCTTTTTGAGTTGTGCATAATAGGTTTCCAATGTTTGCTCTTTTTCCAGCCCAGAATTCCAACTGCCCGCATTCTAGCTCTTCATATAAACCTTGTAAAATAAGAGAGAAGAGGCATAAGTATTGTGACATAACGTGTAATAACAGCCCATAGTGCAATAAATATCAACATAAAAGCATGATGCAAAATGGACGTATCACACCTCCAGGAGATAGCATCCCCCGTCGGTCCCCATCATCGGCGGCACACGCTGCCACCGGCCCCGCTACCCGTGAGCAGTAAGATTCGTCGCTCCCGCTCTCCGCATAGTGCGACGGCCGCACTGCAACCCCGTCACTGACTCCAGCGGCTGCTTTGTCCTCTGTAACATCCCAAATTTTCAATTTGGAATGTTATACATAGATCATAATTGCATTTCATGCTTTTTACATCTTTGTTGTGGCATTCCTCGAAATTCTAAGCAACTCAAGGACCTACGGAGAGAGTTGGGAATTCTACCGTTTTCGTATTTGAGTTCGCTCGAATACCGGTACGAGGACAGAGTGATTCTAATTATTTTTCTCTCCTAAAAAATATTTCTAAATAAAAAATATGAGCGGAGATAATATGACTTCTCCAAAATAGCAGAGATATTGGAGGAAAAATGTTAAAATCACATTTGGTATTTTTCTGGATTTATTTGCGATTTTATTTGCATAGGAAAAATGCACGTTTTTCAAAATTGCATTTAGGTCTGGGAAAAATGTTCACTTTGTCCTAAATATTATTAGAGGACGGTGAAAATTTACTTCGGGATTTTTGGAGTTTGTTTAGTTTTTCTTTCGTTAGTTTTTCTGCGCGAGGACTCTATTTAAAAAAAAAGGGGAACCGACTTAGACTCGTATAGGATCGGGTCTCTCGGCTTTATAAGTCGCCCGAGCCGGCCCGCCAGCCCCAAGTCGCCAGCCCAAGCCGCCCCTGCCCTAGCGCCCGCCCCGCCGCCCCTTCGCACCGCCGCAGCCGCCGCCGCCTCGTGCCGCCGCCGCACCACCGCGCCGCCACCGCTCCGCAACCCGCCGCCGCGCCACCCGCCTCGCCCTGCCGGACCACCCCACCGCCAGACCGCCATTTGCCAGAGTTCGTCGTCGAGGTATATATCGGTTTTTTTAAGAACCGATCGGTTTTGTAAAAACCGTAGATCTGTTTTTAATTAGATTAGATCGGTTCGGTTTTTCGTCGGTTTAGTTATTTAGCGGACGTTCGTCCGTACATTCGTTTTAACGAACGGTTTTCGTCAGTTAGCCGCAGACAGCGAACGTTCGTTCGTTAGCCTGTTCGTCCGTTTTCTGTTTCGGGGTATTTATCCGCGATTATTCCGATCGCGATTTCTGCCCTGATTTTGTTTTTCGTTTTTCTTTTCGCTCGAGAGTCGGAATCAGGTGATTCAGAATCCTAGATCTTCGTCTCGATGCCGTCTTTACGTTTAATCAACTTGAACAAATTTTTGGCTACTGTAAAATTTGACTTTAGGCCAATTAGCAAACCGGAGCTCGTTTCTTTTGCAGTTTGAATTTCGTTGCATCTTTCGAGTTGATTCTTTTCGCAAACCGGAGTTCTTAAGTTGAAATTTCTGGTTAGATCTCTTATTTGAGTTTTACCCATGCATTAGTTAAGTACTTATTGTGTGCTTGTTTGTTTGCGATAGAGTACCCGGAGTGCGCCGCTTGCTACTTTGAGTCTCTAGGTTTTGCGGATCATCAGCAAGGCAAGTAACACTTTGATCATACTTTCCAATTACCCAGTTTTCATTGCATTAGTCCAACCCTCAAACATTGCATGAGTAGGATCTAATAACTTGTGGGACTGGGAAGTAGATTGAGGTAGTACCTATTACCTGCATTACATTCAATCATTTGGGAGTTACTTCTATGTTTGCTGTTAGGACATGCTATGCTTGTAGACGTGGATTGGGTGAGTGTATCCATGACAGATGTGAGTTTGTTAATTAATGGTTCAACTTAATGTGGCAACATTAATACACATCTGGGTGGATTGAGGCACCTGGGTATTCCAGTGATTGCCTGTTTTTCTTTTGGACCGCCACCCAGGCTCAAAGGGATCATGAGATTTTTCATACTAGAAACTTCCGTGTGCAGCCACATGCCAATATGGGCTCTAGCATAGTTTAGTAAGTTGTGGGAAACCTTTCCATGATGGGCTAGCAGATGTAGAGGGTTTGTAGGTGTACCGGCCTATCTATCGGGTTAAGGGGACCTCTTCGGAAAGACTGTGTCTCGGTCATCCGTTTCTCAAACACCATGCAGTGCGAGAAACCAAAGAGAGGCGATCGAGTCCTGTGTGGAAAAGTGCACAAACCTCTGCAGAGTGTACAAACTGATCATGATTAGCCGTGTCCCCGGTTACGGACGTCTTGAGTATCTAGTACTTGGATTATCATGTGAATCTCATCATGTTACTTTAATTAATTTTGTTGGGTAATGATTAATTTTAATTGGGGTTGAGAGGATGTCTATCTTCTCAACGATGTTTCAACTACCATGATAGTTAAATTAAAATCTATTCCTTTGAAGTAGGGAAAAATTAGCTTTACACAAAAACTTAACCATAGAGCTTTCCACCAGCCATATTGCATATAGTATAGCTTTACTTTCATTGTATTCTCTTGTGTTACATTGCCAGCATATTCCATGTGCTGACCCGTTTTCGGGCTGCAACGTTTCATGTTGCAGACTTTTCAGACGACGAGTAAGGTGCCTTTTAGGTCGTGGTTCTTTACTCAGTGATGCCGTTGGAGTTGATGGACTCACTTATCTTCCAAGACTTCCGCTGTTATCGTGTTAGATGGCCTTCAGCCATATTTATTGTAATAAGTTCATCGTTGGACTATCGATGTAATAAGTGTGTGATTGCTACTCTATTATAAATCCTTCAAGTACTGTGCGTGCCAGCATTACTGATCCAGGGATTACACTGATGCACAGAGATCAGACTGTTTGAGGTCTGGTCGCTATAAGATGGTATCAGAGCACACGCTGACTGTAGGACATGACCACTAAGCTAAAAGCCCTAGAGCACTATTCACTCTTATCTTTTCTGACTCCTCATCTTTTCTACTCTTTTAGGATGGTGGATGCAAAGAACAAGTTCATGCAACCGGATGATGATACACCATTTGGACGACACCTGAAGGAAGTCACCAGATTTCTAAACATTGGACTACCAAGTTTCACCGAAACCTACAATGCCACTCTACCTGAGGAGGACCGTTGGTTGATTCAAGCCCAAGTTCCAGGAAGGACGTTCGCGCCCGTTACCTCACTCATAGCATTTTCTTTTAATGCGCTCACATGGAGCCTAGGCAGGAGCATGGCAGCCCACATTGCTATGGGAAGGATTGGAGAAGTGTACAAGCAGGAGCTAAAGGACACCATCTACCAAATTTGTTGACGCCGAGATGAGAATTGGGATATGATCAGCACCCGGAAGGATAGATCCATTGCAGCATTCATCCAGGAGCTGAACCAACACATTCATCGCCAGGAGCACCAGATGTGTGCAGGGATGATGGATTTGAAGAAAGCCCTAAATAGGAATTTGGAGCTAGAGGAAGAACTCAAGTCTACATGCGACGGATATGAGGAGGAGATGCTAATACTTGTGGAGAAGAATGATGACTTGAAACGGAAGTTAGGGATACTCATGGGAGAAGAAGATGAGGAAGAAGAACCCAAGGAGATTCCACCGGAAGACTATATCATCATAGATGACACAGATTCGGAAGCTGAGGATAGAAAGGAGGAAGAATATGAAGATGAAGCTGGCGCAGATATTATGGAATCCTCTGCCGATCAATATTTTTAGATGACCACCCTGTGACTAGTAGTTTACCTCCATATATTAGTTTTAGAACACTTTTGTAATGATAGTTAGATTTGTAAGATCTTGCTTGAAATTGATTGGTGTGATATGATTGTGTGTTTGCCTCATGTACATATGGGTAGTGATTTCCCTTAGACCTCTTTTCGATTCTAATCTCTTCCCTCTACACCCATCAGATGCCTCCAAGACGTGAACTTGAGTTTCCCCCTGAGCTCACCCTGTTGATCCAGCAGCAGAACACCCTGATGCAACTTCTTGCCCAAAACACTCAGAACAACCAGAACAACAACAACAACAACCCTCCACCACCACCACCCATGGACAACCTGACATGTTTCTTAAGGTTGCAACCACCCATGTTTGCTAGCAGCAACGAACCAATAGTGGCTGATGACTGGCTACGCACGATTGGAAGGGATTTGACCACCACCAATTGCTCAGATGCTGAGAAGGTGCGATTTGCCGCACACCAGTTGTCTGGACCAGCCGCAGCATGGTGGGAGAATTACACAGCCACTTATCCCGTAGCCAATGTGACTTGGGATCAGTTCCAGCAAGCTTTTCGAACCGCCCATGTTTCAACTGGAGCTATGAGTATGAAGAAGCAGGAGTTTCGCAATCTGCGCCAAGGAAACCGTACTGTGGCCCAGTACGTGGATGAGTTTAGTACCCTATCTCGTTATGCCCCAGATGATGTGGCCATAGATGCCGCTAAGCAGGAGAGATTCATGGAAGGGCTGAATGATGAGATGAGTGTACAGTTGATGGTGGCAACTTTCAATAACTACCAGGAGCTGGTTGATCGCGCCCTAATGATTGAAAGGAAGCATCAACAGAATGAAAGTCGCAAAAGGAAGTATGGGCAAGGAAATTATAATTCTGGAGCTCAGCAGAAGCCCCGTTTTAGCCCTAAAATGGTAGGACAGTTTCAGCATACCCATGGAGGAGGTAGCTCGCACAATCACAATGGCACCAAGAATGGAAATGGAAATGGGAATGGAGCAAATGGTAACCAGAGCCGCCCTACACCGTCCACACCCACCAAGAGGGATTTCAGCCATGTCACTTGTTACAAGTGCGGGAAGAATGGACATTATGCCAATGAATACCCAGAAGCTAAGAATGGAAACGGCAATGGAAGCACCGCGAAGAAGCCCAACCCATTCAACAAAGGACAAGTGAACCACGTGACCGTGGAGGAGGTAGAAGAGCAACCAGATGCTGTTGTCGGTAAGTTTTTGGTTAAGACCTTTACCGCAATAGTTCTTTTCGATACTGGTGCATCGCATTCATATATTTCAAGGGGATTCGTAAATAGACATAGGATGTCCACCCGAGTTGTTAAGACCCCCATGTTAGTAAGTTCACCTGGAGCAGATTATATGGCACACCAAGGATGTTTTCAGACGCCATTGATCATAGGACGCCATACTTTCCCCTCTGACCTAATAGTCCTGGAGTCACAAGGATTGGATGTGATATTAGGTATGGATTGGCTATCAAAGTATGGAGGTAACGTTGACTGTGCCAGTAAGTCAATTTTGCTCACCACCCCGGAGGGAAAAAGGATTAAGTATGTATCTAGGCATTCGCCTATAAGGACTCAAGTACATTCTCACACGGGAGTTGTTCGGGAGGAAGTGCCAGTAGTGAAGGATTATCCGGATGTGTTTCCAGAGGAGTTACCTGGCATGCCACCGGATAGAGATATAGAGTTTTTTATTGAACTTTTCCCAGGCACCGGGCCAATTTCTAAGAGACCATATAGGATGCCCGCAAAGGATTTGGAGGAGATTAAGAAACAGATTAAGGAGTTACTGGATAAAGGATTCATACGCCCAAGTTCTTCGCCTTGGGGTTCGCCAGTATTTTTAGTAGAGACGAAGGATGGATCGTTAAGAATGGTTGTTGATTACCGAGGGCTGAACGAAGTAACGATCAAGAACAAGTACCCATTGCCGATGATCAATGATCTATTCTATAGATTGCAAGGAGCTAAGATATTTTCCAAGATCGATCTGCGATCAAGGTACCACCAATTGAAGATCCGAGAGTAGGATATACCTAAGACGGCCTTTACCACTAGGTACGGGTTGTATGAGTATACCGTTATGTCTTTTGGTCTGACTAACGCACCGGCATACTATATGAACCTGATGAACAAAGTGTTTATGGAGTATTTGGATAAGTTCGTCGTAGTGTTCATAGATGATATATTGATCTTCTTGAATGATGAAGAGGAGCATGCAGAGCATTTGCATTTGGTATTGGAGAAGCTCTGAGAACATCAGTTATATGCCAAGTTTAGCAAATGCGAATTTTGGTTGAAGGAAGTCGAATCTCGAGGGCGAGATTCATTCTAAGGGGGGTAGGTTTGTAACATCCCAAATTTTCAATTTGGAATGTTATACATAGATCATAATTGCATTTCATGCTTTTTGCATCTTTGTTGTGGCATTCCTCGAAATTCTAAGCAACTCAAGGACCTACGGAGAGAGTTGGGAATTCTACCGTTTTCGTATTTGAGTTCGCTCGAATACCGGTACGAGGACAGTGTGATTCTAATTATTTTTCTCTCCTAAAAATATTTCTAAATACAAAATATGAGCGGAGATAATATGACTTCTCCAAAATAGCAGAAATATTGGAGGAAAAATGTTTAAATCACTTTTGGTATTTTTCTGGATTTATTTGCGATTTTATTTGCATAGGAAAAATGCGCGTTTTTCGAAATTGCATTTAGGTCCAGGAAAAATGTTCACTTTGTCCTAAATATTATTAGAGGACGGTGAAAATTTATTTCGGGATTTTTGGAGTGCGTTTAGTTTTTCTTTCGTTAGTTTTTCTGCGCCAGGACTCTATTTAAAAAAAAGGGGGAACCGACTTAGACACGTATAGGATCGGGTCTCTGGGCTTTATAAGTCGCCCGAGCCGGCCCGCCAGCCCCAAGTCGCCAGCCCAAGCCGCCCCCTGCCCTAGCGCCCGCCCCGCCGCCACTTCGCGCTGCCGCTGCTGCCGCCTCACCCGCCGCCGCGTGCCGCCGCCACACCACCGCGCCGCAACCGCGCCGCAACCCGCCGCCGCGCCGCCCGCCTCGCCCCGCCGGACCACCCCGCTGCCGGACCACCATTCGCCGGAGTTCGTCGTCGAGGTATATATCGGTTTTTTTAAGAACCGATCGGTTTAGTAAAAACCGTAGATCTGTTTTTTTATTAGATTAGATCGGTTCGGTTTTTCGTCGGTTTAGTTATTTAGCGGACGTTCGTCCGTACGTTCGTTTTAACGAACGGTTTTCGTCAGTTAGCCGCAGACAGCAAACGTTCGTTCGTTAGCCTGTTCGTCCATTTTCTTTTTCGGGGTATTTATCCGCGATTATTCCGATCGCGATTTCTGCCCTGATTTTGATTTTCGTTTTTCTTTTCGCTCGAGAGTCGGAATCACGTGATTCAAAATCCTAGATCTTCGTCTTGATGCCCTCTTTACGTTTAATAAACTTGAACAAAGTTTTGGCTACTGTAAAATTTGACTTTAGGCCAATTAGCAAACCGGAGCTCGTTTCTTTTGCAGTTTGAGTTTCGTTGCATATTTCGAGTTGATTCTTTTTGCAAACCGGCGTTCTTAAGTTGAACTTTCTGGTTAGATATCTTATTTGAGTTTTACCAGTGCATTAGTTAAGTACTTATTGTGTGCTTGTTTGTTTGCGATAGAGTACCCGGAGTGCGCCGCTTGCTACTTTGAGTCTCTAGGTTTTGCGGATCATCAGCAAGGCAAGTAACACTTTGATCATACTTTCCAATTACCCAGTTTTCATTGCATTAGTCCCACCCTCACACATTCATTAGTAGGATCTAATAACTTGTGGGACTGGGAAGTAGATTGAGGTAGTACCTATTACCTGCATTACATTCAAACCTTTAGGAGTTACTTCTACGTTTGCTGTTAGGACATGCTATGCTCGTAGACGTGGATTGGGTGAGTGTATCCATGACAGATGTGAGTTTGTTAATTAATGGTTCAACTTAAGGTGGCAACATTAATACACATCTGGGTGGATTGAAGCATCTGGGTATTCCTGCCTGTTTTTCTTTTGGACCGCCACCCATGTTCAAAGGGCTCATGAGATTTTTCATACTAGAAACTTCCGTGTGCAGCCACATGCCAATATGGGCTCTCGCATAGTTGAGTAAGTTGTGGGAAACCTTTCCATGATGGGCTAGCAGATGTAGATGGTTTTTAGGTGTACCGGCCTATCTATCTGGTTAAGGGGACCTCTTCGGAAAGACTGTGTCTCGGTCATCCGTTTCTCAAACACCATGCAGTGCGAGAAACCAAACGGAGGCGATCGAGTCTTGTGGGGAAAAGTGCACGAACGTCTGCAGAGTGTACAAACTGATCATGATTAGCCGTGTCCCCGGCTACGGACGTCTTGAGTATCTAGTACTTGGATTATCATGTGATTCTCATCATGTTACTTTAATTAATTTTGTTGGGTAATGATTAATTTTAATTGGGGTTGAGAGGATGTCTATCTTCTCAACGATGTTTCTACTACCATGATAGTTAAATTAAAATCTATTCCTTTGAAGTAGGGAAAAATTGGCTTTATGCAAAAACTTAACCATAGAGCTTTCCACCAGTCATATTGCATATAGTATAGCTTTACTTTCATTGTATTCTCTTGTGTTACATTGCCAGCATATTCCATGTGCTGACCCGTTTTCAGGATGCAACGTTTCATGTTGCAGACTTTTTAGACGACGAGTAAGGTGCCTTTTAGGTCGTGGTTCTATACTCAGTGATGCCGTTGGAGTTGATGGACTCACTTATCTTCCAAGCCTTCCGCTGTTATCGTGTTAGATGGCCTTCAGCCATATTTATTGTAATAAGTTCATCGTTGGACTATCGATGTTATAAGTGTGTGATTGCTACTCTGTTATAAATCCTTCAAGTACTGTGCGTGTTAGCATTACTGATCCAGGGATGACACTGATGCACAGAGATCAGACTGTTTGAGGTCTGGTCGCTACATCCTCCCACGCCCGTCGTGGACCAACAAACACGCATGCTGCACTGCTCATGGCGAGTGAGCTCCTGCGCTACTGCCAGGCCGGCGACCTCTACGAGGACTTGGTGGACCGCATCGCCGAGCTCGTCAGCGCCGCGGGAGAAGCTCCAGCATCGTCCCTCTTGCTGCCTCCTCCACCACCTCAAGTGGGCGACGTGGCCCACGGTGCACCTCCTCCTCCTCTGCAACGAGACGTCGTGTGACGCCCCAAGACCGATGCTCCAGGAGACTTCCAACTATTCCGGGTTTCGCCATGTGATTATTGTCTGTTGCATTTCTTTTCATAGCTTCTTTTGCATTGCATCATGTCATCATGCCATCATGTCATTTAATTCTTCCAACTCAACTAAATAAGTGGCATAGATCTTTTGATCTATTTAAATCGAGGGAATTCACTTGGTGATTTCTCTTAAAAACACATCTTCCCAATATTAGGGAGCTATAGTAAATATTCCATCGTTTTGGAATCAACCATAACAAACTTGCATCTTAACACCCTCTTGTTTTTTTAATCTGAGGTACACGGTTTCGAAGGTCTGAGGTACACGGTTTCCGAAGATGCCTGGTTATGTGTTGACGGATGGATCTGCTGGATGTAGGTATGGTTAGTTGGGTGAGATATTGTTCTTCCCCTGTATCTCCAACACCAGATTGCATAACCAGAAAGTTTTGGGAATTAATATGTGGGAGTTCAAGTAGCTCTTAGTTAATCTTCCAACGAATGCATGATATGAGGTTGGGGTTCAACGTCTAGTGGTTCGATTGTCACGGCCTATTTTACACTAGTCTTGTTGCATCTTAAAGAATCCTTGGCTATGCTGATTCGGGGATGCAATGTCCTTTGTAACGTCCTGCCCGGGGGGGGGGCGGGGGGGGGGGG
>LR738715.1:473957681-474022543 GCA_902687465.1 Secale cereale
CATGAAAACTTTGGACAGAATCTCTATCATATGTTTGTTCCAGCTTATTTTACAAGCCAAATCAATTGTGTTGTTTTGCGTTGTGGTATTCGAGTTGCTTCAATGTCAAGTGTTCATCCCATACCTTTCATAATCGGTGTTCTCATATTTTTATAAGAGTGCTAGTCCAACTTGATCATCGAGATTGTTATGTTAAATTCTTCTCAACCGGCGTGCTTCTCTTCAAGTTAACCCAATCCTTTCAATATGTGCGGGACCAATTCTTGGTTTTTCTCAATAGTGTTTGTTTCATTCATCCCAAGTTGCCTTTATTTTTTCCACCCTGCCACCCTTTTCTTTATGGAGCCAGAATTCTTTAATCAAGTATCTATTATATTCATGTAAAGTCTCTTCATTCTTTTCTTTCAATATTCTTATCCAGTGATTGTCAAGAAGACACTAAGGAAGCTACAACTTCATAGTTGTTCCATTCTAATTTTCTTCTCATGTGCATTTAATTCAAGATTTCGGTGTTGATCTTATCCCTTTCCTCATTTCACAATGCTTTCTCATTCCGGTGCACCAACTAATCATTCACCTCTCGCGATTCATCTGTTCCCGAGTGCTGAAGATATCTTAGAAGATTCCCGTTTCCATTCTTAATCCTTTCTAGATATTTTGAGGTTGTTATATTATTCAAGGCATTTAATCCAACTGGTGCAATATCTCTCAAGCAATCGTTCCAACGGTGTTTCTTTTGAGTGGGCCCTAACCCACAGGTCATTTCCCAGGATCTTACCTGACTCTTTTAATTTTTTCTGGAGTTATTGTGAAATTCTTTTTAAAGTGTGACATAAGAATGATTTCCATCAGCCACATGCCTTCTCTAAGATCACTTTCAAATTCTTTCCATCCTTGGTTCAACCTTTACTTTGTTCAATCTTCTGGAGTATCTCACAAATTCTTCATGGTATTCTCGTCGTCATTCTCAACATTTGAAGACCGAAGAAAAGTTTTCCTCCAAAAATTTTCTTACCCACCCGAATTATTTCATGAATTCTTTCCATTGTGATCTTCCAAAGAACATCATTATAGAAGATTTCTTCGTTCTCGGTTTTCAACTACGTCCTCTAACTATTCTTAATTGATGCCTCTTCGTTCGTCTCCATATTCTTCCGGTGCTTCGTTCAAGCATTCTTTAGTCCGTTTGCGATCTCTTCGTTCTTTTACTTCATTCGTATTCTAATTCTTTCCGGTGATTCCTTCCCTTTTCTTCTCATCTTCAAATTGTCATGGTGGTTCGTTTAAGATTTCATCTTCTTTTATTATCATATCATCCCGTTCGTTCTTTCCAAATCCTGCCGGTGATTCGTGAATACTTTCTCAAGATTGTGCGAGATCTCTCTTTAATTCTTTGCAACGAGAATAAGTAGCATGCAAATCCATTGTTTGTCATCAATTTATATTGGTGACGGATGCGCAGAACATAATTCTTATTCTTGTTCATCCAAGGGTTTAATTCCTTCTCCCGGAGTTTGTTCTTGATGGAGAAATTCTTGGTTTCAAGTTGTTTGTCTTGTCTCTCGGTGTTCTAAGCTCTCCCAATTTTCTCATCGCGAAACTCCATCTAATCATTGCAAGGCCTTAATCTATTCTTTGCATCCTTCATTTCTATCTCATCATCCTTTTGTTACTAGAGTTATTCATGGTGGTTCTTCATGATTTAATTCATTCTCAAGTGTTCTTCAAGTTTCTTGTTGGAGGAGCTCAAGCATTCTTCATCTTGCATTTTGAAGTGCAATTCTTTCTACCTTATCTTTTGATGTGGTGTTATGTCATTCTTGACAATTTTTTCATGTATCATTATTCACAGGTTGTAAGGAATGAGATATTTAAACACATCATATTCTTCGTTCATGAGATCTTTTCAACCCTTCAATTTACTTGTTGGACTTAATCTTGGGTTGTATCTCACCTAAAAGCTTTCCCTAAGGATTGTTGCTATTTATGGTGTTATAAATGACCCAAGTTCTTCATTTATCCTCCCGGTGAAATAAGTTTTTCGTCTCCTTGTTGATCTCAATCCAATCAAATGTTTTGTCAATGGCCGGTTGTCACCTCATAATCTTGAGATGTTTTCCATGAGCCCACAACAAGCTTATTCTTTTGTTGTTGATTTTCTCAACAACTCCATTCAACCTTTCTTGGTAAGGATGTTTTCAAATTCATTTCTCGCAGAAGATGTTGTTCTTCATTCTTATCACTCCATTATTCGTCCCGGAGGCTTTGTCATATTGCTCTCTTTGACCCATCATCTCGTTTCATCAACATTATGTTATTTTCCTTTCTAGTCCAAGTTAAGAGGATTGTCCTGTCCTCCATTCAAGTTCCCTCATCTTATCAAGTTTTGGCTCTCTTTTTAACCAGAGTGCTGTCTGAAATCTTTTTTTACCCTTGTGCCATTCTTTCAATAGTTCCGGAGGCAGTGTGTTGTTGATGCCATCTAGTATCATCCCATCTTCTATAGTTCATGCTAATTCCTTCCATTTTTAGTCGGAGTGTTGTCCAAATTATTTCATTCTTATTCCTTCTCTGTCTTGTTATAATAAGACTGGTTGCAGTGTCTATCTTGTCACCTAAGCTCTTCATTCTCGTTGTATTCCTTGTTCCTATTGTCTAGTGGAGTGTTTTCAATTTCGTTCATCTCTGTCGTGTCATTCTCCAAGTTTTCAACTTCTCAAGGTTTGTTGGTTTCACTCGTTTGTCAGAGAAGCAACTTTGTTTCACCTCTTCCTCTTCAGTTTTTCTCCAGTGCCATCCCTAGGATCTCTGGTCAAGATCCTCTGATAGTGTGGGAGAGTTGTGACGCCCCAAGACCGACGCTCCAGAATACTTCCAGCTATTCTGGGTTTCGCCGTGTGATTTTTATCTGTTGCATTTCTTTTCATAACTTCTTTTACATTGCATCATGTCATCATGCCATCATGTCATTTAATTTTTGCAACTCAACTAAATAAATGGCATAGATCTTTTTATCTTTTTAAATCAAGGGAGTTCACTTGCTTATTTCTCTTAAAAACATATCCTCCCCATATTAGGGAGCTATAGTAAATATTCCATCATTTTGGAATCAACCATAACGAACTTGCATCTTAACGCCCTCTTGTTTTTTAATCTTTTAAATCCTTCCAATTACTCATCCTCTAGTTGTGGAGCTTTGATATTTCAAAATAGCCACATGCCAATAGTTAGTTCAATTAATATTTATTTGGCTCTTCCAAATAAATATTTTGCTTCTCTGTTCTTTTTCTATAAGTAGTAGAAGAAACCTATTTTTCTCTTAACCAAGGGTGGCCCATCTCTCCTTCTTTCTTTTTTTCATTTCTATTCACTCTAGCCCACCCGGACCGCAGCTGGCCAAAGGCCCGCCGCACCTAACCTAGCCCCGCTCCCCGCTCCCCTCATCTCTCCTCGGCCCCCTCAGCCTCTCCCTCTCATCCTCCTTCCGCTGCCACCCACGTACAAGGAGAGAGAGAAGAGCCCCGTGTCCGATCCCCCACGCCGCTAGCTCTCCGCGCCCCTTCCCCTCGTGATGCCGCCTCCCTCCTAGCGCCGTCTCCTCGCACGCACTGTGCCACCTACACCTCTACAATGCACCGCCCCCGCCTCCAGCGACGACTGCTGCCCCACACCATCTCTTGGACCACGCCGCCCCGTCGAACCGCCTTGTCATCGCGTCTCTGGCCTCATCCCGCGACCCCGCCGCCGCTCTGGTGACGACCCCATGCTCCGGCGCCGCGTCATTCCACACTTGTTGCTCGCGGCCTCCATGGATGTCCGTCCGAAGTGCGCTACCCTGAGCGCCTTGCCGGCCCTCTACTACCACTACGGTCGCCTCTGTTGTCCTCCTCTGCGTCCTGCTTGTCCTCCTGCCTCAACACATCGCCGAGCGTCGCATCGCTGCAGTGCCCCACCTCGGACCCTAACATCCGAACCGAGGCTCTTTCGTCTTGGTTTGTTTTTGGATCGGCAAGTACCCCTTGGAATCCTTCAAGATCGTCAAGTAACCGACTACCACACCGGAACGTCAACTACATGGATGCGCCAAGATCCTATCCGACAAATGTATGACTACACATCCGGCATGCGTCAGGTACATCTACGGATGACCCGAACGTCTACGTGCGTGTACAACTCCGTCACAAGAATGAGACCGACAAGTACCTCGACAATGTGTACATCTACACTGACAAGACTGTCCTGGATTTCGCAAAGTACCTCTCGGATCCGACAAGTACCCCGATGACATGTGTACGACTACTTCCACTACCGGACCACGAGTACCACTACTACCCTCGACGACCCATGAATGACTATGAAACACGGACGACTACTTCCCTCGACGAACTCGTTCCGCTTAAAAAAAATGCATGCTTCAAAGGTATACCACCGAGACGACGCCCGTGAACGAATGGTTGTGATGTATGAGATGCACCCTTTGTTTGCACCGTGTCCGAGTTGTCCTTGCACGTTCCTCCTCATTTGCCATGTCGTCGACACGTGGGAACCCGGTATCCGAGATCACCTCACATCTTTTGCATGACACGCTCACGTCGAACCTTTCTTTTGCACCAGCCTCTCAACGAGTTACCCGACCTGATATGTTATCGTGCCATCATTTTCGGATTCGTCACTATGGAATCATTTCTTTCCACCACGGTGACAAATGCTTCATAACATCCTCATGTAACTATTTTCTTAAAATTGCATAAAACTTGTATATGAAATCCGCATCATGATAACAACATTTTAATGCTTAAAATTGGTGTTTGCATTAAAATTTGTTAAATGAAATGGGGATTTTTCAGAATTGTTGTTTGTTATTTCCGACCCCATTTAAAATGCCTAAATGTGTATTTACTTATGCTTCGTCTCTTGCCATGTTAAAAACATTTAAACTGTTGGGTTCATAATGAGAGTGAACTAAATATGTGAATGTGGCGATTCGTCAATATGCAACTCATTGCATATTGAGCTCCAATTAATTTGTAGTATTGTTTGTGCACTTTGCCATGCCATGCATATTTAAACCAGACATGCATCATACTTGGTTGTGAATCATGCCATGTTTATGCTTTTGTGTTTACCATGTTGTTTGCTTCTTTCTGGGTTGCTTCTCTCGTTAGCTTCGGTTTCGTTCCGGAGTTGTGAGGATTTCGTTTGACTGCATCCGCTTGTATTCATGAACTCGATATTCTTCCTTGCGGGGTCTCAGGAAAGATGACCGTTCCTCTATATCACCTCTATCTTTGCTTTGCTAGTTGCCTCGCTCTGTTGCTTTGTCGCGCTACCTATCTATTTGCTTGTCAGCCCCTACCTTGCCATGAACCCTCTAACTACCTTCCTAGCAAACCGTTGTTTGGATAAGTTATGCTTTTGCTGAAGCCCATCTTATAGCGTTGATAGTTGCAGGTGAAGATGAAGTTTGCTCCATGTTGGATTGGATATTTCAGGAATATCACAATATCTCAATTAAATTAATGCACCCATATACTTGGCAATGGGTGGAAGGTTTGGCCTTTTGCTCGGTGTTTTGTTCCACTCATCCCGCCTTAGGAACCGGTAAACTGGTGTTATGTTCCTTGATTTTTCGTTCCTAATGCGGTTGGGGTTTATGGGCCCCCCTTGATAGTTTGCTTTGAGTAAAACTCCTCCAGCAAGGCCCAACATTGGTTTTACCATTTGCCTAATAATTAAAACTTGCATAGGGACCGTCTAGCACCCGAGGACTTAATTTACAACCAGAGCCAGTGCTTCTCATGAGTGTTGGTCCAAGCTGGGCAGCATGCGGGGCCGTCTCGGGGAAACTCGAGGTATTTGGTTTTACCTGTAGCTTGACCTATCCGATCGTGGCCTAAGACGAGATACGCGCGGATCCTATCGGGGTGTCGGAACGACAGGAGGTCTTGCTTGACTTGTTTTACCATCACCGAAATCTTGTGCACCGGGATTCCGAGTCTGATTGGGTTATCCCTAAGATTAGAGGTTTTACCTCTGCTGATCGTGAGAGCTTGTGATGGGCTAAGTTGGGACACCCCTGCAGGGTTATGATCTTTCGAAAGCCGAGCTCGCGGTTGTGTGGTAGATTATAGTTTGTTAATATTCAGTTGTAGATAACTTGACACAAAAACTCAAACGAAATACATTACCGTGTGATTAGTTGTGATGGTCTCTTTTCGAGGGAGTTCGGGAAGAGAACACAATTGGGTTATGAATGACTCATAGGTAGACAGGATCATCTAGTGATCATGAATAGTTCTCGAGCAATGGCTTTCACTTCTCTTCTCGCTCTGAAGTTACGTAAGCTAGCCACTTCATCTACGCTTAGTGCTTGCTGCAGCCCACTTCATACCTCTCCTCACCCAAAGAGTTTGATAGTTTTGATACCCGGGAATGGGATTGCTGAGTCCTTGTGACTCATAGTTTACTACAAAAACCACATGCAGGTACCTCATAGTTTGACGCAGGAGATGTGCAAGAGCTTCAGTGGGAGTTCGATGAAGAGCGTGGGCATATGGACGTGACATACCCCAACGGTCAGTAGTGGTTCCTACTAGGGCCAATCGGGATTAGCATCTGTGGTATCTTTTTCTTCCTTTGATTTCATCTGTAGTCGGACTCTGTGTTCTCTTGATGAATGTATGTTTATTGTGTTAATTGTGTGATGTGGCGAGTGTAAGCCAACTCTTAAACTCTCTTTCATCATGTTCATTACATGAGTTGTGTAAACATACCATGCCTGAGACCATTACAGAATGCAGTTATGACTCTAAGTCGTGCCTCGACACGTAGGAGCTATAGCCACATCCTGGGCTTTACACATCGTCCCCGAGCCAAGGCATAAGGCTCAACCAGCCCAGCAGGGCACCCGCGCGCGACGAAGAGAGCTGCCAGGTGGTGCACCGGCCCCAATGCAAGGCGCGTGCACTCCCAGCGCCGCCTCGTCAAGGTCGCGCCCCACCTCCCGTAGTGGCACGTGAATACCCTGATCGAGCTCCACCTCAACGGTGAGCACCTGGAGGTGCGGCCAGCTGCCAGGCGTTCACCCTAGAGTTGCATCGCATTCTTTGGCCCGACAAGTTCAAGGCAGACCTTCCCCCACGCTACGACCGAACACCCGACTTCCCTGAGTTCCTGCAGCTCTACGAGCTGAGCATCGAGGCGGCCAGTGGTGACGAGAAAGTTATGGCCAATTGCTTCCCCATGCTCTCAAGGACGATGCTTGTTCGTGGCTCCAGAACCTCCCAACGGAGTTGATTTCCTCCTGGGAAGATCTACGCGAATGGTTCATCTCCAACTTCGAAGGGACTCGTGACCGCGCCCCTGCGTAGACGACCTGCAGCGTATCAAGCAGCTGTCAGGGGAAACCTTATGCAAGTACATCCAGCATTTTACCAAGGTCCGCATCAAGATTCCCAAGGTGTTAGATTAGGCATAATCACCGCGTTCACTGGCGGCGCTCGGGACGTCAGGATGAAGGAGGAGCTCGCCACTCATGAGGACCTATGCTTGGCTCTGGAAATGTTCAACATGGAAGTCAAGTGGGCAATGGCAGAAGAGGGTCGCCTCTCACTCTTCGAGCTCCTCGAGGCTGACCTAGAAGACAAGAAGGCCATGACCAAGGAAGCCAATCTCAAGGGACCAGCCGTGCTTGTGGCTGATCCTGAGATGAAGCGCGGGTGCGACTACCCCAAGTCTTCCAAAGATAGCCGCCCATTCTGCGTCTTCCACAACGTGCACAACCACAACACCAACGACTACCAGGAGCTCACGGCCAACCGCGATGGGTGCCTCGATCGTCGCCCCGAGGGCGGCGACCGAGGCTACGGCCATGAAATGAGGATTATGTGCAGGGTAAATGATCCGAGTGTCCTATGTTGTACCAGAATGTTGATTCATTTCTGTTCCAGTGAATTTCAGGCGCTCGATATCTCCACTTTTTAGCAAAGGTCATGCCGAAATTTCCCGTGAATTTTGGCATGACTTGTGCTAGAAAGTAGGCATATCGTGTGCCGGGATTTGCTGCGACGGGAATGAAACGACATTCCAGCATACCATAGACCTTTTCTCATTTCTCATTTTATTATAGTTTAAGAATTAAACGAGGAGACTTAATCATAGGAAACATGTCGAACAATAGAGAAACCGGGCCTCCTGACCACAATGCAGATGAGATAGATGATGAGGGTGAACAAGAGTACCTCGACTTTTTGTCTGCTAAGCACAGTCAAGGTTTGAAGGGTGTCCTAGATGATGGTAATAATGCTGACGTTGACACCAACGGCGCTGGAACTGATGGCGGCGCCGAGACCGGCGGGGAAGGTACTGGCGTCGAAGCTGCTACCGAAAAGAAGAAGCAAAATAAGCAGAGGATACGAAAACCTAACAAACTCAGCATCGGACGACTGGTGATTACAAATATGGCCCATGGCAAGTTTGAGCCACTTGAGTCGGAAGAACCTTGCAAGTGATATGGGTACCAAGTCGGATGCATCCTACGGGAACGCGCGAGCATCAACGACAAAGACTTAAGGGGTAAAGAACATTTGAGGCAGTTGCTCCTGACGAAGTTGCACAAGAGATTCAAGTTCCTCGACCGGGAGCATAGAATAACCGTGGGATGATCCGAAGATGTAAAAGATTAACAATCACGCCATGGGGTAGAAGCTTCCACTTGGATGGACGAGGTACTCTCCTTCACCTCCGTTGGTCGAATCTTGCCAATAGACAAGTCTTGTATTGCCTCCGTATGGTCTTTGTCTCCTACATCAATTGGCAATTACTCTACTTGCGGTCTGTTAGATTCATCAAACTTCACATCTACTGTCTCTTCAACCTTCCGGGTGAAATTGTTGTAGACACGGTAAGTGTGGGAGTTTGAGCCATAACCGAGTAGAAACCTTCATGAGATTTAGGGGGAAAATTTGAACGACGATGATTATCAAAAATATATCACTTTCAGCCAAATACTCAAAAGTATCCAACTTGGGGTTTGTTACAGGTGAGAAGCTCGTATACTGTCTTGCCGAGTAGCTTGTGAAGATATAGACGATTTGTAGCATGACAGGCTGTCTCAACCGCTTCAGCCCAAAAGCGTCTTGGCGTCTTGTACTCGTCAAGCATCGTTCTCGCCATTTCGATGAGTGGCCGGTTCTTCCTCTCAACAACTCCATTTTGTTGTGGCGTGTACGTAGATGAGAACTCATGTGAAATCCCTTCTTCGTCAAGAAAGGTATCCACATTGGCGTTCTTGAACTCTGTTTCGTTGTCGCTGCGAACCTTCTTGATCTTAACTTCAAATTGATTTTGGGCCTTCCTAGTGAAGTTTTTGAAGATCTTTTGGACCTGCGATTTATCATCAAGAAAGAACACCCACGTAAATCTTGAAAAATCCTCAACAGTGACCAATCCAAAAGAGTTACCACCGAGACTCTTGTAAGCATTGGGACCAAAAAGATCCTTGTGAAGGAGCTCAAGTGGTCTTCTTCTAGTCATGATGTTCTTCACGGGATGACTTCCTCCAACTTGTTTTCCTGCTTGACAAGCACTACAAAGTCTGTCCTTGTCAAATATAACGTGTTTAAAACCAAGGATATGATCACCTTTAATAAGCTTATCAAGATTTCTCATGCCGACATGACCTAACCTTCTATGCCACAACCAACCTTTAGAAGATTTAGCAATAAAACAAGTGCAAGGTTGGGCTTTCTTAGTGAAGTCAACAATTTATAGGTCACCTCTATGAATGCTGGTAAACACCATGTTATGATTATATCTATGAAAGACTTGGCAATCAACATGAGTGAATAGCACATTTAAACCAAAATCAGCTAATCTAGACACGGAAAGAAGATTATATCCGAGAGATTCTACAAGCTTGACATTCTTGATAGAACTATCGTTGGATATGGCCACCTTACCAAGGTCAACAACTTTACCCTTAGAGTTGTCACCAAAGGTAACATACTTTCGTGGACCATCATTTCTAGCAAGCTCATCAAACATGTCCTTATCTTCGGTCATATGATCTATGCATCCACTATCAAGAACCCATTCCTTTCCTCCTACTGCGTAACTACAAAGATTAGCCATAAGACCAAATTTTCTCATTTGTTCATTAAGGTCAAAGTCACTATCATCATCCTCATAATAATAACCATGTTCAACATTGTCTTAAGATAGATCAACACCTAGAGAGAGTGTTTCATTAGTTTTGTGATCATGACAATGTTCATCTTTATGAATTATAATGACTTCCGAGATGATATTACTAATGATTCCTACATCTCCTTTGGCACGCATAAGGTCACGAAGTTCAAATAAAGATTCATCAAATTTCGGATCACTAGAGTTCATCTTAATTAAAGCAATGGATTTTTTAAAGATCACATCTAGATTTTTCGAAGAGTAGTCCGGAAATCATTCCTCAAGGAATCTCCATATAGAGTAGGCACATTTGAAAGTAGGCAAACATACAAGCAAGTTTCTAGGCAATCCTCTAGTGATAAGATCAACAGTTCTAAGATTTTGAATCATGTCAGGTTTCTCATTGGACGTACGATTCGAAGCATCAATGGGGGGCACACAAGGGCTAACAATATACTTGTTCAAATGATATTCATTGAAGATCTCAAGCATTTCATTTTTCCATTCCTTACAAAATTCTCCATCAAGCATAGGCACTCTACGTCTAATACTCCCAATCCTAGACTCATCCATCTTCCTCCAATGGTGATTAAACCAAAGCAATGGAGACCAAAGCTCTTATACCAATTGAAAGAATCGAAGAAGAGGTGTCTAGAGGGAGGTGATTAGACACTCAACAAGAAAAGTAGCGGTTTTTATGATCTTTGAGTTGAGGTAGAGTTTTGCATAATTTCTAACATTCACAATATATTTCAAGAAAGCATGCCAAGAGTATATGAGCAGTGGAAAGTAAAGCATGCAAGCTGCAAGAAAGTAAATGGATGGGATTGGAATGTGCAAACGCAATTGGAGACACGGATGTTTTTGGCGTGGTTCCAATAGGTGGTGCTGTCGTACATCCACGCTGATGGAGACTTCAACCCACGAAGGGTAACGGCTGCGCTAGTCCACGGAGGGCTCCACCCACAATGGGTCCATGAAGAAGCAACCTTGTCTGTCCCACCATGGCCATCGCCCACGAAGGACTTGCCTTAGTAGGGTAGAGCCTCACGAAGTAGGCGACCTCCTTGCCATTACAAACTCCTTGGTTCAACTCCACAATCTCTCCCAAGTGACACCTAACCAATGTAGGAGACACAACACTCCAAAAGGTAATATATGGTATGTTTATGATGAACTCCTTGCTCAAATGCTTCAAATGATAGTCTCCCCAACACTCAAACATCTCCCCACAGATTTGGATATGGTGGAAGGAGAGATTGAGTGGAAAGCAACTTGGGAAGGCTAGAGATCAAGATTCATATGGTAGGTTGAATATCTTGGTCTCAACATATGAGTAGGTGGTTCTCTCTCAGAAAATGATTAATGGAAGTGTAGGCTCGTTCTGATGGCTTTCTCCACAAATGAAGAGTGGGTGGAGGGGTATATATAGTCCCCACACAAAATCTAGTCGTTACACACAGATTCCCAAACTCGATGGGACCGAATGGTGAAACTCGGTCAGACCGTAAGGTTCTAATATGTGAACGTTAGGAATCTCGGTGGGACCGACTGGGACATCTCGGTGGGACCGATTTCATTTGGGTTAGGGTATAACGTAATCTCGGTGAGACCGATCACATCAACTCGGTGAGACTGATTTCTGTAATAGGCACACAGAGGGTTGGTCACGCAAACTCGGTGGGACCGATTTGCTCATTTCGGGGAGACTGAAATGTTACGAAAGGGAAATAGAGAGTTTGCATTGCGAACTTGGTGAGACCGATTCTCACATCTCAATTAGACCGAAATGTTTCAAATAGGATACAGAGAGTTGGCATTCCCATTTTGGTGAGACCGAGTCCCTATCGGTGAGGCCGAACTGATTAGGATTTTGGCAGTGGCTATTTCAAATGAACTCGGTGACGCCGGATAGATCAAATCGGTGGGTCCGAGTTTGACTTTTACGTTTAGGATATATGTGGATGTGAGAAAGTGATTGAGGGCTTTGGAGCATATCACTAAGCACTTTGAGCAAGCAAGACATTAAGCAACACCTCATCCCCTTTTAATAGTATTGGCTTTCCTATGGACTCAATGTGATCTTGGATCACTGAAATACAAAATGTAGAGCCCTGAGCTTTGAGCTTTTGCCAATATTCTATCCTTAGCATCTTGAAGGGGTTCCACATCCTCTTGTTCATGCCACTCCATTATTGAACTCATCTGAAATATACTAGGTAAAAGTATTAGTCCAACAAAAGATATGTTAACATTAATTACCAAAATCACCCAGGGAGCACTTGTGCTTTCAACTGATAACCTTGGTTCTTAAGTGAGGGAAATACGTATCTCTACTATACTGCATTCTCCTCTCCTCTTTGAGGAAATCCCAACACAGCTCACAAGTAGCAGAAATGCACTAGGACGGGTGTCGATAAGCTGATCTTGAGGCGGTGGAGTGCCAAGTGCCACCACAAGTGATATGTCTCCAACGTATCTAATTTTTTTATTGTTCCATGCTGTTATATTACCATTCTTGGATGTTTTATAATCATTTTATAGTCATTTTATATCATTTTTTGGTACTGGCCTATTGACATAGTGCCAAGTGCCAGTTGTTGTTTTTTGCATGTTTTTTACATCGCAGGAAATCAATATCAAACAAAGTGCAAACGCAGTGAAACTTTTTATGGATTTTTTTGGACAGGAAGACATCTAGTGGGCCGGAGAAGCGCCTGGGGTTTCTCCGAGGGGAGCACAACCCAGCAGGGCGCGCCAGGAGGCCTAGGCGCGCCCTGGTGGGTTATGCCCACCTTAGGTCCCCCCCGGATCGTCTCTTTGCTCTATAAATACCTAACTATTATAGAAACCCTAGGGGATTCGACAAAAATCAATTCTAGCCGCCGCAGAGTCAATAGACACCAGATCCAATCTAGACATCATCACAGAGGGGTTCGCCACTTCCATTGGTGCCTCTCCGATGATGCGTGAGTAGTTCTTTGTAGACCTACGGGTCTGTAGTTGGTAGCTAGATGGCTTCCTCTCTCTCTATTTTTTGATTATCAATACAATGGTCTCTTGGAGATCCATATGATGTATATCTTTTTCCGGTGTATTTGCTGGGATCCGATGAACTTTTAGTTTATGACCAGATCTATCTTTTTATCCATGAAAGTTATTTGAGTCTTCTTTGATCTCTTATATCCATGATTGCTTATAGCCTCGTATTTCTTCTCCAATATTTGGGTTTTGTTTGGCCAGCTTGATCTATTTATCTTGCAATGGGAAGAGGTGCTTTGTAGTGGGTTCTATCCTACGGTGCTTGATCCTAGTAACAGAAGGGGAACCGACATGTATGTATCGTTGCTACTGAGGATAAAACGATGGGGTCTATTTCTACATAAATAGATCATGTCTACATCATGTCATCGTTCTAATTGCTTTACTCTGTTTTTTCATGAACTTAATACACCACATGCATGCTGGATAGCGGTCCATGTGTGGAGTAATAGTAGTAGCTGTAGGCAGGAGTCAGTATACTAATCTTGGACGTGATGCCTATATAATGATCATTGCCCAGATATCATCATGATTATTTGAAGTTATATCAATTTCCCAACAGTAATTTCTTCACCCACCATTTGCTATTTTCTCAAGAGACGCCACTAGTGAAACCTACGCCCCCGGGTCTCTTTCTTATATTATTTGCCTTTGCGATATACTTTTCATTTGCTTTTATTGTCAGATCTATTAAACCAAAAATACAAAAATACCTTGCTACAATTTATCTTATTTAGCGTTCGATCTATCAATATTTACAACTCTCTCACGTCTGTTTGCCTATCTCTAGGCGCTGTTACCTGAAAGGGATTGACAACCCCTTTTAAACGTCGGGTTGCGAGTATTTGTTATTTGTGTGCAGGTGCAGTTTAAGTTGTGTTGCTTGGTTCTCCTACTGGTTCGATAACCTTGGTATCATCTGTAACGACCCGACCTCAGACGGTCAAGTCTCTGTGTATCTGTGCTATCCCTGGATCGGTATGCTAGCACACAGAGTACATCAATGTATATATCAAAGTGCAATCACATGTATAAGTAATGAAAAAAACTGATATATATATATATACCTTAAGAATCTTAGCGGAAACAGGCAAACGGGTGTGGAGTCCCATCAACGCCATCGGCAAGTTGAGTGCGGACTGTAACCCTATCATATCACTTACTCGTCAGATAATACCTGCAACATAATATGTTGCAGCCGTGTAGGTTAGTACGTTGAATGTACTGGCAAGTCACACCACAAGAGATGAATAAATGTCCTATTTATACATGCAATATGGCTGGTGGATGGTTCTAAATTTAATTTGCATAAAGCTGATTTTTCCCTATCATCGAAAGAATATCATATTGTCACTACATAATTCATCATAATATGATTGAGATGGTTGCTCCATTCAATCTATACCCAAATTCATTAAAACCCATTAAATTAATTAAGAGTGATGAGATCGCTCAATTCCCACTTTCCATATGGTCAAATTGTCCATAACCGGGGACACGGCTAATCGATTAGTTTTACACTCTGCAGAGGTTTGCACACTTTTCCCCACAAGACTCGATCACCTCCTTTGTAGTCCTCGCACTGCCTGGTGTTTGAGAATTGGAAGATCAAGACATAGTCTTTCTGAAGTGTTCCCTCTTAACCCTGGGTAGACCGGTACACCTACATATATAACTACATCTGCTAGTCTACCGCGGTAAGAGGTCACATAACGTACTCAACTAAGCCAGAGCCCATAATAGCTTGTGGCTGTGCAGGTAAGCTTCTAGTCATGAAAAATTGATGAATCCCTTTGAGCCTGGGTGGCAGTCCATAGGATGATCACACGGGTACTCCGGGATCCCCTAGGCAAGTCCACTGGTTTCTCCAGGGTGCCCCTTACCAATCCACCCAGATGTGTGTTAATGTTGCCACCTTAAGGTTACCCTTAATGTTTTTATCACTCACAACTTTCATGATCTCACATACCAATCCCCGTCTGCAATGGCATAGCAAAATCCCTACAACGTTGGCGACAAAGAAGTAAAGGCTCAGACCTACCTCATTGCACTACTGGGTTTATAATATAGCCAACTAACATATTCATGCAAACCCTACATCAAAGGACTAAATGCATATATAAAACATAGGTATAAAAGGGCATGATCAAGATGTAACTTGCCTTGTACCGTTGATGAAGATGAAATATTCTATTGAGTCGTCTCTCCTTCTCGTTACGATATATCTAACGATATAAGGAAGTACTTTAACACACAACAACATCCAAATAAAGATCCAAATAAAATATTCAAATTACAATACAAAAAAAACATTCCTACATAAGTTGTTAGGACTTGGTTACGGATTGAGATAAGAACAAGAATGAAAACATGATATAGGTTTTGTTCTAGGGTTGGGTCAAAGGGAAGATCACGGGTTGAAGAGTTGTGAGGCAAGGTTCTATGACAAAGTCTATAATGAAAATGGTAGATGGAGTTTGTGGCATAAAGATTTATGTTAAAAAAAATATGTAACATCTCGTGAAGTCTAAATTTGTATAATGATAGCATATGGCCAGAGAGGTTCCTAATGATCTTCTCAAGAAAGCTGCATCAAGAATCAAAGTAAACTGATGTGGAAATTGAATTATGATAAAAGAAAAACTATATGAAGTGTTAAGGTTGAAACAGTGGCTAGACATAGATGAACAATTAGGAAAAGAAATTCTAACAGCAAGATATGAACCAAAAGATCAATTTTTGCTGAAGGAAGCATTTTCAAAAGAATTACAGATTAATAGATATAGCAAAAATACTCAAATACAGATTTTAAATTTGTGTCCAATTTAATTTACCAAAAGTGAAATATTTTAGTCTCATGATAAACTTCGTGTTTCAACGAATCCGTGGATATAAAAATGTCGAATTCGGACTTACGGTCTAGGAGATATGAATTTCCGAAGTTTGAGTATTTTTCTGAAAAACAATTACGGGATTTACACAATGCTCACCGGAGTTTCGCTGGAGTTTCGTCGGAGTTGGAGAAGAAAAGGTCCCGACGTCCACGAATGGCTGAACGGCGGAGAGGAGGCCGAGACGAACTTGAGAGATGCAGAGGTGAGATCGTCCTCGTCCTCGGGCGCGGTGGAGAAGCCGCCGGAGTTGCGAAAAACGGGTAAATCCCGGCGAGCAATTTCTCTCGGAGTAGAGCGATATAAAGAGGGGTTTTCAGGGAGAGGGATGAGGACTTTGTGGCGCACCTAGGGGTCCTATTTATAGTGGCCGAGGGAGTCGGTACGGGGAGATCAAAAGAGCTCACAGTGACCATTAATGGCTGATTGTGCAGGAACGTTTCACTGATCCGTTCGTCCAATAAAAGCAACGAAGTGGAGTTTTAATTCCCTGAATGAGTTCTCCTGGCATTCCTCTAGAACTTCCGTGTTTATTGTAAGTGAAAAGGATGAATGAATCAAGGGGTAGAGGAAGAGGAAGATGTACACATACATGTGCTCGTGTTCGTGCAAAGTCACGTACAGAGGAGGAAGAAGGGGTTCGTGGACTTGGGCTAAGGAAAAAAAAGTGGGCCTTAGTGGGGAAACAGGCCCAAGGGGAAAACGGAAAGAGAGAAAGAAAATAAAAATAGAAGTGGGCATGGTCCAATAGACTTAGGACATAGTTACAAAATAATATATATATATATATATATATATATATATATATATATATATATATATTTGTGAAATTTTTTTTAAAACAGCAAATAAAATAAATATTCACATACACGTAATTATAATTTGGTGCCTACAAAATATTATTTGTGTGCACAAGCTAGAATACATTTTTTTTGGACATAATGACAATTGTAAATTAACAAAAGGACAATTGTACTGTATTAAATATTTCCAAATATATTTTTGGAGAAGTCACATTATCTCCTCTCATTAAATTTTATTTGATTAATTTGGACATATTTAAACGACAGTAAAAACTCCAAATAATATCATATTTCAATTGGAACTCCAAAAGCCAAACAAACACCATATTAAATATTCATCCACCACATTTGAGAAAGTCATCTTATTCTCACTCCAAAATTGTGATTGTGGTTTCCAATATTTCAAAAAAAAAATGTCAAACAAAAATTAAAGCCCTTTGATTTTCTTGAATAAACTTCCCCAACCATAGTTTTCTTTATAGGCCAAAATGTTACCCAACTTTTATAACATGATTAGAAAAATTTTAAACAAGAACTCAAAATGTTTTAATTCTCGTGAAAATAAAATAATTTCACACAATCCATCACACAACAATCAAACAAACAATCCTATTTATTTATTTAATATAACATTCCAAAATATAGAATTTTGGGATGTTACAAACCTACCACACTTAAAATGAATCTCGTCCTCGAGATTCGAAAAGGCTAGAAAGAAAAGGTTAGGGTTGGGGTCTCCTTATAATTCCATTGATCATCATGAAGGTCCCGGTGCTACCACACTTAAAATAAACTCATGCACCACCTCTATAGTGTTGACAACACATTTCTCCTCAAATTTCTTGTAATAATTCCTTCATTGATGCTCTCCTGTTAGAGGCATAACATTTCCTCCAATATCCTGGGTCTTTGCATGAAAATGATATTCTTCCGAGATTGGATCTTCTCATCTGACAGGTTTAGCGGCAATGGCAAACAACTATCGAAAAAATCTCATGGAGGTCTGCCATTACTGGTTCCCTGCAAGAAATTAGTCTTGGCTTCATTCTCACAGTGTAACCTACGATTGGCGATTGGCAACAGCTGCCATGTACATGTGTTCCTCATCATACCATTGTATGGCTTAAGCAAGGCTTCAACGGGCGTCGACACTTTACTGTGGGTAAGTCACTCAGATTTACCATTCCAAATAACAAGAGTGAATGATAAGAGTAAGTCGTCATGGTGGCCAAGCCATGTCGCACCCAAATCATTACCATGTATAAGGTTTAGTGAATCTCGCATTCTAACACTCGGGCATCCTCACAGGCATTGCAGATTTCTCTTGTCCACGAACTAGGTTCGAATAAATCCATTGATTCTGCAAGCCAAACAAAAACAACTATCGTTTCACCAAAACCCTCTGGTTTTAAGTATCCTCCTATCGAATAGCTATAACTTCATCGGTAGACGTTTCATGGCTCCTTCATAATTCTTCCTTCAACAAGATTGTGCTTGTTCCTCGGTTAATCCTGGGCATGTGGGTTATGGCCCACTTCAACTCTTGTATAGCTTTTACTCATCCTTGGAGTTACAACTGATCCATATTCTCCGGTAATTCTCATACTACTTCATTTCCTTCATCTCCTTGTGGTAACCAACATAACGAAAACAAAACTGCAACTTATTTTTGTCCAGCTCCTTTCTACGGATCAGCATGAACAACACGTTTCTTTCTCCTTTGACCCTGTGATTTTACAAAATACTACCACACTTAAAATGAATTGTACTAATTCATCCATAGACCATATTTCTCATATCCTCGAAAATGGTTAAAATCTAAGAGAGTGGCAACTTTGTACAATTCAACATGGCACTGATGATTAAACTTTATTGATCCATCAAATATTACATTCTCCAAGACTTCCATTACATAGGTCAAATTAACCTACTCATTAAAATAAAACTGCTTCTTACTACTTATTAGTGATATCATAATCTCGACTACTCAGTTTTAGCTTTCTTTTGATCCGAACATTCCCTAGCATAATGTCCCGCTTCCTTGCAGCGAAAACAAATGGCTTCCGACTTGTCTCGAGGCTTCCTTGTGATTTTTTGGACTCCTTGGGTTCTTGGCTTCTTGTCCGAACATTCATGGTAGTGGTGCCATGAGTTCTTGCACCTGAAACATGTGATATGACTCAGGTCCTTCTCTGCAAAAATTGGGTTACTCTGGGGAGGTATTTGTTTCCTCTTCGGGGACTTCTTCGTACCGATCAGGGCTTCTATTTCATGTGGATCAAATTTCACTTCTTCTATCGGGAAGTATTCTGGATTATCTTTTCTTTCCTTGGTGCAATACTGTGAAAAATGTCCTTTTTCTCCACATGAATAGCAGGCTTTGGAATAAAATCTGGTTAGGCCTTCTCCATCAGGGTCTTCAACATCGTCCTTTGTCAAAGGTTCCTTCATACTTTCTTGGAGTGCTTCCTTCATTCCTTCCTTCTGCTTCCGGGTAGATTGTTGTACCACGGGATAAATGTGACACTGAGCAGGGTAGTGATCCGTTCCTTTACATAAGAAACATGTAACCTGCCAAGTTGGGCATTCTCCGGCTGGGTGATTTTCTTCACAATGTGGGCATCCGTCCTTGTGTTCTTTATGGGTGTGTCCAATTTCTCCGCAAATCTTACATGCACAAGGTTTCTTCATCATCTTACTATCGTAGGGCTTTCGGGTAAGACGAGACCTTAGCAAAGTCGTCTTGAATTCTTCCCAAGTATTTGCTCCATTCCATCCTTGTATGGCTTGATGCATTTTCCACCATGTTGCGGAACTTCCTTCGAAGTACTGAAGAGCGTATGGTACTTCATCCTTTCTTTCAACAAGGTTGTTCCTCAGGTGATTCTCCATGCTACGAATCCATTGCTCGGTCTCCAACTGAGTCTTGGGTCCCGAGAATTTGAGTCCATCTTCATTCATCATCTATTGGGTCCAAGGGTTTTGAAATGAGATAGAGTTGGAGGAATAGAGAGATACACACATCACACAAGTCAATCATGATTCACACATTCATTCAATCAAACATTAATATAGTACTGCCACCCACATAAGTTGGTATGGTCAGATACTCAAATCGTAAACATTCAAACTTATTTTCTGATGGTGGTCTACTACTAAACTAACTTCTCCAGATCTTGGTTTAGGTCTCCACGGGGCTTCTTCTGCTTGTGTTGGATATTCTCCAGTTCTTCAGCCAGATAATCTCTGTCGAGACGGAGTTTCCTGTGGCGTCCCAATATGTCTTGGAGTTGATTCTTGAGCTTCTTGATCTCAACATCTTTGGCATGAGCTATGGTCCTGCTGTTCTCCAGTTCCTGACGAAGTTTTCGAACTTCAAGGTCTTCCTCCACATGCTTGGTTACCTCCAGCTTCTAGGCCTTGAGTTCTTCATGCAGTGCTTCCTTATCGAATAAGACTTCGAGAAGGTCCATCTGGAGGTTCTTGATGTAATGCTCCAAGTCTTGGTTATACACCGTCAGAGGTGAAAACTTCAGCTTTTGCTCCTTCGTCAGTAAGATATGTGCTCCACCAGCTTTCTGCCATCCAAGCTTTCCAAAACTGTTCTTGCTTAGCTAATTACGATGACGATAGCACAGGCGTGCAATTGCATCATGAATGGCAGTGTTGATTCCCATATCCTTGTTGTGGGCTATCATCTCATATGTGATGTCTCCTTTCTTGGGGTCTCCTTGACATCCAAAAACTCGAGTCTTAATGCCCCATTTTCCGGTTCTTCTCTTGTTCACCTTTATCTCCGGTATCGGCAACTTCAGCAGTCTGACCAATGCCACGAGGGCTGGACCACAAAGAACATCCTTATAGTGAACTCCGGTGTTCAGGGTGAAATTCTCCATCTAAAGATTGGAAATAAGAAGAGTTTTGGTCAAGGGTTCAAAAGTTGAGGGAAAATTCCAAGGCAAACAAGAATTGCTCTCTCGGGGTCTTGCTGGTACTAAGCCATTTCCTAGGGTCACGTCCTACAGTCAACATGTGCTCTGATACCATTTCTGTAATGACCCGACCTCAGACGGTCAAGTCCCTGTGTATCTGTGCTATCCCTGGATCGGTATGCTAGCACACACAGTACATCAATGTATATATCAAAGTGCAATCACATGTATAAGTAATGAAAAAAACTGATATATATATATATACCTTAAGAATCTTAGCGGAAACAGGCAAACAGGTGTGGAGTCCCATCAACGCCATCGGCAAGTTGAGTGCGGACTGTAACCCTATCATATCACTTACTCGTCAGATAATACCTGCAACATAATATGTTGCAGCCGTGTAGGTCAGTACGTTGAATGTACTGGCAAGTCACACCACAAGAGATGAATAAATGTCCTATTTATACATGCAATATGGCTGGTGGATGGTTCTAAATTTAATTTGCATAAAGCTGATTTTTCCCTATCATCGAAAGAATGTCATATTGTCACTACATAATTCATCATAATATGATTGAGATGGTTGCTCCATTCAATCTATACCCAAATTCATTAAAACCCATTAAATTAATTAAGAGTGATGAGATCGCTCAATTCCCACTTTCCAGATGCTCAAATTGTCCATAACCGGGGACACGGCTAATCGATTAGTTTTACACTCTGCAGAGGTTTGCACACTTTTCCCCACAAGACTCGATCACCTCCTTTGTAGTCCTCGCACTGCCTGGTGTTTGAGAATCGGAAGATCGAGACATAGTCTTTCTGAAGTGTTCCCTCTTAACCCTGGGTAGACCGGTACACCTACATATATAACTACATCTGCTAGTCTACCGCGGTAAGAGGTCACATAACGTACTCAACTAAGCCAGAGCCCATAATAGCTTGTGGCTGTGCAGGTAAGCTTCTAGTCATGAAAAATTGATGAATCCCTTTGAGCCTGGGTGGCAGTCCATAGGATGATCACACGGGTACTCCGGGATCCCCTAGGCAAGTCCACTGGTTTCTCCAGGGTGCCCCTTACCAATCCGCCCAGATGTGTGTTAATGTTGCCACCTTAAGGTTACCCTTAATTATTTTATCACTCACAACTTTCATGATCTCACATACCAATCCCCGTCTGCAATGGCATAGCAAAATCCCTACAACGTTGGCGACAAAGAAGTAAAGGCTCAGACCTACCTCATTGCACTACTGGGTTTATAATATAGCCAACTAACATATTCATGCAAACCCTACATCAAAGGACTAAATGCATATATAAAACATAAGTATAAAAGGGCATGATCAAGATGTAACTTGCCTTGTACCGTTGATGAAGATGAAATATTCTATTGAGTCGTCTCTCCTTCTCGTTACGATATATCTAATGATATAAGAAAGTACTTTAACACACAACAACATCCAAATAAAGATCCAAATAAAATATTCAAATTACAATACAAAAAAAACATTCCTACATAAGTTGTTAGGACTTGGTTACAGATTGAGATAAGAACAAGAATGAAAACATGATATAGGTTTTGTTCTAGGGTTGGGTCAAAGGGAAGATCACGGTTTGAAGAGTTGTGAGGCAAGGTTCTATGACAAAGTCTATAATGAAAATGGTAGATGGAGTTTGTGGCATAAAGATTTATGTTAAAAAAAATATGTAACATCTCGTGAAGTCTAAATTTTTATAATGATAGCATATGGCCAGAGAGGTTCCTAATGATCTTCTCAAGAAAGCTGCATCAAGAATCAAAGTAAACTGATGCGGAAATTGAATTACGATAAAAGAAAAACTATATGAAGTGTTAAGGTTGAAACAGTGGCTAGACATAGATGAACAATTAGGAAAGGAAATTCTAACAGCAAGATATGAACCAAAAGATCAATTTTTGCTGAAGGAAGCATTTTCAAAAGAATTACAGATTAATAGATATAGCAAAAATACTCAAATACAGATTTTAAATTTGTGTCCAATTTAATTTACCAAAAGTGAAATATTTTAGTCTCATGATAAACTTCGTGTTTCAACGAATCCGTGGATATAAAATTTGTCGAATTCGGACTTACGGTCTAGGAGATATGAATTTCCGAAGTTTGAGTATTTTTCTGAAAAACAATTACGGGATTTACACAATGCTCACCGGAGTTTCGCCGGAGTTTCGTCGGAGTTGGAGAAGAAAAGGTCCCGACGTCCACGAATGGCTGAACGGCGGAGAGGAGGCCGAGACGAACTTGAGAGATGCAGAGGTGAGATCGTCCTCGTCCTCGGGCGCGGTGGAGAAGCCGCCGGAGTTGCGAAAAACGGGTAAATCCCGGCGAGCAATTTCTCTCGGAGTAGAGCGATATAAAGAGGGGTTTTCAGGGAGAGGGATGAGGACTTTGTGGCGCACCTAGGGGTCCTATTTATAGTGGCCGAGGGAGTCGGTACGGGGAGATCAAAAGAGCTCACAGTGGCCATTAATGGCTGATTGTGCAGGAACGTTTCACAGATCCGTTCGTCCAATAAAAGCAACGAAGTGGAGTTTTAATTCCCTGAATGAGTTCTCCTGGCATTCCTCTATAACTTCCGTGTTTATTGTAAGTGAATAGGATGAATGAATCAAGGGGTAGAGGAAGAGGAAGATGTACACATACATGTGCTCGTGTTCGTGCAAAGTCACGTACAGAGGAGGAAGAAGGGGTTCGTGGACTTGGGCTAAGGAAAAAAAAATGGGCCTTAGTGGGGAAACAGGCCCAAGGGGAAAACGGAAAGAGAGAAAGAAAATAAAAATAGAAGTGGGCATGGTCCAATAGACTTAGGACATAGTTACAAAATAATATATATATATATATATATATATATATATATATATATATATTTGTGAAAAAAAATTTAAAACAGCAAATAAAATAAATATTCACATACACGAAATTATAATTTGGTGCCTACAAAATATTATTTGTGTGCACAAGCTAGAATACATTTTTTTTTGGACATAAGGACAATTGTAAATTAACAAAAGGACAATTGTACTGTATTAAATATTTCCAAATATATTTTTGGAGAAGTCACATTATCTCCTCTCATTAAATTTTATTTGATTATTTTGGACATATTTAAAGGACAGTAAAAACTCCAAATAATATCATATTTCAATTGGAACTCCAAAAGCCAAACAAACTCCATATTAAATATTCATCCACCACATTTGAGAAAGTCATCTTATTCTCACTCCAAAATTGTGATTGTGGTTTCCAATATTTCAAAAAAAAAATGTCAAACAAAAATTAAAGCCCTTTGATTTTCTTGAATAAACTTCCCCAACCATAGTTTTCTTTATAGGCCAAAATGTTACCCAACTTTTATAACATGATTAGAAAAATTTTAAACAAGAACTGAAAATGTTTTAATTCTCGTGAAAATAAAATAATTTCACACAATCCATCACACAAAAATCAAACAAACAATCCTATTTATTTATTTAATATAACATTCCAAAATATTGAATTTTGGGATGTTACATCATCACTGAGGGAAATACCTACCGTTTATGTGATGCCTCATCTCTTCCTCTTTTGGGAAATACCAACATAGTTCTAGCAATCATCAAAAGGAATTTCTAGCGCCGTTGCCGGGGAGCATCTTCAACATATACCAGGTTCCTCATCACAAATCTCATATCATCGCAATTTACATTATTTTCCATTTGCCTCTCATTTTCCTCTCCCCCACTTCACAAAAATTTGCCATTTTATTCGCCATCTTTTCGTTTGCCGTTTTCCGGTCAGATCTATCGCCAACTTGTGTTCTTGTTTACAATTTCTCAAAGATGACGCAAGAGAACACTAAGTTGTGTGATTTTTCTAATACCAACAACAATGATTTTATTGTCACTCCGATTGCTCCTCCCACCACTCGTGCGGAGTCTTGTGATATTAATACTGCTTTGTTCAATCTTATCATGAAAGATCAATTTTCCGGTACTCCTAATGAGGATTCACGTACCATCTTAATACCTTCGTGGAATTATGCGATATTCAAAATAAAAAAGTTGTGGACAATGATGTTGTGAAGATGAAATTATTTCCGTGTTCTTTGCGTGATTATGCAAAAAATGGTTTTCTTCTTTGCCTCACAATAGTATCGATTCTTGGAATAAGTGCAAAGATGCTTTTATTACTGAGTATTTTCTGCCCACGAAAAATATTTACCTTAGAACCCAGATCATGAATTTCAAGCAACTTGAACAAGAGCATGTTGCGCAATCTTGGGAAAGAGTGAAAATGATGCTAAGGAATTTCCCAACTCATGGGTTAAATCTTTGGATGATCATACAAAAGAAATATGCGGGGTTGAATATTGTTTCTCGAAATCTTTTGGACTCTGCCGCTGGTGGTACTTTTATGGAAATTACTTTGGGTGAAGCCATCAAATTTCTTGATAGTATTGTGACGAAATATTCGCAATGGCATACTGAAAGGTCGCCTAATAGCAAAAGAGTTAATCCGTTTGAGATTGATTCTTTGAGTGAAAAAGTTGATGCTCTTATGAAGTTGGTTGCCCATAAAAGTTCTCGTATTGATTTCAATGATATGCCTTTGTCTACCTTGATTGAGAAAAATGGTGATGCCATAAATGTGAATTTTTATCTCTAGAAATAATTTCAATAACAATGGTTATAGAGGTAATTTTAATCCTAGGCCTTTCCCCGGAAATTCCTCTAATAGTTATGGTAATTCCTATGGTACTTCTTCTTACAATAATAATAGGAATGCCTCTGATCTAGAGAACAATATTAAAGAATTTATCAATACTCAAAAGGTTTTCGCTTCCATAGAATAAAAATCGAATAAGATTGATGATATGTCTAGGAGTATTGATAGAATTTCTCATGATGTAGAAAATCTCAAGTTGAAATTTTGTGTGCCTAAAATTGAGGAATCAATTAATTCTCTTTATGTTTCTATGGATGAATGTAATAAAAGAACCGCTATGCTTAGAGCTAGAAGAGAATTTTTAGAGAAGGCGTTTTCTAGTGATTGCTTTCATAAAAATGATGAAGATCTTAAAATGATTAGTGTTTATTCTATTGATTCTTTGTTTAGTAAGGTCAACTTGATGAAAAGGGGATTGGATAAGAGCCAACTTTAGTTAGAAGGCGTCCGATAATTCGAAGGGTGAAAATCTTTCTGAGAAAATTGATAAAAGTGGGTTTGTAGAGGTCAGTACTTTGACTAGTGATGTACCCACTCTTTTGGATTAGAAAGACTTTAATTATTATAGTTTCCCTTTGATTGATTGTATTTCTTTATTAAAAACCATGATAAATTCACCTCATGCCTATGAACAAAATAAAGCTTTTATTAAACATATTGTTGATGCTATTATGAAAGCTTTAGATGATAAGTTGGAATTAGAAGTTTCAATTCCTAAAAAGTTGCATGATGAAGGAGGGTTGAGCAAAAACCGATGAGGTGGATAACGAGTCTGCCAACAAGCGAAGGAGGGTTGAGCAAAAACCGCCATCGACTCCACCAGGCCTAGACTTCATCAGCAACCTCCCCGATGATATGTTTACAGTCATCATATCCCTCCTCCCAATCAAATATGGGGCAAGGACAACCACCCTTTCCTGACGGTGGCACCCCCTATGGCTCCATACCCCTGTCAACCTCGTCGACGCCCACGAGCTCTGCCATGGCTATCACAAAAGCTTGGATGCATTCTGCCAGATCATCGGTAGTCACCATGGCCCAATCAGAGGCCTTATCACGGGCAAGTTCCGTTCCAATGGCAAGGACTAAGCCAAGCTTGACGAGTGGTTTCGATCCCCCGCCATAGATCAGCTTGAGGATCTCAGTTTTAATGACGGGCATATGCGCTCGCTGCCAACGTTCGCGCTCTGCTTCGCGCCCATGCTGCGCCTCGCCAAGTTCATACACTACCATCCCCCCACACTTAATGACACGCCCGCTCTTTTTCTACCATGACTGAAGCACCTCGAGCTCATCGCCATCTGCATCCCAAAGGATGACATGCAACGCCTGCTCCGCGTCTATACTGCACTCGACTTCCTTCGTCTTCAGGCGATCAATTGGTCGAGTACCTTCCACATCACCTACAGGACTCTCCGAACTATTTATGTGTGTTTCTGGTGCTGCAATGAGAGATCACAAAAGGTGTACCACAATATGGTCATTGAGGACACACCTTCACTCGAGAGATTACTTGTAGTTGATCAACAAGGTCCAAAAAGAATCAATGTCAATTCTGCATGAAATAGACAGCGGTGGGCTACTCGTCTGTCACATACTACTACTTTGAGGTACAATAGTCGCCTTATACCTCTCCTTGTTGATATCAACACTATTTCTAGTTTTGGAGATGTATGTTCATACGTCATTCAGCAAAGCTTCACCCAAATTCTGGTCATAGTGAAGGTTTTGGCACTAGAGTCTGGGGGCCCCAACTTGGACCAAGTTGTCAGTTGCCTGAGATGCTTTCCGTGCCTGAAGAAGCTATATATTGAGGTGATGTTCCTTTCCTGTTAAATGTTAACCATAAGGGAGTTTAATTTTTTACACCTTATCCCAAGTTTACAATGACAATGTACTACAATTTTTGAAGGAATTTTGGAGGATTTCAGGACATACACCCCCATCCGATATTGGTTGCTTGATTCATATGGTTACAATCCATAAGCATTTCACCTTTGTACTAGTTTTTTTTTCGAGACAGGTACACAGTACCACCCCTGCCACCCCTGCCACATCACTGGTGGCTGGCGGTACCTCGCTGACAGGGCCCAAGGGCCCGGGGGAGAACCGGCCGGCCGGCCCACGGTCCCTCCCTGCGACGACGGGGAGTGTAAAAGATCTGTCTCGATTCCCAAGCGCTGCGCTCTCGCGGCGTCGCTTTCGCCGGACACCACCACCTGCCGCTTTCCCCTCCCATTCCCACCACCACCACCACCGCTCCCATCCTCGCCCCCGCCCGGACCCCAGCGCCCCGATTGGGGCATCCATCCGCCTCCGCCTGATTGGATTCATCTGTACTAGTTTTCTTAGGGAAATTTTCATTTCAATCCAACCTCTTGTGAAGAAGGCTACATTTTCCTTGATTGTAATCAAATGCCCGTGTTAATCATGTCAGATCGAAGACAACACATTGGTGCATTTTACAAATCCTGCAAACCAAATAGGCGTGTAGTACTGTTTAAAACTGCATGTAGGCACTAACACGTTCTCTTCTTTTGCAGATAATAATAGGCCCGGAGGTGGATAATGTTTATAACGACAATCCCATCGAATGCCTGGATCTGCATCTCTCAAATATTACTTTGAACTCCTATCGAGGGACCTTGTCGGAGATTACACTCGCCAGGTTCTTTCTTGCCAGAGCAAGGGTGCTGAGGGTACCGAGGTTGAACATGCATTTAATTAGGAAAGATGAATGGTATGTTGATCAGATCTGGCAGGTACTGCAGAATGGAACGGGCTCCAAAAAAGCTAAACTTTGTATTTGAAGAGCATATGACAGATTAATTAGAAGTCATTGTGCCAAACCCATACATGACTTGTCAGCGGCTGATCCCTTTGCAGAAATGACGAGGTTTGCAATGTTTGAATTTGGGCATTGTAACCTTTGAATTTGAACCTTGCAATATTTATGGTATTTTTTATATAACGTAATTGGATGTTTAATTTGGTATTGCAATCATGTCATGTTACAAGTATATATATGTTGTTCTTCTGTACACATAGCATAAATGTTCTACAGACAGAGCATATCACATCGCACACAGACCACACTAGGTAACCCGTCAGGGATGAGTTCATCAATCAGAAACGACTATATACCAGCAAGCATTTTCCAACAAGAACTCACACAGCTTATTCCATCACAAACAACTCGCACTCGCAACTCTAAGTTGATTCATGCTTGATGTCTCCGACATCGCTCGCACAATTCATCTTGTTTCGCATGTATCACTATGCCGGCCTCTGCTCGCGTCCCTCGGCAAGCTCTGGTTGCCGTTAGGCGATGCAGCGCGCTGTGCTTGCCGTTAGGTGCCGTGGCACGCTCGGCTTGTGGACAGCTTTTCCTTGCGTGTTCAACTCCTATATGCATATATATGGTTGCTCACCATTGAGGCGACCGCAAAGCGCTCTGCTCGCATCCCTCCGCGCACGCTCTGCTTGTTGTTGGGCCTACGCACGATCACCTCGGGGGCCCCATATGCATGCGGTTATGACGTGCGTGTTGCCATCCGATGCAATTACATGCGGCACGATGGAGTTACGCACTATGAATTAGAACTGCCGTCAGGGCATGCCGATATTCCAGGCCGTCCGGCTTCCCCTTTAATTCCCGTGGCCATTATAACCTTAGTCTCTTCAATCTTTCGATCGGGCCCCACAAGACAAAAAGCACACCCACGACGACACATAGAGAGGGGATGTCTAGCAGCGCTCCAATGGAGTTCGGCGAGCATAAAGTAGAGACCGACGCGAGGGAGACGGATCTCTCGATGGTGTACACAATCAACCCGGCCGTGGTGGACAACTACATCAATACCGTTGAGTAGTTGCTTGCTGGAGACAAGTACAAGGTGGTCAGCATCGACCTCCAGTACACCGCCGATCTTCCCGGCAAAGATCAAAAGGTTGTCGTCACCCAGTTGTGTGTGTGCCATCATGTCCTCATCTACCACTACTGCATGGCCATAGTGCCTTGCGTCAATTTCGCCAGGTTTGTCAATAGCGCTGACTACAAGTTCGCTACGGTGGAAACCACCGACTATGTAGAAGCGTTCAGAGTTACTGACTTTGCTTGCAAGAACCTTGTCAAAATCCGTGAGCATTACAGGATCTGGGGTAGCACGAAGAAGGACTGCCTGGTTGAAGTCGCATTGGCCATCAACGACCCCTACTACGAAAAGATGAAGCAGGATGCCTAGAGAATAAGTCCCATATCATCACACATGGCCTGGATGCGGCAACTAGATGAACCTCACCTGAGGTTCGCGACTAAGAGTGTGTACACATGCTACGAGATGCATAAGCAGATCGTTGACATGAGGAAGTGACTCATTACCCAAATCGACGAGCCCGTATAGAGACACAAGCAGAGCAAGCGTCACAAGAAGTAGATGATGACCAGATGATCGTTTATGCTAGTTAATCATGCATGTAATATATAGTTAAGTTTGGTGTGTGGAATTGTCATGTATCACACACATCTTGTTATACTGAACCATTTATGTCCTCTTGTCTCTATGCAAATAGTTCATCCGAGTGAAAACCATGCCGTATATCGCACACACCTTGATCTGGCTGACCGTTTCTTTTGTGTTGCCTAATCACGAACAGTTCATCCTAGTGAACTGTATGTTGTATATCACACACACCTTCTTCTGTCTGCCAATTTCTTTTGTTCCTCCTCATCGCAAATAGTTTATTGAACTGAACTGTATGCCCTGCTTCGCACACGCAAATGAAATCTGAACCATGTTTGATGCATGCGTCATCACAAATGTTTTGCACCTTTTTGACGGTTTTTTACACCACCGTTTGCGATTATTGCATCGCACACAGTTTCGTCGAAGGGTCTGTGATCGTAGTGTCACGTTAGAAGCTGATACGTCCATTTTGCATCATGTTTTCTTACTTTTATTTATGATGTTATTATGCATAATAATGCTTTTTTGAGTAATTCTAATGCCTTTTCTCTCAAAATTTGCAAGGTATGCACCAAGAGGGAGAATTTCGGCAGCTGGAAATCTAAACCTGAAAAAGCTATGCCAGGCCACCTATTCTGCAAAACTCCAAACAAGCTGAAACTTCACAGAGAAATTTTATGGAATATGTGAGGATTATTGGAGCAAATAAGTACCAGAGGGGCCCACCAGGTGGGCACAACCCACCTGGGTGCGCCAGGGAGCCCAGGCGCGCCCTGTCATTCTTCAAAATTTTGAAGAAGGCAGTGCCCATGCAGTGGACCATGGAAGCAGATGCAACTTTGCAATTGTTGAAGGCCTATTTATCCTCTGTGCCTAGCTTGGTCGCTCCCAAATCCCAAGAGTTGTTGCTGCTATACTTAGCGGCAACCAACCAAGTGGTTAGTGCAGCCTTGGAAGCACAGCGAGAAGTGGATGAGGCAGAGAGTGAGTAGGGGCTGGCAGAGTGAGAAAAGGATCAGGAAAGCAGTGAGCACGGTAGCAAAAGCGGCCCCAAGCACACGGCAAGGAATAAAGTGGTGCAGTGCCCAGTGTACTTCGTCAGCTCCCTGTTACATGGGGCTAGATCGAGGTACTCTGGCGTGCAAAAGTTAATCTTTGGTCTCATCATGGCCTCAAGGAAACTGAGGAACTACTTCCAAGCCCATGAGATCACGGTTGTCACTCGTTTCCCGTTGCAAAGGATACTCCGGAACCCTGAGGCAACCGGCAGAATAGTGCAGTGGGCTTTGGAGTTATCCAACTTTGGTCTGAAGTTTGATAGCACGTTAACTATTCAGAGCAGGGAATTTGCAGAGTTTATTGCAGAATGGACGCCAACCCTTGATGAGGAAATAACAGAGATAGTTATCCCCGGCAAGGAATCACCCTAGGAATGGATTATGTATTTTGATGGTGCTTTTTCCCTGCAAGGTACATGAGCTGGTGTGCTTCTCGTCGCCCCCTCCAGGGAGCACTTGAAGTACATTGTCCAAATGCATTTTTCCCGCGAAGAAGCAACCAACAATACAAGTGAGTAAGAAGGGCTCCTTGCCGGGCTGAGGATTGCAGTGGAATTGGAAATTAAGAAACTGATCATTCGAGGAGATTCACAGCTTGTGTTGAGACAAGTTAACAAGGATTACCAAAGTCCATTGATGGAGGCATACATCGAGGAAGTGAGGAGATTGGAGGAGCACTTTGACGGATTGCAAACAGAGCACATACCCAGTGTGGAAAACAGTGAAGCCGGTCATCTGTCAAAGTGTGCTGCGTAGAAGCTTCCAGTGGAACCAGGAACTTTTGTTCTCCATCTCACTCAGCCCTCCGTATCCCCAACAACAATATCCGAGAAAAGGAGAAAGTTAGACACCGGTAAGCCTCTCTAGGTAGAGCCGTCCGCTCCCGGTAAAGACCCTCCCAGAAACAACTCCTCACAGCCTGCTAGACCACCCCCTCTAGTCGGGTCCATTTACCCCGTGAACGAGGCATGTGCTCCCGCAGCAGAGGAGGTGTCGCCAGTCCTCGTTGCCGAGCCCCAGGCTCCAACTTTGGAAAGGACCATTGTCCACTTCCTCCAAACCAGAGAACTTCCCGGCAAACCAAGATGAAGCTGAGAAAGTAGCCCGGAGGGCCAGTATGTATCAGTTTGTCAATGACACTTTGTACATAAGGAGGCCCTATGGTGTGAAATTGAAGTGTGTTTGTCGGGAAGAAGGAAAGGAGTTGCTGGCTGAAATACACAAAGGCATGTGCGGCTCCCACATTGGATCAAGAGCATTAGTTGGGAAAGCATTCCGGCAAGGATTCTATTGGCCCATAGCCCTCCAAGATGCGGTCAAGCTCGTCATGAAATGTGTACCTTGCGAGTTCCATTCCAAGAAAACCCACCTGCCTGCCCAAGCTCTTCAAACATTCCCTCTATCATGGCCATTTCCGGTCTGGGGGCTCGATATCCTCGGCACCTTCCGCCGAGAAATCGGGGGCTTTGAATTCTTGTTTGTTGCTATCGACAAGTTTACGAAGTGGCCGGAAGTGACTGCCATGAGAAAGGTGACTGTTAAGTCAGCTATCATGTTCTTGAAAGATCTGGTGTGTCATTTTGGAGTTCCGCCAAGGATCATTACCGACAAGCACCCAGTTCATGAGCCGCGCCTTCATGCAATATGTTCATGCCCTCGGATACAAGATCTCATTTGCCTCTGTGGCACACCCACGGAGCAATGGACAAGCTGAGAGGTGAATGCTGAAGTGCTGCATGCACTCAACACAAGAACTTTTGATACGCTGCAGAAGCACAGCAGGCGGTAGGTCAAGGAGCTGTCAGTAGTTCTATGGTCCCTCAAAACGACACCAAACCGAGCTACCGGGCAGACTCCCTTCTCCCTGGTCTACGGGGTAGAAGTAGTTATCCCCACGGAACTCATTTACGCGTCGCCTCGAGTGCTTGCCTACGATCAAGTAGCGAAAATTGAGAACCGGCGTGACGATGCTGTGCTACTCGAGGAGAACCGTCTTCGGGCTACTACGCGTGTTGCATGCTATCAGCAAGCCCTGCGTCGCTATCATAGCCGCAGGGTTCATGCACGTGTTTTGAGGAAGGTGACCTTGTCCTTAGGCGCGTTCAGTCCGCCAAGGGTACACACAAGTTGCTACCGAAGTAGGAAGGCCCTTACCGGGTAGTAAGAGTTACCAGACCTGGCGCAGTCCATCTGGAGACCGGAGATGGCATTCAATTGGAAAACTCATGGAATATTGAGCATCTCTGTAAGTTCTACCCGTAAGGCGCGGTTGTTGGGCCCTGCCTGGCAGCCACCCATTTGTACAAGCCTTGCCTCAGCTGCATGTAACCCCTTGTACAAAGCCGGGGCGATGACCTCGTGCAAGACAAAATAAAGAAGCGTTGTAGAGGGCCCCTGACCAAGATTGCATGCATGCATGAGCATTCCAAGATCACTTCATAAGCATTTCATGAGCATTTGCATATGCATATAGATAGGATTGTGATACGTCCATTTTGCATCATATTTTATTGGTGTTATTTATGATGGTTTTATGCATAATAATGCTTTTTGGAATAATTCTAATGTCTTTTCTCTCATAATTTGCAAGGTATACACAAAGAGGGAGAATTCCGGCAGCTGGAAATCTGGACCAGAAAAAGCTACGCCGGGCTACTTATTCTGCATAACACCAAACAAGCTGAAACTTCATAGAGATTTTTAATGGAATATATGAAAAATACTAGAGCTGATAACCACCAAAGGGGGCCCACCATGTGGGCACAACCCACCTGGGAGGGCCAAGCCGCCCAGGCGCGCCCTGGTGGGTTGTGCTCACCCCGGCCCACCTCTGGTGCCCCTCTTCTAGTATATAAGTCATTTTGACCTAGAAAAATAAAGGAGGAGACATTCAGGACAGAGTGCCACCGTCTTGAGGTGGAACTTGGGCAAGAGCACTTTTGCCCTCTGATACGTCCCAAACGTATCTATAATTTCTGCTTGCTCCATGCATGTTTTGGGTGATATTGCTATGCTTTTGATACACTTTCATACACTTTTGATCATATTTGGACTAACCTATTAACTCAGTGCACCCCAGTGCCAGTTTCTGTTTTCTGTTGTTTTTGTATTTCAGGTTTTCCCATTACTTAAATTGCCAGAAAAATTTCGGGAAAAAATATATAAAAAATCATCGTTCCAGAAGCTTCCATGCGCCAGAAGTGGGGCCAGAGGGGGGCCAGAGGGGTCCCAGACGCCCTGATGGCGCGGCCCCACCCCTGGCCGCGCCGGGGGGCCGCCTGGGTGGCTCCCACCTCCTCTGGTGCCCTACTTGGCATCCTATTTATTCTCTCATCGCGGAAACCCTGATTCCAGAACCCTTTTCTCCAGAAGCAATTCCGATCTCCGCCGCCATCGCCACCAAGTTTCGGGGGACCAGAATTCCTGTGCCGGCATCCTGCCGGGACGGGGAAGTGCCCCCGGATTCATCTCCATCGACTTTGCTTCCTCCCTCCATGATGCGGGAGTAGTTCCTCCTCGGGGCTGAGGTTTCTACCAGTAGCTACGTGATCAATTCTCTCTCCCATGATGTGATCTTCATTGTGATCATAGGCTATGTTAATCTAGGGTGATCCCATGATATTTCCCCTTCCTCTATGTATTGAATTGATGAACTCACTTGTCTTTATCTAGTATAATCCCCGAGACCAAGGTGACAGCGGTCTATTGGACATGGATTAGAAGAATATTTTCATGAGTGATTTCCTCTTTTGTGTGTTGATTGAAGATTGAGAGTCTCTTGGTGCTTGTCTTTGACTATCCTGGAGATATGTTGTGGTGATTGTGGTACTCTCTTTGGATGGCCGCGGTGACATTGGGAAATCCATAGATTGAGAACTACGGACTTTGAGGTGTGCTTTTGTAGCCCTACATAATTCTCGTCCTCTCTTGACCACAAAGGAATGACCTCCGAGTGCGTCTCCATTGCATGTTTTATGGGAAATATCATGTGATTAGACTATGTTAATGTTGTTGGGAGTTGCCACTGGTGAAAGTATGAAGCCTAGGCCTTGTTTCCACCATTGCAATACCATTTGTGCTCACGTTTACCACTTGTTTGCTTGCTGCACTTTTTATTACAGATTTATATTACTTTGCTTTGCCACTCCTATCATCCATATTTTACCATCCCTTCGACGAACTAGTGCACCTATACAACTCCTAGTTGTATTAGGTGTGTTGGGGACACAAGAGACTTCTTGTATCTTAGTTGCAGGGTTGCTTGAGAGAGACCATCTTCAACCTCTACTTCCCTGAGTTCGATAAACCTTAGGTCATCCACTTGAGGGAAATTGCTGCTGTCCTACAAACCTCTGCGCTTGGAGGCCCAACATAGTCTACAAGAATAGAAGCGTGTGTAGACATCACCCTCTGGCGGAGCGATTCCGCCGGGGAAACTTCCCTCCTAGAGGGGGAAATCATCGTCATCATCATCACCAACAACTCTCCCATCTTAGGGAGGGATATCTCAGTGAACATCTTCAACATCACCATCTCATCTCAAACCCTAGTTCATCTCTTGTGTTCAGTCTTGTTACCGGAACTATAGATTGGTGCATGTGGGTGACTAGAAGTGTTGATTACATCTTGTCACTGGCGTGCGTCAGTCCTAAACAAACGGTTTTTAACCCCTTTCCGCGACGGCATTTGGAACCGTCACCAAGTGAGTGTGGGCGATAGGGGGGTCCTTCTCACACGACCCAGAAACCATCAAGGATAGGCCACCTTGATGCATACAGTTGTCCATGTATAACTGTTTCCGATATCTCGAATATCCCAAATGCTTCATCCTTGCTACTCGTTTGTGCTCGCATTGCCATTGCAGTACGAGTTTTGTGGTTTTGCCTAAAACCAAGCAGATTCCAGGCACGGGAGCTTTCCAGGCAGATTCTATGCAGATTCCATGCATGGAAGATTTACGATGCCTAGCATATCACAAACAGTTCATGATTATAAGCCATGTACGATAGGTAGACAATCACACACATTTAGTTTTCCCGCACCGTATGTGATAGTGTCTGACATCACGCACACTTTGCGAACGGCAACTGTGTGCATGCTTGCACACGTTTCCTCTCTATGAACCCTCTCGGGTTATGGTGTATATCGCAAACGTTTTTGTGTTACCAACCGTGTGTGTCGTAATGACCTGCACAACGTAATTTCGCCCTAATTTAATTGCTGCTATTTAAAATTGTGCCTAATTTCAACTTGAAAGTAGGCTATAGGTTTATTCATATCCATCAGGTTCAATCAACCAATGCATTATTCGATTCACAGGTACATATGTTTAAGAATTACAAAAGCACCAAATAAAGAATGATGTACCAAGGTTCTATACTTGTACTATTACAAATTTTAAAGAAAGAGGCGACAGACATTCCAGTTGCTGAACAAGGTGAAGCGGAATGGCCCTATTGTGCTCTCCTTGATGCAGAAGGCATGCAGGACTCTAGTCCAACCCCTTGTGATGGCCGGCCGCCAATCATGTAGTTTGAGAGGTAATCTTGACTAAACTGCTTCAGGATCCACTACAAAAGAAAAAAGATTCAGATATTGTTATCTAACACAACTCATTACGGGCAGTAAAAAGAATGGTACATGATTCTTACTTACCACCCCGCAGTTCACTATTGTCTTGCATAAAGTGTAAACGAATAGTTTGATTGACATCTTTTGACCCATTTTAGTAACAATCTTTATCAATTTCCACACTTGATGCTGGTTCATGAATATCTCATTGCCCCAAACGCAGAAAGGGTCGAAGTGTGGATCTTTGGCAATGATATATGTATCTAAAAGCACCAAGTTATTATTTAAAGCTAAACAACAATTGAAAAATGATGTAGTACAACACTCCATCCATCCCATTATATAAGATCTTATTAAATTTATATATAGACATCATCAGAACTTTAAGGTAACACTCTTCCTTGTTGCTATGTAGCCTGGGATTGCATATTTAGTCATTAAGTACAATGCATGTTCCTAAACAACAATTGAAAAACGAAAAGGCATGTTAACTGCAATATCCTTAACATCACCAAAATATCGTAATTCATAGTGGTATTGTTGAAACTGTTATTGATGAAATTGAACTGCACAGCACATAGTTGCACATAGAGCATCACATTGTGAAGAACTGAAATAAATAAGTCACAAGGACATCTCTAGGCGATCCTTAAAAAGTTAAATGACTAAAACACTTAGTGCATATATATATATACTCCAGCAATTTTTAGCCTTTTCTAGCTGATACCCTAAACTTAAGGTTGTAAACCTCAATTTGATGAAGTTCAAAGTAGGTTCAACCGAAAGTAGCTTGCATTCAAACATAAACATAGATAGTATTGCATAACCGAACATAAAACATAAATTTGAACTAAGCGAAACTACTTTCAGTCGAAGTAGAGGTCGAGCCAATCCTTCCTCGTCATGTACGGTGTGTTGCAAGCCGGGTCCGGGCCAGTACCTTCGTCGGGGTCGTTGGGGATGGCACTCCTCCACTCGTCGACGTCGATCTCCTAGTCCTCGGGGCCCACCTCGACACCCTCCACTCCACCATCGTCGCCACCTTCAACCTCGTCATCAGAGGAGAGCGCAATAACCTCGCTACCGTTCGCGCCGCCGTCCTCGCCACCTTCGATCTCTTCATCGGAGGAGAGCGCGAAAACCTCGCCGCCCTCTGCGCCAGCAAAGATCACCCGCTTCGCCTCCATGAGCACCGGGTGCTAGTTGCGGAGCTCTTGCATGTAGGCCTCATAGGCAGCCTCGGCCTCGAGGCGCTCCCACGCCTCGCGGTCCTCCCGCGCCATAGCCTAGCTCACCACCGCTCCGGCGGAAAGAGGTGGACCGGACATGTGCCGAAGAGGAAATTGAGCCTAGCCGTCGTGCTGTGGTAGCAGACCTGCCAGCGGTCGTACTCCATGGCCATTGTCGGCGTCCTGGGAACGGGGTTACCAAGACTTACCTGCCTACGGCTCAACCTCTTCAGCATCCACTCAAGACCCTCGCGAGGGGCCAAGCCTCGCGAGGCGGACGACGCAAGACATCTCCTAGGGCGGTCTCACTAAGCCGGCTCATGAGGATCAGAGATATGAAGGCAAGGGGTACCTCGCGAGGTCCTCATGACATGAGTTTTGATGACCAAAGCCAGGCGGACGCCAGCAGGCGTAGAGTGCCATTTTCCTCGTTGGTGCTAAAGGAGCAGGTGCAGGCTAGGAGTCCCGAGGCGTCAGGCAAATGTTTCAATATCGGTGCAACAAGACTAATACCAGCAGGACGACAGAGCGGAGGTCATCGTGGAGCGCACGGCAGCGTCACCACCAGAGCCTTTGGTAGGCGAAGACCACCTTTTGTCAGGATAGCTTGTACTAGCTGTCCCCCTTCAAATTTGGTCGTTGTGGGATCCCTTCCCGCTCAATATTTGGGAAGAGGACCCGGGCCACTATAAATAGGACTAGCCACCACCATCTCATCTTGAGTTGATCAGATAGAAGGCCACAAACCACAAGCTCACTCGAGCACAAGAACCCCCTGTCCTCAGGAGGCAGTTCATCCATGTACTAGTTCTTCCTCAGGCTACAAGGCAATCCACCACACCACTCCGGATTAGGGTATTACAGCACAACGATGGCTCGAACCAGTACAAAACTTGTGTCCCTTGTTCTTCGGATCTGACGAGCTAGGCCTAGAGATCGGTGAGTACACAAGCAAGGGCGGAAGGAGAGATCTTCATGCGCACCCTAGAGTTCGAACCTCAAGGGTTTTAACGGAACCCAAGATCCGACATTTGGCGCGCCAGGTTGGGGTGTGCCGAAATTTCCTTCCCGTCTATCTCGCTCTCCGTCCGCCAAGTTCCCATGGCAAGCACCTCTCCTCCGACCGGCTTGGTGGGCGCGCGCGGCGACGCTCCGGGCCACCAGGCCTTCACCCCCGCCTTACGACGGGTGCAGTGGCCACCCACGTTTAGGCCAGATCTGGCACGCCATTACAACGGGGCAGCGGACCGGGCCGTCTTCCCCCAGGCTTACGAAGAGGCCATCTCGGCGGCCGGCGCCGGCAGCAAGGTCATGGCTAGCTGGCTCCCCATGGCGCTAACCAACATACCACGCGCCTGGTTTTTCAGCCTGCCAGAATCATCCGTGGCATCCTGGGAGGAGCTGCACGACCTCTTCGTCGTGTGCTTCGGCGCCCCACATCGTCGGGGCCCTCCTCGACGGCTCCCAAGCGCCACCCTCCGGCCGCCACATCAAAAAGTTCTTTCGCCAGGCGAGGGCTGCCTCCATACGCCAAGGGCTCCTCCTGGATGGGCGGTGCCCAAGACCAACCTTACCTTCTACTCAGGGGACCACCCGGCTTCCACCGCGGGCTCCGACGCTCTCCCGATGCTCTGCACCCCCACCATATGCAACATGGCAGTAACCAAGACCCTCATCGATGGTGGGGCTAGCGTCAACGTGCTCTCGATGGAGGCTTTTAGCTTGCTTCACGTGCCGCTCGAGCGGCTACGCCCCACCAAGCCCTTCTCCGGAGTCAGCAGCGGTTCCACCAGCCCTCTGGGGTAGATCCGCCTCCCGGTCACCTTCGGAACCAGTGACAACTACCGCACTGTGCTGGTCGACTTCGGCATCGCCCGTATCGGCCTCCCGTACAACGGCATCCTCCGGTACCCCGCGCTGGCTAAGTTCATTGCCGCGACCCATCCGGCCTATAACCTCATGAAGATGCCGGGGAGCAGCGGTCTCCTCACCGTGGTAGGAGACACCAAGGAAGCTTTGGTGGCCCTCAAACGCACCTTCCGGACCGCTACGGCAGCACATCCGGCCAGTGAAGCCGCCCTGGATCCGAGGGGGCTGCACCCGCAAAGAAGAAGCAACTTTTCTCCCATGACCGAGCCGAGACGAAGTAGGTGCCGATGGATGAAGACGAGCCATCAGGTGTCGCCTTCACCATAGGTGCCGGTCTTCCCCCAGCTCAAGAAGAGGCGCTGATTGGATTCCTGCGCGCGAACAAGGATGTGTTCGCGTGGGAACCCAAGGACCTGGCAGGAGTCCCAGTGGGAGGTGATTGACCATCACCTGAACGCATGCCCCAATATGCGACCCGTAAAGCAGAAGGCCCGGCGCCAATCTACAGAGAAGCAGACCTTCATCATGCAATAGACTCGTAAGCTAGAAGCGGCGGGTGTCATCCGCGAGGTCCGGTACCCGGTGTGGCTGGCAAACCTGTCATCGTACCCAAGAAAGGCGAAAAAGAGTGCATGTGTGTCGACTTCACCAACCTCAACAAAGCTTGTCCGCAAGACCCGTTTCCTCTGCCCCACATCGACCAGATTGTCGACTCCACCGCCGAGTGCGACGTATTGTGCTTCCTGGATGCCTTCTCAGGTTACCACCAGATCAAGATGGTGCTGCAAGACGTCAAAAAGACTGCCTTCCTCACCCCATGCGGAGTATACTACTACACCTGCATGTCGTTTGGGCTGCGAAATGCAGGAGCAACCTTTCAGCGGTTGATGCACATCGCACTGGGAAAACAGCTCGGGTGGAACGCTGAGGCATACGTAGATGACATCGTGGTAAAATCCCAGGAGGCCGCAACCCTTATCATAGATCTGGAAGAAACCTTCGCCAACCTGCGCAAGGTAGACCTGCGGCTCAACCCGGAAAAGTGCGTGTTCGGTGTCCCGTCAAGCAAGCTTTTGGGCTTCCTGGTGTCGCACCGAGGGATCGAGGAAAACCCCGAGAAGGTCAAGGCCATTGAGAGATGAGTCCGCCCAAGAACCTTAAGGAGATGCAGAAGCTGGCCGGCTGTGTAACGTCGCTCGGGCGTTTCATCTCCAAGCTAGGAGAGAGAGCCCTCCCTTTCTTCAAGCTGATGAAAAGGAAGGGCCCGTTCGAATGTCCCCAGAGTTTGATGCGGAGTTGGAAGACCTCAAGAGATACCTCACCAGTCCACCAGTAATGGTGGCACCCAAACCTCAAGAACCATTGGTGCTCTACTTGGCCGCGACACCGCATTCAGCCAGTGCAGCGTTGGTGGCTATCCGAGAGGAGCGCCAAGACAAGACCTTACAGCCCAGGGGCAGTTCTCCCGAGGCCCCCACAGCTCCGGAGGACGACCACGTCCTGCAAGACGATTCTCCCGAGGCCGAAGCTGCCCCATCTAGCGACCAAGCCCCCGGAGCCCCTTTACATAGTCAGACCACACAGCCACAGGCGAGCCAGGACTTCACTTCCGTCGAGCACCCAGTATACTTCGTCAGCACGGTGCTCCGTGATGCAGGGGCGCGCTTTCCCATACCACAGAAGCTTCTGCTTGTGCTTCTCGTCGCTTCACGTAAGCTGCGATACTACTTCCAAGGCCACCCATCAAGGTCATCTCAGCCTACCCTATGGAGAGGGTACTTCGGAGCCCAAATGCGGTAGGAAGGGTGGCAGAAAGGAATATAGAGCTACATGCGTTCCAGCTAGAATTCAACACAACCAGAGCCATCACGGGAGCCGCACTTGCTGACTATGTGCCAGAATGGACCGACGCCCTAGGAACCAAAGCAAGTCAAAACCGGTCCCTCTCGCCTGGAAGCGAAGCGCCGGATGGCTGGGTCATGTACTTCGACGGCGCGTTCGCCCGCCAGGGCGCGTGGGCTGGGGTTGTGCTCATCTCGCCCACTCAAGACAAGATCTACTATGCCGTGTAGCTTTGCTTTCAGCCAGGCGATAAGGTCTCCAACAACATCACGGAGTACGAGGGCCTCATCACTGGTCTCATGGCGGCGATGGCCTTGGGAGTGAAATGCCTCGTCATCAGGGGCGAGTCCCAGCTCCTCGTAAATTCCTCCAACAAGGTGTACGAGCCAAAGGACGAGCATATGGAGGCGTACCTCGCGGAGGTACGCAAAATGGAGAAGTAGTTCTCGGCCCTGGAGTTGGAGCATGTGCCCCGTGGCACTAACAAGGAAGCCGACGACATCTCCAAGAGGGCGTCCAGGCGACTGCCCCAAGAGCCTGGCGTCTTCGAGGAAAGGCTCCTCATGCCCTCGGCGTCACCCCCGCGAGAAGGGCCGACAAAGCCTTAGGAGGAACTCCCCTAGCCACCGACCTCGGGAGCCCCCGCCTGCGGCACGACCTCAGGAGCTCGCTTGCTCCTGGCGCTCGAGCCTCAGGAGGGATGCTGGACAGAGGAACTCAAGGCATACCTGGTGCGAGGAGTGCTGTCAGAAAAGGAGGAGGATGCCGAACGCGTGGCACGACAGGCTACGGCATACTGTATCCAAGACGGCGAGCTTTATAGGAAGCGACCAAAAGATGTTTCTTTGCGATGCATCTCCATGAAGCATGGAGGCGAGCTTCTAACTGACATCCACACCGGGGACTGCGGGCATCACTCATCATCGTGCACCTTGGTCGGCAAGGCATTCCGCAGTGGTTTTTACTGGCCCACGGCGCTCAATGATGCCGCTGAGCTAGTGAAATCTTGCGGGGCTTGCCAGTTCCAAGCCAAGCAGATCCACCAACTGGCTCAAGGCCTCCAAACCATCCCGCTCTCCTGGCCATTCTCGTTCTAGGGGCTAGACATCCTGGGCCCTTTCCCTCGAGCGCCCGGGGGCTACTGGTACCTCTACGTCGCCGTTGACAAATTTACCAAATGGGCGGAGGTGGAAGTTGTTCGAATCATCCCAGCCGGCTCCGTAGCCAGGTTCATCAAGGGCCTCGTAAACCGATTCGGGGTCCCCAACCGCATCATCACCGAAAACGGCTCACAGTTCACTAGCAACCTTTTCAAGACTTATTGTGCTAACCTTGGAACACAGATTTGCTATGCCTCTGTAGCACACCCCAGGAGCAATGCCCAGGCCGAGCGCGCCAACGCGGAGGTTCTGAGGGGCCTAAAGACCAGGACCTTCAAGAAGAAGCTTGAAGCTTGTGGAAGGGGTTGGCATGACGAGCTCCCGTCCGTGCTATGGTCAATCCGCACCACTGCCACAAAACCTACAGGCGAGACCCCATTCTTACTTGTCTACGGAGCTGAAGTGGTCCTCCCTCACAAGGTCAGGCACAGCTCCCCATGAGTCCTAGCGTTCGACGAGGTGCGGCAGGGCACCATGCAGGGGATGGACCTCGTGCTAGGGGAGGAGCGTCGGCGTGACGCTTCACTTCGAGCTACAAGATACCAGCAGGCGTTGCGGCGGTACCATTGCCGCAGCATCCGCCCCAGGACACTCGAGGTAGGTGCTCTCGTCTTGAGGCAAGTCCTCTCCGAAGGAGGGCTGCACAAGCTCTCACCCATGTGGGAGGGTCCGTTCAAGATCACCCATGTCTCCAGCCCTGGCGCCGTGTTCCTGGAAATGTGGGACGGCATCCCCGTCCAGAACGCATGGAACATCCGGCACCTCCGGAAGTTCTACCGTGAAACAAGGCCCTGCACCTGAGAAGACAAGGCTCCGTGCCTGCGAGGAACAAGGCCCTGCGCCTGAGAAGACTAGGCTCCATGCCTGCGAGGAACAAGGCCATGCGACTCAGAAGACTAGGCTTTGTGCCTGCGAGGAACAAGGCCATGCGCCTGAGGAGACTAGGCTCCGTGCCTGCGAGGAACAAGGCCCTGCGCCTAAGAAGACTAGGCTCCGTGCTTGTGAGGAACAAGGCCCTACGCCTGAGAAGACTAGGCTCCGTGCCTGCGAGGAACAAGGCCCTGCCCCTGAGAAGACTAGGCTCCGTGCCTGCGAGGAACAAGGCCCTGCGCCTAAAAAGACTAGGCTATGTGCCTGCGAGGAACAAGGCCCTGCGCCGGAGAAGCCAAGGCCCAGTGCCTATGATGCTAGGCTCATGCCTGTGAAGATCTCCGCTCGTGACACTCTCACGTAATAATGAGTGGCGCTATACACGCCTCGGAGTCTCCGGAGAGCCGCCCTCAAGCCTCGGGGGCTCCCTCCCACGTCCTCGTGGCAGCACTTAGCTCCGCGTTGGTGAGAAGACTAGATTAGGTGCCGGACGCGGCTATTCATTTGCTTTCTGGAGTTGGCTTGCCCCTTTCCGTATTTTTAATGGATTCTGGAAGTTCTGGTGTTGCCGATTGCTCGGTTTAATTTCCTCCTATGGTCATCCCCTTAGTTTTTGGGCTTGGCCAGGGAGAGCGGCAGTTGCCCGGTGCTCTCCCCAGCGCGCCTTCCTTAGCCTTCATGAGGCGCCCATGCCGGGGCTTGTGATTGGGACGCCCACTCCTTATATCCGTGCCTCACGACAGGGAGCGTCCGACCATGCTCGGCCCACGTCAGGGACCTCGGGCGGTAAAGGATAATAATTGCCTAACAAGTTTTTGCATCCTCACGAAGGGTCAAGCATCGTGAGATGAGGGAAATTCCGAGTGCATCAAGATAAGTCTCCTCACCCTAAGAGCACATAACACACATATCGCGTAGTGATGGACAGGGATGCTAAACATCGCGCTAAGCATCATAAAAACATGGTTCATTACATGCCATCCCAGGGCTCCATACTCGTTTGCTTGTGTAATGCCCAGGATGCGACTATGTCTCCTACGTGTCGAGGCACAACTTAAAGACATAAGCGCATTCTGGAATGATCTCAAGTATGGTATCTTTGCACATCTCATGTAAAAGTTCAGGGATGAAATTGTAAAAGATAGTTGGCTTACACTCGCCACGTCACACAATGAAAACAATAACATACATTCATCCAAATAACATAGGGTCCGACTACGGAGGAAATCCAAACGTGAAAGATAACATAAACACAAGGCCTGATCGCCCCTAGTAGAAACCACTACTGATCGTTGGGATACGAAACATAGTAACGACCACACTCTTCATCAAACTCCCACTGAAGTTCAGAACCATCTCCTGCATCGTTCTCAGCTGTACCTGCATCTGGTGTGTGTTGAATCCGTGAGCCATGAGGACTCAGCAATCCCGTTCCCAGGTATCAAAACTACCAAAACCTTAGGTGTGGAAAGGCTATAAAAGTGTTTGCAGCAAGCACTAAGCATCTAGCTTACGAGTTTAGAGCGAGAAGAGAACAAGTGCCAACGGTCGCCAAGTTGATCACGAAGTGATCCTAGCTACTCACGGTCAAACATAACACCATCGTGTTCACTTCCCGAAGCCCTTCGGAAAGAGACCATCACGGTTACTTACACAGGTAGTGTATTCTTATGGATCAGGTGTCAAGTTATCTACAACCGGATATTATCAAATTCCCATCTGCCACATAACCGCGGGCATGCCTTTTGTAAGATCAAAACCCTGCAGGGGTGTCCCAACTTAGCCCATCACAAGCTCACGATCTGTGGAGTCGCAACTCCAAAGTGGGAAGACCTGAGTATTCTCGGAATCCCGTGCTCAAGATATTTCGACAAAGGTAAAACTAATCCAGCAAGACCTCCCAGTGTGCCGACACCCTGATAGTAGCCGCGCGTATCTCGTCTCAGGCCACGACCGGATGAGCTATGGTTACAACATCCAAAATAACCCAAGATGCCAAGGGGCGGTGCCGCAAGCTGCTCTAGGTTGGACCAACACTCATGAGGAGCACTGGCCCGGGGTTGTAAAGTAAGGCCTCGGGGTAGCTAGTTCCTATGCAAATTTTTAGTTGTTAGGCAAATGGAGTACCAATGTTGGGCCTTGCTGGAAAAGCTTTAAGCAGTGCGAAATATCAAGGGGGCCCATAAACCCCAACCGTGTTCGGAACGCAAAATCAAGGAACATAACACCGGTTTATCGGGTCCTAAGGTGGCATGAGTGGAATAAAACACAAAGCAGGAGGCCAAGCCTTCCACCCATTGCCAATATATATGTGCATTGATTAACATAGATATATATTGTGTTATCCCAAAAACAAGTTCATCATGGAGCAAACTTCAAACTTCACCTGCAGCTAACAACGCTATAAGAGGGGTTGAGCAAAAGCGTACTTAGCGAAACAACGGTTTGCTAGGAAGGCGGTTAGAGTGTTTCATGGTGTCACATCCCTAGTCTGTGCCTGCTTTAGGAGTAGCTAGAGTGTGCTTCATGTTTAACTTTTCCAGAAACTTGAAATGTGGATGACAGAAACCCTAGCACCCCTCTTCTTTCAACTAGGGTTTAATAAAATCCTTTCCAATTTACCCAAAATGTCGTTAAAAAATGTTCATCATCTTTGCCTTGGTCTCAAACCTCTGACAAAAATGGTGCACAATTTTCTAGGACATCCTAAGGTCATTGGATTAATTCATATTGTATTTGCATTTGGGCATTTAAATGCTATAAAATATTTTAAATGCTCAAATACTCATAAACTAAAATGTTCCATGTTGTTTATATTATATACAGTGGACATGGTCAGTTTCATGATTTATTAAAATGTTCTAACATTTTTATTTATTCAACACAGTTGGTAAAGAAAACAAAACAGAAACTAAATAGAAAAGAGAGGAGAGAGAGACAGAGACTTACCTCGCGGCCCAGCTGGCCGGCCCAGCCCAGCAGCCGCTCCATGCAGCTGCTTCCTCTTGCCAGGCAGGCAGAGAGGAGCACACCGGCGAGCCTGCGAGCGCCACGCAGCTGCCCGCCGCCCTGCTTCACCCCCCCACCTTCACGACGTCTGGTTCGCCTGAACGTCATCGCCTGAACCCTCTGGACACCGCACTCTCCCCCTGCCTCTCTCCCTTGCCCTCTCCTCACCATGGCCGACGCGCCCGCAAGATCACCGCCGTCGTAGCCGCAGCCACCGTCGCCTCAACATGTCAGGGAGCACCACCATCGTCCGCTACGTCAAACAGGCCGAGCCCCGAGCGCTCGCACGCTCTACTCCGCCACCGTTGACGTCGTCTTCAACCTCGGCCGCCGGAGATCCCCTCCGCCATCGCCACGGCACCAGTTCGTCCCCGAGCTGGTCGACCAGCTCGTCGTCTCCGTTGTGAGCTCCTGTCCGTCCCCGTCCTTCCCGTTTGCCCTACCGTGCACCACAGCCACCACAACAGCCTCGCCCGCCTGCGCTGCCGCGGATGCTCGTCGCCGACGTAGCTCCGGCCACCTAACGGCCAGGCCGTCGTGCCCATCGTCTTCATTGCTTCGCGTAGATGCTGTAGGACCACCCCACGAGCCTCCACGAGCACTGCACCGCCGAGTTCGTTACCGCCCGAACTCCGGCAGCCGCTGGACTCATCGCCGGCGTCGTTTCCGGCGACTTCGAGCTCCAAGTCGTGCACCACTCGACGCGGCTCACTCCCAGCTCCACGCAGGAAGACTCCGCCGTCCATTTGGTCGCCGGAGGGCGAAACCCGCAGCCTCCGCCACGTCTGGACGTCGCCGGCGGCTAAACGCCGGTGAGTCAACCCAGTTTGACCAGGGGTTTGACTCCCCTGGGTCACTGAGATGTGGACCTGCCTGTTAGTCAAACCTAGGTTAGCGCTTAAACTAATCCTAATTAGTTAGTTAACTAACCGTGACACTGACCAGTGGGTCCCACTGGTCAGGTTTGACCTGGGCCACCCAGTTGACCTGCTGACATCACTATGACGCAGTGCTGAAGCAGTAAACTCTTTTCTGGATTTTATATAAATCAGAAATGATTTATTTATTTCAAAAAATGGTTTAAACTTCTAAAAATCATATAAATTCAACAGTAGCTCAGATGAAAAAGATTTATATATGAAAAATTATCAGAAAAATCCAATCTTTCCATTGGTACTGGTTTAATGCATGTTTGAGCAAGTTAACCTTGCTATTCACATCAAAACATGATAATGCACTTTAAATAATAATAGTTTGGGATGGATTTTAATCTTTGATTGAAATGAGCTCAAACCTTGCTGTTTATAGTTGCATTAGCTCAAAACACATTCATCTTGCCATGTCATGAGCATGCATCATATTGTTGCATTTGGTTGTGTATTGACTGTATTATCGGTGTTCTCCGTGGTAGGTTCTGCTTCCGAGGATACATCTGCCTATCCAACTGAAGAGCAGTACCCGACAACCAATCTGTCAGGCAAGCAACTAATTGATTATTCCGATACAAACCCATCTTCTCGCTCCTGCTCTCTTTTACTGCATTAAGGCAACAACGTGTGAACTGCTATTTGCTGCGGTAGTTGAATCCCATTCCTTTGCATGACCTGTCATTGCCACAGTAAATAGTTGAAACCCACTAGCATGTGTAGGAGTTGATTGAGCCATGTGATGTGTTTCCCTACCATGCTATTTATTTATGTTGCTTGCTATGCTTAGAGTTGTATCAGGTCTGGTTCATCTGGGTGATGGATCAGAGTGATATGATCATGTCTGGTAATGAGAGTGAAGTGTTGAATATGCTTGGTAAAGTTATCGGTGAAAGGCCATGTAGGAGTATATGGTGGGTTGTTTCATTGGAACCGTCCATAGGATCTGAGATCTGTATGTGTGATTCAAGATCAGCTAATACCACGCATTGGGCTCCGGGCGCTCCAAGCTCTCTCGACTTATTAACTGCCCTTGTCCTCTGTCCAGGAGTTGCAACTAGTTTCTGGTGTTTGTAGTATACTGGTGGTCATGCGTAGCGCTGCCCTCGGGGTGGGCTGTGATGCGGCAGGTACCTGGCCCGGTGTATCGAGTCGCCCGTTTGGTGGCTCGGGTACCCTGTACGCATCATTTGGGGCTGTGACTGACACCCCGGCCGGATCTCCCCATGGATGGAACCCAAATAGGCGATAAACCTGGACTAGGGACGTGTGTGGTTAGTCAGGTCGTGGCCGACACCCTCGCTGGGCTTCCGCTTGAAGGTTGCCGAGTACATGTCGCATAAACGGCGATAAGTGGTGGAAGCATGTGTGAATAAGTACACCCTTGCAGGGTTACCAATCTATTCGAATATCCGTTGTTCGCGCTTAAGGACCACTTGGTTACTTATACAGTTCATAGACAAGTTAACGGTTACTCCTAAAAGTCTCAAGACAAGTGTGAGTGTCATGGATGGCCCTTCCGTAGGATGACGGAAGAGGATCCACGGTAGTGTATTGTTGTGGTGAGTAGTGGACTCGTGTGCGTAGTCTCATCTTGCAATTTGCTGAGAGTTGTAGTATAGGTTAGCCAAGAGTCAGAGCTGGCTTGCTGCAATAAACTCCACTACCCTTGTTGATAATGATGCATGTATGATAGGTTCTGATGTAAGTCTTGTTGAGTACCTTTGTAGTCATGTTTGCTTAATTACTGTTGCAGAGGAGAACCCCGCCCACTCTGATGGGTTCTACATAGACGTTGACGTCGATAAGTAGCTTGCTACCTAGACGGTGATCCTGAGCTTGTGAAGGGCCTTCTGGATAGTCAGGCTACACCAAGCCTGTTTTCTTTCCAAGTTGTCTATACTCAGACAAGTTAGCTTCCACTTGTGCTTGTATGACTTTAATGTTGGGTCATGTGACCCCTATCTGTATGGATATGTTATGTATGACTCTTTGGAGCCTCTTAAATAAAGTACTTTGAGTCATAGAGTTCTGTTGTGATGCAATGTTGTATTTGCACATATTGAGCATATTGTGTGTATGTTATTGAAATGCTTGATATGTGTGGGATCTGACACCTAGTTGTTTACCCTTGGTAGCCTATCTTACACGGAAATGCCTCCTAGTGCTTCCACTGAGCCTTGGTAGCTTGCTACTGCTCCGGAACACGTAGGCTGGAAGGCATGTGTCCTTCTTCATTCCTGTGTCTGTCCCTTAGGGGAAATGTCACGTGTTGTTCCTTTAAGTCCATGTAGCTTGCTACGTCTTGGGTTCATACGTTGATGACCGACACGTTCGTTGCTGGGTCATGGATGCCTGTCTCTGTAATTTAGTGCCACTTTTGGTTTATAACTAGCCATGTCTGCCCGGGTTCTCTATCATATGGATGCTAGCGAGACTATCATATACGTGTGCCAAAATGCGCAAACGGTCCCGGGCCAGGTAAGGTGGCACCCGTGGGGATGCCGTGCGTGAGGCCGCAAAGTGATATGATGTGTTACATGCTAGATAGGTGTGACTTAGGATCGGGGTCCTGACAGCATTGGCATCAGAGCCGGACTGTCTGTAGGTTCTTCAAGCCAAACTGGTCGATGTTGAGTCTAGAAAATTCTTAGTTATATGTAGGGGAATTGATTGTGGAAGGAAACGTAAGGCTCTTTTTACTTCTTTACCTTATGCCCTTCTGATCTGAGTCAGCCTATTCTTTCTACGGGGGTTTAGGACTAGGCCTCTCATCCTTATTAGGTTCACGTGTTACTAATCCGTAGACTCTTAGGATTGTTGGTTTCATGCCTCAGTTCAGTTTCTACCTTCCAGTATGTTGATTAGTTGGACCCGAAACCTTGATATGATGTTGTTGAGTGGCTATGCTATCATTTGTATGATGTCTCAATTTTTTTTGAGCATTTACAATTGTTATGCTCCCCGATTTCATCTAGAAATCTTAATGCCTTTGCATTATCTCGTGTTTCAGATGTCTGACCGCACACCTCATCAGGTGGTCCATTTGACCCGGTGCATTAATGTGCCAGGTCACACGGCCATGTTGGTCCGTGTGTTGACCGAGAGTGGCTACCATTGGTATCCCGGGTACACTATGGAGGAACAGTACCGGGATTTCAACTAGAGTCAATTTTTCTGCACAGTCCGGATATACCCTTGATATCCCGGAGCTACCGACCCCATCCATTGGTCGTATGGACTCGGGGTTACCATTGAGATGGCAGTGCAGGATGCCGCTTACTCGATGATGTCTATCTTCCGGGCTAGGCATGCCCTGCTGCTGAACACTGAGTTCTGCTACATGCCAGCCTCACTTCCTGGAGAGGAAGGCTACTACACTAGTATGTATACTGATGCCGCTCATGAGGAGCCGCTACTTTAGACTACCACTCAGATGCTGGAGGATAGGGACCGTGAGGTCCGTGCCCTTCGGATGGAGCTTTATATCACTCGAGCCGCCCACTGGGCCACTCCGACACGGCTTGCACCTACAGTGCAGGCCGGATATATGGATATGCGGGATTTGTACCCCGTGCGGACTCGTCTGCCCAATCATATGGATTGGCGTGACGTTGGGGGTATTACACCTCCACGTGGGCGTTGCTTACCACCACCAGCGGGACCGAGGCCGCATCCGTGTCCCTATGGTCCACGGCCTTCACGTACTCGAGAGTTTCCAGATCCACATGTTCCACTTAAAGGCTACGGGGGTAATCTTTACGAAGATTACTACGGAAATGTCTGAGCTAGACCTTGGTAGTAGTAGTATCGTGGTAGTTGTATTTCCACAGTCCTGCGTGTCTTGTGGAATATGACTTAGTGTGTACTGAGTTCCGGTGCCTTTGATGAGATGTATCGTCTTTCACCGCAGTTGTACTTTAACCTTGGCTTGTACTAAACTATGTATGGTGTGTATGACCAATGGTGTATATATGGCAGTTTCTATACTACCATGTCGTACAGATGAACATCTCTGCATTCCGTGTCATCCATTACATTCTGCACTCCTATGTCAAAGTTTTGCCATCCTTGTCTAACCCGTTGTTTTGTTTTCCTAGGATGGTCAACACTCGCAGCACCCCTGCTGCTCAGGAGCAGGGTGAGGCCAGTGGGGCTAGAGATGAGAATCTCCCTCAACCACCCTCCTTGGCTGAAGTTATGCTGGAGGGAGAAAGGTACAAAAGGGAGACCAACCGTCTGCTGGAACGCATAGAGCAGAATACTACCTTTCGCCAAAGGAATGACGTGGTGTCTATTAATGACTTAATCAAGATGTACCCACCAAAGTTCCATCATTCCGCTGAACCTCTTGATGCGGATGACTGGCTTCGCAGTATCACCCACAAGCTACATTCTGCCCGTGTGGCCGAAGCTAACAAGGTTACCTACGCTGTCTACCATCTTGAAGGCCCTGCTAGCCTTTGGTGGGAAAACTATGAGGCTATGCGTCCTACTGGCCAGATCACTACTTGGGCAGAGTTCAGTGAGGCATTCCGTGAACGTCACATTCCGGAAGGTCTCATGGATCGCAAGCGGGAGGAATTTTGCAATTTCACGCAAGGCCTGCTAACCGTGGACGTCTATAGTCGTGAGTTTGGCAACTTGGCATGCTATGCTCCCGAAGAAGTGTCCACCGATGCCAAGAAGCAGGCGAGGTTCCGCAAGGGACTCAGCCCTAAACTTCGCAGAGATCTACTTCTGCACGAGTGCACCTCCTTCCATAAGCTAGTGAACAGAGCCATCAGTGCTGAGACAGGTCAGACTGATTATGAAGCCACACGCAAGCATCCTCGTGATTTTGGTTCCTCGTCCGGCTCTGGCTCTCACAAGCGCCGTGTGTGGGTTCCAAACACAGCCCTGCCACCCAGGTTCACTCTGAGGCCATCCTATGAGGCGCCTCGCCCAATCCAGCAGTATGCACTGCCCAAGACTTATGGAGGACCATCTGCCAATATTGCTCCACGCACTGGCACTGTGACATGCTTCAAGTGTGGAGAACCAGGCCCGTACATGCGAGAGTATCCTCAGAACCAGCCAGGAAGGTCCGTTGGCCGTGGTAAGCCAACAGGCAAGGTGAACTATGTCAAGCCAGCCACCACTAGACGTGGTCATGTCAACTATGTCTCTGCTGAGGAAGCCTATGAGGATCCTAACATCGTCCTTGGTATGCTCCTTGTTAACTGCCATCCGGCATCTGTTATTTTCGATACTGGAGCATCTCATTCGTTCATATCTAAGAGCTATGCTCGAATGCACCACATGACATTTTGTGACATGCCCACCACCATGGAAATTCAAACTCCTGGCTCAAGATGGCTAACCTCTAGGGTAAGCCATGGGAATGAAATTCTTGTCAATAGACTTGTTTTTCTTGCATCCCTAATAGCTCTCAAGTCCTCGGACATAAACATCATCTTGGGTATGGACTGGATGACATCTCATTACGCCAAGATTGATTGCTATAGTAGGACTGTTCCACTTACACACCCATCCGGGAAGACAGTCAATGTTTTGGCCCGAATGGCTGAGCGTCAGCTCTACTCTCTTAATGCCAGCCCTCTACCAGAACTCGAAGATATCCCAGTAGTCCATGACATCCCGAATGTCTTTCCAGAAGAACTGCCAGGTGTTCCACCTGACAGAGATGTAGAGTTCGTGATAGATCTTGTTCCAGGAACAGTCCCAATCTCTAGAAGACCCTATAAGATGGCACCACTAGAACTAGCTAAGCTTAAGAAACAACTCGATGAGTCCTTGAAAAGGGGTTTCATCCGTCCTAGTTCTTCTCCTTGGGCTTGCCCCGTCCTCTTCATCAAGAAGAAGGTTGGAATGGATCGGATGGTTGTAGATTATCGACCTGTCAATCTGGTCACCATAAAGAACAAGTATCCGCTCCCCAGGATCAACGACCTGTATGATCAGCTCGTTGGATCCTCAGTCTTTTCCTAAATGGATTTGAGGTTGGGCTACCATCAGATCAAAATCAAGAACGGGGACATTCCCAAGACGGCCTTTGTCAAACATTATGGCCAATACGAGTACACAGTCATGTCCTTCGGGTTAACCAATTCCCCAGCCACTTTCACCCGGCTAATGAATTCTACATTCATGGAGTACTTGGATAAATTCGTCATGGTATACCTCAATGATATACTCATTTACTCCAAGAACAAGGAAGATCATGCCGAGCATCTAAGGTTGGTATTGACGAAACTTCGAGAGCACCGCCTTTATGCCAAATTCTCCAAGTGTGAATTCTGGTTGCCAAAAGTGACCTATCTAGGCCATGTAATCTCTGGTAAGGGTATTGCTGTCAATCCCGGGCGAGTTTAGGCCGTCCTTGATTGGACTCCACCTGAATCGGTCAAGCAAGTTAGGTGTTTCCTTGGCTTAGCGAGCTATTGCCGACGCTTCGTTGAGAATTTCTCCAAGGTTGCTAAACCTCTAACTGAACTCCTCAAGAAAGATAAAAAGTTCGAGTGGACCCCACAGTGCGAGTTCAGCTTTCAGGAACTGAAAAGACGCGTGGCATCTGCTCCCATACTGGTACCACCAGACTTTTCCAAGGACTTTATTATCTATTGCGACGCCTCGCGACAAGGACTAGGTTGCATACTCATGCAAGATCGTCAAGTGATTGCCTACGCATCTCGACAGTTGCGTCCACATGAGGACAATTATCCCATACATGATCTAGAGCTTGCTGCTGTAGTCCACGAACTCAAAACATGGCGACATTACCTTCTTGGTAATCGTTGTGAAATTTTCACTCATCACCAAAGTCTGAAATACATCTTCACCCAACCGGATTTGAATCTCAAGCAATGACGTTGGGTTGAGTTGCTAACAGATTACGACTTAGGATTCACTTACACCCCTGGGAAGGCCAATGTCATGGCCGACGCACTAAGTCGTAAGTCTTATTGTAACAATCTGATGTTACAACAAGGGCAACCACTTCTCCATGAGGAATTTCGTAAGCTTAACCTTCACATTATTCCTCGATGATTCCTTTCCACCTTGGTGGCGAAACCTACCCTTACGGATGAAATCATAGCTGCCTAGAAGCAAGATACAGGGATTTCCTGAATCAAGAGAAACATTCATAAAGGAGTTGCGGGTAGTTTATCCATTGATAATAGAGGTGTTGTCTTCTTCAAGAACCGTTTAGTGGTTCCCAAGAACCAACATCTACGGCAGTTGATCCTTAAGGAGGCTCATGAATCTCCTCTCGCGATTCATCCCGGTTGTACCAAGATGTATCGGGACCTACGCTAGAGGTTCTAGTGGACTAGGATGAAGAGAGAAATCGCTCAGTTCATTGCTAACTGCGATGTTTGCCGTCGAGTTAAAGCAGAGCATCAATGGCCTGCTGGCACCCTTCAATCTTTAGCTATTCCTGAATGGAAATGGGATAAGATTGATATAGACTTCATTACCGGGTTTCCCAGGACCAGAAAAGGGAATAATGCTATCTTCGTTGTTATCGACCGCCTCTCCAAAGTAGCCCATTTCCTGCCTGTTCGGGAGAGTATAACCGCTAGCCAACTAGCAGACTTGTATATCTCTCGGATAGTTTCTCTTCATGGTGTTCCATTGGAGGTTAACTCAGACCGTGGAAGTCTTTTCAACTCTCGATTTTGGGAAAGTTTCCAAAATACTATGGGGATCCGTCTCTCTTTTAGCACCCCCTTTCATCCTCAGTAAAGTGGTCAAGTAGAGCGAGTCAATCAAATTCTGGAAGATATGCTCCGAGCCTCTGTCATCTCATTCTGTATGGATTGGGAGAAATGTCTTCCTTTCGCCGAATTCGCTTATAACAATAGTTATCAATCTAGCTTGGGCAAGGCTCCCTCCGAAGTTCTGTATGGATGAAGGTGTCGAACGCCTGTTAACTGGTCAGAAACTGGGGAAAGACAATTCTTTGGTCCGGATATGATCCAGGAAGCAGAAGAGCAAGTTCGCATCATTCGTGAGAAATAGAAAACAGCCCAATCTCGCCAAAAGAGCCAATATGATCGCCAACATAAGGCTGTGACTTACGAAGTCAGTGATAAGGCTTACCTTCGGGTTACTTCTCTTAAGGGAACCCATCGCTTCAGTATCAAAGGCAAATTGGCTCCTCGTTACATTGGTCCTTTTCGCATTCTTGCTAAACGAGGAGAAGTTGCCTACCAATTGGAACTACCTCGGCATCTTTCCAGAGTTCATGATGTCTTCCACGTCTCTCCACTCAGGCATTGCTTCTCGGATCCTATCCGCGGAGTGGACCACAAAACGCTTGATCTCCAGGATAACCTCACATATCGAGAATACCCCGTTCGTATTCTTGACCAAACCGAGCGTACCACTCGACGTCATAATATCAAGTTTCTCAAGGTTCAATGGTCACACCATTTCGAGAACGAAGCTACTAGGGAAAGGGAGGATCGTCTTCGACTTGAGTACCCCACCCTTTTTTCCGGAGGAACCTGAATCTTGGGACGAGATTCTTTTCAGTGGGGGTGAGTTGTCACATCCCTAGTCTGTGCCTACTTTAGGACTAGCTAGAGTGTGCTTCATGTTTAACTTTTCCAAAAACTTGAAATGGGGATGACAGAAACCCCAGCACCCCTCTTCTTTCAACTAGGGTTTAATAAAATCTTTTCCAGTGTACCCAAAATGCCCTTAAAAAATGTTCATCATCTTTGCCTTAGTCTCAAACCTCTGACAAAAATGGTGCACAATTTTCTAGGACATCCTAAGGTCACTGGATTAATTCATATTGTATTTGCATTTGGGCATTTAAATGCTATAAAATATTTTAAATGCCCAAATAATCATAAACTAAAATGTTCCATGTTGTTTATATTATATACATTGGACATGGTCAGTTTCATGATTTATAAAAATGTTCTAGCATTTTTATTAATTCAACATAGTTGTAAAAGAAAACAAAACAGAAACTAAATAGAAAAGAGAGGAGAGAGAGACTTACATGGCGGCCCAGCTGGCCGGCCCAGCCCAGCAGCCGCTCCACGCAGCTGCTTGCTCTCGCCAGGCAGGCAGAGAGGAGCATGCCGGCGAGCCTGCGGGCACGACGCAGCTGCCTGCCACCCTGCTTCACTCCCCCGGCCTCCATGACGCCTGGTTCGCCTCCACGTCGTCGCCTAAACCCTCTGGACACCGCACTCTCCCCCTGCCTCTCTCCCTCGCCCTCTCCTCGCCATGGCCTACGCGCCCGCGAGCTCACCGCCATCGTAGCGGCAGCCACCTTCTCCCCACCGTCGCCTCGCTCTGTCAGGGAGCACCGCCGTCGTCTGCTACGTCGAACAGGCCGAGCCCCGAGCGCTCGCATGCTCTGCTCCGCCACCATCGATGTCGTCTTCAACCTCGGCCGCCGGAGATCCCCTTAGCCATCGCCACCGCACCAGTTCGTCCCCGAGCTCGCCGACCAGCTCGTCGTCTCTGCTGTGAGCTCCTGTCCGTCCCCGTCCTTCCAGATTGCCCTGCCGTGCACAACAGGCACCGCAACAGGCTTGCCCGCCTGCGCCGCCACGCATGCTCGTCGCCGACGTAGCTCCGGCCACCTAATGGCCAGGCCGTCATGCCCATCGTCTTCACTGCTTCAGGTAGATGATGTAGGACCACCCCACGAGCCTCCACGAGCACTGCACCACCGAGTTCGTTACCGCCCGAACTCCAGCCGCCGCTGGACTCGTCGCCGGCGTCGTTTCCGGTGACCTCGAGCTCCAAGTCGTGCACCACTCGACGTGGCTAACTACCAGCTCCACGTAGGAAGACTCCGCTGTCCATTTGGTCGCCGGAGGGCGAAACCCGCAGCCTCCGCCGCGTCTGGACGTCGTCGGCGGCTAAACGCCGGTAAGTCAACCCAGTTTGACCAGGGGTTTGACTCCCCAGGGTAACTGACATGTGGGCCCTGCCTGTTAGTCAATCCTAGGTTAGCGCTTAAACTAATCCTAATTAGTTAGTTAACTAACTATGACACTGACCAGTGGGTCCCACTGGTCAAGTTCGACCTAGGCCACCCAGTTGACCTGCTGGCGTCACTGTGATGTAGTGCTGATACAGTAAACTCTTTTCTGGATTTTAAATAAATCAGCAATGATTTATTTATTTCAGAAAATGGCCTTGTAGATAGTGAGGCTACACCAAGCCTGTTTTCTTTCCAAGTTGTCTGTACTCGGACAAGTTAGCTTCCGCTTGTGCTTGTATGCTTGTATGACTTGAATGTTGGGTCATGTGACCCCTATCTGTATGGATATGTTATGTATGGCTCTTCGGAGCCTCTTAAATAAAGTACTTTGAGTCATAGAGTTCTGTTGTGATGCAATGTTGTATTTGCACATATTGAGCATATTGTGTGTATGTTATTGAAATGCTTGATATGTGTGGGATCCGACACCTAGTTGTTTACCCTTGGTAGACTATCTTACAGGGAAATGCCTCCTAGTGCTTCCATTGAGCCTTGGTAGCTTGCTACTGCTCCGGAACACGTAGGCTGGCCGGCATGTGTCCTTCTTCGTTCCTGTGTCTGTCCCTTAGGGGAAATGTCACGCGTTGTTCCTTTAAGTCCATGTAGCTTGCTACGACTTGGGTTCATATGTTGATGACCGACACGTTCGTTGCTGGGTCATGGATGCATGTCTCTATAATTTAGTGCCACTTTTGGTTTATAACTAGCCATGTCGGCCCGTGTTCTCAGTCATATGGATGCTAGCGACACTATCATATACGTGTGCCAAAATGCGCAAACGGTCCCGGGCCAGGTAAGGTGGCACCCGTGGTGATACCGTGTGTGAGGCCGCTAAGTGATATGATGTGTTACATGCTAGATCGGTGTGACTTAGGATCGGGGTCCTGACACATGGCAACAATAGGAAGCCGACAAACAGGAATAGCCATCGAGGAATAGCTAAAGAACGAGACAACTAGCATAGGGACAGATAGGGGTGATATCGGGGAACGGTCATCTTGCCTGGTAAGTTGTCGGAGGGAAGGTAAGACGGCTCCTCAAACTCAGTCTCGACAAGATCCTCGAACTCGGTATCAGCTACCGACTCTACCCAACACAAGAGCACAACAATGGCACAATATCAAACACGGTGCAATGCACAATCAACATGATGCAAGACACGACAAGGGATACAAGTACGATATGCGTATGCATGAGGATGCTCTCGTGCCTAAGGATAATATGATGGAAATGGCTTCATCTTGGGTAACCAAGCAAGCCACTGGATAGATTGGAAGATTTAGGTCGAAATCGATACAAAGTTCATGGAAAACGGATGCACAGTTTGCAAATGACAAGCAAAACAAGATGCAATGCAAAACTGCAGTTATCAGCAACATGGCATCTTTGGAGTAAGAAATAAATATGCTACAGAACCCAAACATGAAGACAAAAGGCATGGATGTGAAATAGACATGATTCTTAACAAGCATGAATTTATAGCGCATCGAAAAACTTGCTGGAACACAATTAAACAAGCATGACAAGATTCAATAAGTTTACAGATTTCTCAGACTTGGTGAAAATTACAAGGCATGGCAGAAATTACAACAAGTAGGCATGTTTGCAATCTTGTGCAACTCAACTCAAAGCATAGCATGGCATGTTAATATAACCAACAGCAAGAAGACATATTTGAGAAGCTAAAAAAACCTACAGTAAGCCAACTTGGCTAACAAGAGCATGGATAGCGAGAGCATAACATATACATCAAGAAACACCCACTGTACAACTTTAAACATGCACAACAATGACGGTGGCATCATGGAAACATGGCAACAAAATTAACAGAGTCATACTTAGCAGATATTTATCATCACGATGACATGTTAACACGCTTGTTGCACTCATCTAAAGACATATCATGGCATGAAAATGAATCTATCATGTAGATCACATTCCCATGAGCAAAACTCATGTTGACACCTAGCTCATATGACACATGGATTAATATGCACAAGCAAGACAAAACATCATCTCATAACAAGTTCAGAAACTTATCAGCCAAATGCACTTTTGCAATTGAGATAAACATAGAGTAATGCATTATATCATGCAAGAAAATACAACCATCTTGAAGAGCATCACAAGACGAAAATCTGGACATATCATTCACTCAATTCGGACCATCATGCACAAAGTTACTAGCTCATGAACATGCCAACAAATTTACACAGACAACAAATGCTGAAACAGTTACATCACGATGCACTTTTGCCACGAAGATTAAGCCAACTAGATGATAACTATCATGCATGAAACTGATGCTAACATGTAGAGAACTTCGAGAAGAACATTTCGATATATCATATGCGCAAAACGGAGCACCGAGCACAAAGTTACCACATGATGAAGTGGGCATACAAATTACTCAGATCCGGGACTTATGTAATGCCCGGGATGGGACTATATCTCCTACGTGTCGAGGCACGACTTAGAGACATAACCCCATGCTGGAATGATCGCAAGTTTGGTATCTTTGCACAACTCATGTAAAAGATGTGGATGGAAAACATAAAATAGTTGGCTTACACTCGCGACGTCACACAAATACATTACATGTCCAAATCATCATTCAATAAAACATCACAACCCATCTAAGGGTAAAATCCAAATGACAAGATACCAAACATAATTTAAAACCACAGGTCGAATCGAATCCTAGTAGAAGTCCACTACTGATCATCAGGATAACGAACATAGTAACGGCTACGCTCCTCGTCGTACTCCCAGTCTAGCTCGGTGCCATCACCTGGATAGCTCACCATCGGACCTGCATCTGGGTTGGTGAAGTAACTGTTAGCCAGAGAGGACTCAGCAATCCCGTTCCCGGGTAACACGACTATTTAAGCCTTGGGTGTGGACCAAGGCTGAAGAAAGAATAAGTGGTTGCAGCAGCACTAGCCTAGCTTACGTATAAGAGAGCGAGAAGAGAAGGCGCCTCGGTCGAGAGATGATCACTAAGTGATCCTAAACTAATCAAGTCAAACATAACCCCACCGTGTTCATCTCCCGAAACCCCGTTCGGAAAATGACAGTCACGGTACACACACTGGTAGTGTATTGGAACAATGTGTCAAGTTTTCTACAACCGGATATTAACAAGCTCCCATCTGCCACATAACCGCGGGCACGGCTTTCGAAAGTTCATAACCCTGCAGGGGTGTTCCAACTTGGCCCATGACAAGCCCACGATCCGCGGAGTCGCAACTCCAAGGTGGGAAGACCCGAGTATTCTCGGAATCCCATGCTCAAGATACTCCGACTAAGGTAAGGCTAATCCAGCAAATCCTCCCAGCGTGTCGACACCCTGATAGTAGCCGCACGTATCTAGTCTCAGGACACGACCGGATGGGCGAAGCTACAGGTGTATGCCAGATACCTCGGGTTTCCCCAAGGCGGCCCCGCAGGCTCCCCGTTTCGGACCAACACTCATGTGGAGCACTAGCCCGGGTTTGTTGATTAAGAAAGAGGGTTAATTACTCCCTATGCAAGTTTATTAGTTATTAGGCAAATAGCACCAATGTTGGGACTTTCTGGAAAAGACTTAGCACTTAGCGGTTTATCGAGGGGGGCCCATAACCCCAACCGTGTGAGGAACGCATAATCAAGGAACATAACACCCGTTTATACGGTTCCTAAAGGCATGAGTGGAACAAAACACCAAGCAAAAGGCTTAGCCATCCACCCATTGCCAATATATAGATGATTTCATTTAAGCATTTATATAGTGTGATATAACCCAACAAACTTCAACATGGAGCAAGCATCTTCAACTTCACCTGCAACTAGCAATGCTATAAGAGGGGCCGAGCGAAGCGTACTTAGCCATTCAACGGTTTGCATAGGTAGGGTGGTTAAACAGGGTCATGGTTACAAGTAGGAGGCTAACATGAAAACATGGGCATTGAGGCAAAACTATAGAGCGATACTCTAGCAATAGGCAAAGATAGTAATGTTATAGGGGTTCGGTCATCTTGCCTGAAGAGTTGTCGTTCGGATCGTAAGAGGGGTCCTCGTGCTCAACCTCGATAGTAACCTCGTGCTCGTACTCGTACTCGGTCTCAGCTCCCGGCTCTAATCAACACAACCACACAAGGCACGAATCAACAAGATGCAATGCGCACACAAAAATTATGGATGCATGACTTATGCACTATGAGAGCAAAATGAGCATGACAATATGCGATCAAGCAAAATGCTTCTAAACAAGATAACAATAGGATATTATGAATCTACACGAAAAATCAATCAAGTTTCATATAAGACTTGCTGCAATCGGAGCTACGGGCTAAAAGTTACACACAAAACAATAAACATGCGAAAGCTGAAAATTACAGCAACATAGCAACTTCGGAGCACTAGATAAATAAGCTACAGCACTCAAACATCATGGCAAAGAGCATGAACATAAACTAGACATATCCTACAGCAAATAAGTCCATTGGTGCACCCCCAAAGGAGCCACAGATCAATAGCAACAAGCTTGGACATATTGAACTTGACAACAAAATCCTGACAGCAGTAATTTATTGCAACTTTGGAGCAAAAGTTAAATATGCTACAGCCACTCAAATAAGCATGTGAGAGCATGAATCGATATCCAACAATATATACTACAAGGAATCATCAAGAGTCACCCCAAAACTATCATGGATTGGCCTAGAACAACAAGCAAACATGGCATCTGGAAATTACAGATTCCAGACTTTTTGAAATTTCACTAAGTGTTAAAACAGCAGTTTCATCATGGCATCTTTAAGAGCAAGTTTAAGTCACCTCAAAACTAAACATGGCAAGTGGTAAGCACCACATCAAAGTACATATGATGGTGATTCCAAAACACCTAAGCATGCATCATGGAGATAAACACAACAGTAGCAATGAGCTCCTCAAGTTGGCATTTCATAACAAGTTTAACAACAAGCCACATGGCACTTTTCAACGGAGATAAACATGGCAAGATTAATTCTATCATGCAAGTCTAAGCAATCATCATGTAGAGCATGACAAGACGAACACGTGGACATGTCATTTGCATCATTCGGATAAACGAGCTAAAAGATACCAATATGCAAAGATGGCATAAAAACATCACTAACGGCAGTTTATAACGGGATGCACTCTTGCAACAGAAAAATAAGCACCTACATGATCTCAAACATGCATGGCACAAAGAAATGAAACGTAGTGCTAATCACCACGAACATCTGGACATGTCATTTGCACAAAACGGATCATCACACGAAAATATATCACAGTTTGAAAAATACATCAGCACACATAAACAACAGGGACTTAGGGAATTTGAGTCAACCTCAAGATCTGAAGGAAAAAGGAGCAAACGGGCCTCGGCCCGCGGATCTGGCGGTTGGAGACGGGCCGCGGCGGCGCTGGCCTAGCGCGGGAGCGGCGGACCGGGCCTCCGGGCGGTGGCGTCGGCGGAGCTGGACGGGCCGCTGAGAGCGAAGGCTGACGGCTGGCCTGCGGTGGCGTGGGCCTGGGGCGAGGCGGCTCGGTGCGGCCTCGGGCGCCTGGCGATCGGGCCGGCCCAGCGAGGCGGCGGCCTGGCTCGCGGAAGAGGCGAGGCAGCCTGGCGAGCGGGGGATGCGGCGAAGGGACTGGGCCGCGGGCTTCTGCGGGAGGCGGCTGGCGAACGGTAGCCCAGGCGGCGACGGGATCACGGCCCGGCGGATCTGGCCTGGCGCGGGAGGAGGCCGGCTCCCTGGCGAAGCGAGGCAAGCCCAGATCGGGCGATCTGGAGGGTGGAACGGCCCAGCGGAGTGGCGGCTCGGGGCGTTGACCCTGTATCAGATCGATCCAGGCGACGCGGTGGCTGGAGCTTCGAAGCCGGTGCTGGATTTCTGTGGTGGAGGGCGGCTCGGGCAGCCGGCCGGCCGTAGGAGGCGGCGGTTGTGCGGGAAGAGGCCGGATCTGAGGGCATGGGGCGCGGTGAGGGGTGGAACGGCGCGGATGAGAGGATGAGGTGGAAGGAGAGGTGTTTTCCGGCGAGGTGGTGGTGCTCCGGCGAACTCCGGCGAGATTCCGGCGAAACTCCGGCGAGGTGGTGGTGGCTGGAGGAAGGAGAAGGTGGGGGCTAGGGTTTCCTTGTTTTGGGGCAAAAATTGGGGGAGTGGACAAATATATAGGCACGAGGAGCTAGGGTTGTCCAAATGGAGTGCGGTTTTCGGCCACGCGATTAGAATTGGATGGCCTAGATGATAGGAGGGGTTTGGAGTGGTTTGGTGGGCTGTTGAAGGGGTGTCTTGGGCCTCAAAGTGGAGGCACTTTGAGCCCGAGAGAATATCTGTTGGGGAAGCAAACGAACTCCAAACGCGACGAGATTTGACAGGCGGGTTACACACACCAAAACAACAACACACGACAAGTCTCGCGCCAAACCGGTAACGTTACACGGCCAAACACCAAAGTAGGCCTACGGGACGCCACGGACACGTGAGGGAGCTCCGGAACGCGAAACGGACAACGGGAAGGAACGTGTGGAACCGGATGCAAACGACAACACAAATGCAATGCGATGCACATGACTACATGATATGAATGAATGCCACACACGCCACGAGAAAAGACAAAACCCGAAAAGAAAAAGAACCCGAAATGGAATAGATGAAGCCGGAGATATATTATATGCCGAAAAGGGAAAGTATTACATCCGGGGCATTACAAACTCTCCTCTACTACAAAAAGATCTCGTCCCGAGATCTAGGACTGGAAAAAGCAAGGGTACAAGGAACGAAGATGATCTTCTCGTTCCCACGTAGCTTCTCGGTCGGTATGGTGTGACCACTTGACTTTCAAGAATTTGATGGACTTGTTGCGGGTCTTGCGCTCGGTTTCTTCGAGAATAGCATCAGGATGCTCTCGGTAGGACAAATCTTGTTGAAGATCAATCTCTTCGAACGGAATCATGCGTTCAGGAGTCTTGAAGCATTTGCAGAGTTGAGACACATGGAACATATCATGAACATTGGCGAAGTTTGAAGGTAGCTCAAGTTGATAGGCTAGATCGCCTCTTTTGCCAAGGATCTTGAAAGGCCCGACGTATCTAGGAGCAAGCTTTCCTTTGATACCGAATCTTTGGGTTCCTTTCATCGGAGAAACACGGAGATAGACGTGATCATCAATGTTGAAGGCCAAATCACGATGCTTGCCGTCATAGTAGCTCTTCTGACGCGACTGAGCGGCCTT
>LR738715.1:474022553-474089637 GCA_902687465.1 Secale cereale
AACGAAGATGATCTTCTCGTTCCCACGTAGCTTCTCGGTCGGTATGGTGTGACCACTTGACTTTCAAGAATTTGATGGACTTGTTGCGGGTCTTGCGCTCGGTTTCTTCGAGAATAGCATCAGGATGCTCTCGGTAGGACAAATCTTGTTGAAGATCAATCTCTTCGAACGGAATCATGCGTTCAGGAGTCATGAAGCATTTGCAGAGTTGAGACACATGGAACATATCATGAACATTGGCGAAGTTTGAAGGTAGCTCAAGTTGATAGGCTAGATCGCCTCTTTTGCCAAGGATCTTGAAAGGCCCGACGTATCTAGGAGCAAGCTTTCCTTTGATACCGAATCTTTGGGTTCCTTTCATCGGAGAAACACGGAGATAGACGTGATCATCAATGTTGAAGGCCAAATCACGATGCTTGCCGTCATAGTAGCTCTTCTGACGCGACTGAGCGGCCTTAAGATTCTCACGTATGACTTTGCACATTTCTTCGGCTTCTGAGATCAAGTCATTGCCAAGAAGTTGACGTTCGCCTGTCTCAGACCAGTTGAGAGGGGTACGGCACTTTCTGCCATAGAGGATTTCAAACGGAGCTTTTTCGGCACTTGCTTGAAAGCTGTTGTTGTAAGAGAACTCGGCAAATGGAAGGCAATCTTCCCATTTCATGCCAAAAGATATGACACAGGCTCTGAGCATGTCTTCTAGAATCTGATTAACTCGCTCGACTTGACCACTAGTCTGAGGGTGAAAAGCAGTGCTGAACCTGATCTTAGTGCCCATGGCAGACTGAAAAGAGTCCCAGAACTTTGAAGTGAACAAACTTCCACGGTCTGAGGAGATGACTTGAGGAATGCCATGTAAGGACACAATTCTGGAAGTGTACAACTCTGCCAATTGAGCTGCATTGATGGATTCTTTGACTGGAAGGAAGTGAGCGACTTTGGTAAGCTTGTCAATCACCACAAAGATAGAATCATTCCCTCTCTTGGACTTAGGGAAGCCAGTGACGAAATCCATTTCAATGTGGTCGAATTTCCACTCGGGAATAGGAAGAGGTTGGAGAAGACCGGCTGGACGTTGATGTTCTGCTTTCACTCTTCTGCAAACATCACATTCATTCACGAATTGGGCAATCTCCCTTTTCATGCGTGTCCACCAGTAAGATTGCTTGAGATCTTGATACATCTTGGAGCTACCAGGATGAATGGAAAGGAGGGAATCATGTGCTTCTTCCATTATGAGCTTCCTGAGATCACCTTTGGGAACAAGAAGTCTGTCCTCGAAGAACAAGGTATCTCTCTCATCAACACGATAGCACTTGTATTTAGGAGTGCCCTTTGCAATACCATGTTTCACCTTCTGCACCATGGCATCACTGAGTTGGGCCTCACGGACCTGATCTTCCAAGGTAGGAGCAATTTGAAGATTTGCAAGAAAACCTTGCGGAACAACTTGGAGGTTGAGCTTCCTGAATGCTTCACAAAGCTCAGGCTGGAACGGCTTGATAAGAAGACTGTTGCAATATGCCTTTCTACTCAAAGCATCTGCAATCACATTCGCCTTGCCAGGAGTGTATTCGATGCTGGGATCATACTCTTGGATCATTTCAACCCAACGAGTCTGGCGGAGGTTCAGATTCGGCTGTGTGAAGATGTACTTCAAGCTCTTGTGATTGGTGAAGATGTCGACTTTTCTGCCCAACAGCAAATGTCTCCACGTAATCAAAGCATGTACCACAGCTGCTAGTTCAAGATCATGTGTGGGATAGTTCTTCTCACTTGGCTTCAGCTGACGAGAAGTGTAAGCCACAATTCTCTTGTCTTGCATAAGCACACCACCAAGTCCTTGAAGAGAAGCATCACATAATACTTCATAGGGCCTGGATTCATCTGGAGGAGTTAGAACTGGAGCAGAGACGAGCTTTGCTTTGAGAGTTTTGAATGCCACTTCACACTCTGGAGACCAAAAGTATTTGACATTCTTCTGCAGCAAGTTGGAAAGAGGCTTGGCAATCTTGAAGAAGTTCTCAACGAACCTTCTGCAATTGCTGGCAAGACCAAGAAAGCTTCGGAGTTGCTTGACGTTCTGAGGAGCTTCCCAGTTGACAATTGCTTCAACTTTCTCGGGGTTTACCGCAATACCGTCAGCTGAGATGATATGGCCCAGGTACAAAACCTTATCGAGCCAAAATTCGCCCTTGGAGAACTTGGCATAGAACTTATGTTCACGGAGTCGGTCAAGAACCAGACGTAAGTGCTTTTCGTGATTTTCTTCATTCTTGGAAAATACCAGAATATCATCCAGATACACAAGCACAAACTCGCCGGTGTAGGGGTTGAATATATAGTGCATCATTCTCGAGAAGGTAGGAGGAGCATTTGCGAGACCAAAGGACATGACTGTATACTCATATGAGCCGTAGCTCGTTCTGAAAGCAGTCTTGTGAATATCCTCCTCGCGAATGCGAATTTGGTGATAGCCCATTCGGAGGTCGAGCTTAGAGAACACTTTAGCTCCTTTGAGCTGCTCGAACAGTTCGTTGATTTTGGGGAGCGGATACTTGTTCTTTATCGTCTTCTTGTTCAATGGCCGTTAATCAACGCAAAGGCGCTCCGTGCCATCCTTCTTCTTGGCAAATAAGACACCACGGCCCCAAGGAGACGTACTAGGCCTGATCAGACCCAAACGTTCCTGTTCATCAAGCTGTTTCTTCAATTCCTTCAATTCTCCAGGAGAGAGCTTGTACGGACGCCGGCATGCTGGCTCAGTACCCGGCTCGAGTTCAATGATGAATTCCACCTGACGGTGTGGAGGCATGCCTGGAAGTTCTTCAGGAAAGACGTCTTGATATTCGTTTACCACCGGAATTTGAGAGATGGCATTAATCTCGCCCTTGTCATTGAGAGAGAAAAGCCTGATAGTGTTATCCTTGGAGGCGAAGATAATCACATCTTCATCAGGATGAGTAATCTTGACTTCCTTCCGTGCACAATCAATGTGAGCATCATGCGGAGAAAGCCAGTCCATCCCGAGGATGAGGTCAATGTCGGAATTACCAAGAACCACCGGTTTAGCCAGAAAGCGATAATCACCCATGCGAATAGAAACATCCGGAGCATATATATTAGAAGTCATACGTCTCCCCGGAGAAATGACTTGCAACCTCTGAGGCAAATTTGAAGTGACAACATCGTGCTTGGATGCAAATGGTTGAGACATGAAAGAACATGAAGCACCCAAATCAAACAACACTTTAGCTGGAAAAGAGTTAACTGAAAGGTTACCCAAAATCACATCAGAAGAATTCTCTGCTTGCGCTGCATTCATCAGATTGACCCTTGCTTGCTTGGGATTATGCTTGAAAATAGCTGAACTCACAGGTGGAGGAGGTGGAAGACGCTTTGGGTTCGGGCATCTGTTGGCATAATGACCCTTCTGGCCACACTTGTTGCAGACCACTTATGAGATAGGACGGAAAAGAGAACCACGTGACTTGGAACCTAGAGACTGAGACTGATTCTTCGACTGGTTGCTTGGGTTGGGTGGGTGGGAGAAACCACGACCACCAGCATTCTTGTTGTTGTTGGAGTTGTTGGAGTTGTTGTAAGGAGCTCGAATCACTGGAGGAGGAGGAAGCCAAAATTTCTGTTGTTTCACAGCCACTTGAGAAGATGAGGAGGAGTGAACGGCATCTCGAATCCTCTTTTTGGAAGCCTCCATCTTGAGCTGAGCCGCCTCTTGTTTCAAAGCCATGTTATAGAATTTGTCGAATTCATCGGGCTCGAACAAGGTGAGAGCAAGTTGAAGTTCATCTTTGAGACCTCCTCGGAACTGATAGATCTTGCTCTTGGCATCCGGAATGTCTTGCTTAGCATAGCGGGCGAGGTTTTGGAACTTGACATTATACTGGTAGACAGTCATAGAGCCCTGCTTCAGGTTGCGGAATTGCTCACGCATACCCTCGATGACACTTGTTGGAATGTGGTGAGAGCGAAAGTCCTTGCAGAAATCCTCCCAAGAGATCACACGACCTGGCCTGGAGTCTTTGTACTGCTGCCACCAGTCAGCTGCTTGGTCTTTGAGTTGGAAGGCTGCAAATTTCACATAGTCCTCTTCTCTTATGTTACTGCACTCAAAATGCTTCTTGATATCGGTTAACCAATCTTCAGTATCAAGAGGGTCGACACAGTAACTGAAAGCTTTTGGTTGATTGGCCAAGAACTGGTTGAGAGTAGCATGGTGCTGTTGGTTGAAGAAATTGCCTTGATTCCCTGGAACACCCTGATTAGCTTGATTAGCTTGCATCTGCTGCATCATCTGCATCAACATCTGAGTGTTCTGATTTGTAGTCTGCATAACCGCTCTCCAAGCCTCAGACGGAGGAGGAGGGGAAGGAGGACGATCTAGGACCTCTTCACCCTCTGGGTTAGCGTTGGGAACTTTTTTCGGAGCCATCCTGAAAGAGATGACCACGAATCAGCAATTGATTGAAAGAAGGTATAAGCTGAATCAACGGATTGAAATGCAACATAGTCTTCACAATAATCATTCGAACAAGAGGAACGAATGAAATTCTCAGTTTAATGATAACAACAATCTTCACGAGAAGCCACATAGGGGACAAAAGGTAAATAAGAAAAACACAAGGTACGGATGGAACAAACACAAGATAGGAGCTTCGTTCTAACATCTTTGTGCTGAAAGCTTATGAACGCGTTACGAAAGGGTTTTGCAATCCCCGGTTCAGCATAGCCAAGGACCCTTTAAGATGCAACTCCCGATCGAAACATCGGTCATAAAACCACTTCACTCAATGTAGAACCCCGAACTCGCTAACCTGCATTCGTTGGAAGAATGCCTACGATCTACTGGATAAACCCACCTATGAATTTCCGAAAGTTTCCAGTTATGCAATCAGGTGTTGGGGATACAGGGGAAGCACCGCGCAATCAACTCTAAACCTACATCCAGCTGTATCCATCCTTCAACACATAACCAGTCTTTCTCGGAAACCGTCTACCTCGGACCTTCGAAAAGCATCCACTATACCAAGCTATGGAAATACTCCCGAACTACCTCCCCAGTACTGGGTTATGTCGGGGTTATCTTGCCACTAACCGTATAGGAGAGATTTTCGATGTCGGCCGTCTTAAGTATTTAGTACTGCCGCGATATGCTTATGACGACAATACCCCGAAGCTCAACTCCCCGGGACACTGCCACAACCCCTAATGTCAGGAGGCATCGAGAAAAATATTCTCGTCAGAAGAATATCGAAACAATCCCACAATACTCGAGAGATTCCTATAAAAGTAGACGTCAGGAGTCCTCACCAGAGAGAAAGGGGATGAGAAGCAAAGAAATCCTACTCTCCGATATAAATATAGGACTCAAAAATATTTTCAGTGTGTGCCTAGACTCGACCGCCAACGATTCGATCAATCAGTGGGGGCTTCTAGGTCGGAGAAGGCTCTGACACCAACTTGTAATGCCCAAGATGGGACTATATCTCCTACGTGTCGAGGCACGACTTAGAGACATAACCCCATGCTGGAATGATCGCAAGTTTGGTATCTTTGCACAACTCATGTAAAAGATGGGGATGGAAAACATAAAATAGTTGGCTTACACTCGCCACGTCACACAAATACATTACATGTCCAAATCATCATTCAATAAAACATCACAACCCATCTAAGGGTAAAATCCAAATGACAAGATACCAAACATAATTTAAAACCACAGGTCGAATCGAATCCTAGTAGAAGTCCACTACTGATCATCAGGATAACGAACATAGTAACGGCTACGCTCCTCGTCGTACTGCCAGTCTAGCTCGGTGCCATCACCTGGATAGCTCACCATCGGACCTGCATCTGGGGTGGTGAAGTAACTGTGAGCCACAGAGGACTCAGCAATCCCGTTCTCGGGTAACACGACTATTTAAGCCTTGGGTGTGGACCAAGGCTGAAGAAAGAATAAGAATAAGTGGTTGCAGCAGCACTAGCCTAGCTTACGTATAAGAGAGCGAGAAGAGAAGGCGCCTTGGTCGAGAGATGATCACTAAGTGATCCTAAACTAATCAAGTCAAACATAACCCCACCGTGTTCATCTCCCGAAACCCCGTTCGGAAAATGACAGTCACGGTACACACGCTGGTAGTGTATTGGAACAATGTGTCAAGTTTTCTACAACCGGATATTAACAAGCTCCCATTTGCCACATAACCGCGGGCACGGCTTTCGAAAGTTCATAACCCTGCAGGGGTGTTCCAACTTGGCCCATGACAAGCCCACGATCCACGGAGTCGCAACTCCAAGGTGGGAAGACCCGAGTATTCTCGGAATCCCGTGCTCAAGATACTCCGACTAAGGTAAGGCTAATCCAGCAAATCTTCCCGGCGTGTCGACACCTGCTTTGTTAGTAACATCAGCAGTGCCATGTATACATACAAGAAGAGGTGATCCATCGGAATAAGTTGCCAAGCGCCACTGAGTATATGGGTCCTACTCGTCGTCATGCCCGTGATCATCACCATCGTCATCTCCCCCTTGGTTATATTTTTTTTTCAAGTATAGGTGGTGGAATGTTCACAGGACCTTGGAAACACAAGAAGGTTAATTAGTACCGTGATACTAACTAGCATTTATGTGGATGAAACAATTATAATTACGGTGGAAGACAAACGTACTGAAACAACAAGGAGTGGTGACAACAAACACAAGATGCTCGTATTGAATTGCATCACAGTACTCATTCGTGTCTAGAAATTGATTTTTAAGTAATATCCATCCATCCATGGAAGCAGAGACGGCAACAAGCTTGTCGAAGATAACAACAACAACATAGTTCTTGTAATCCCAAGAGCGGTAGGGAACTCGAGAAATTACTATCTGTCGTAGATGACAGTCATGATGATCGTATCAGAACGTACGTAGACTATCTATGTGCTGAACCTCATGGCAGTCTGAGATTTTTGGAAGTGGAACCCGGTGACGAGTGTACACATTCCCTAGTTCCCACTCGCAGTTGTTCCCAATATAAATAACCCAATCTCCATTTGCGCCTGCCCAGGCCTTACCCTTAAGCGATGGCATCTTAACATGACATGTATCATTATCAAGCGGCATCAACTTCTAGAATGCAAGCTTCCATCGTCCTCACAACGGCGAACAGGGTCATGGCGAAGAATATAGGGGACATCAATCTGCTCCTGAACTCTTGGGTTCTTTGTAATGATCCTATTTCTTGAGTCGAGAATGGTCTTGTACGAACCTGCCATGCTAGCCGAGGTGATGATGTCGCAGTGATCAATGAATTCCTCCACCACGTCATCTTTCAGATCGGAGCAAGAATAACGGAGTCATTTCTGGCATGTTCCCTCCATGGAGAAGACGATCAAACAATGGCAGAAGGAAGGGTGAAGGCAAATGGAGGGAGGAAGAGCATGCGAGAGCAGTTCCAAATCGAGAGGGGAAGGCGAAGAGGTGGTGGATGGTTGCCACGGTACAAGAAGAGGCTAGTGGGGAGTGGACGGTTGGCACAGAGGTCACACACTGACGACAAGGCCGAGTGAACCGCATGCCGTATATCGCACACACGTTGATCTGGCTGACCATTTCTTTTGTGTTGCCTAATCACAAACAGTTCATCCGAGTGAACTGTATGCTGTATATCGCACATACCTTCATCTGGTTGCCCGTTTCTTTTGTGTTGCCTAATCACAAACAGTTCATCCGACTAAACCGTATGCTGTGTATCGCACACGCCTTCATCTGGCTACCCATTTCTTTTGTTCCTCCGCATCGCAAACAGTTAATTGAACTGAACCATATGCCCTTCATCACACACGCAACTAAAATCTGAACTGTGTTTGATGCATCCATCTTCGCAAATGTTGTACACATTATTGACAGTTTTCATGCACCACCATTTGCGATGATTGCATCGCACACAGTTTCTCGAAGGGTCTCTGATCGTAGTGTCACGTTAGCAGCATCCTGCAGTATTGTGTAGTTGATTACTATATGGTTTATTTTGTGTAAGATTATATGTTCAGATCCATTATGCTATTTAATACCCCTCTAATATTGAGAATGTTTATAATTTGTGAGTAGTTACCTTTGTTCTTGAGGTCACGGGAGAAATCATGTTGCAAGTAATCATGTGAATTTGATATGTGTTCGATATTTTGATAGTATGTATGGTGTGATTCCCTTAGTGGTGTCATGTGAACGTCGACTACATGACACTATGTCACACCCTGCATTTTGTAACATGTTATTTGTAACTTTGAAGCATAAAAATTTGGACCAGCGAAAATTTTTAGCATCATTTGGCTTTTATTTGGAATTGAGTTTTCTTCAATTGCTTTTCATGTGCTCATTAAAGTCAACTATGACCTCTTGTAGATTTCATCTCCTTATCCAAAACTTCTGCCCAATGATCATGCCAAGTGTTATATAGCAGTATAGTATTTTCTTATAAAATTAATTTGGCCAAAAAGTATTTTATAAATTTAGTTTTCCCAAAAACCCCTGAATTGAGATTTGCACTGCAAGTACTTGATTAAGGGTGTGAAAACTTTTTCAAAAGGTTTATTTGAGACCTAGTAGTCATAGGACTCCCATAAACCACAAAGGTATAATTTTAAAAGTTATTTTCCTATTTTATTTAAAAGGCTTTTCTTAAGGCCAGAAATGGTCTTTAATAGGGGAAAATTATTTAACTGTTTCAAAAATATTTGCCAAAATTCAGAGAGACTCAGAGGACATATATTGTCCATATATAAGAGTTTCAACACTTGGTCATGTTCAAAATATTGGGCTAAACCCTCTAAAACCCTTTCTGGATACTTCAAGCTTTTGAAATATTTACAAAGGAATTTTTCTCCAAAAATTCCAGGGAAATTCTATCATGTCACATATGACATATGTGATGATCTTGCAAAGCCTCTTGCATTGGAGATCAAGGGAACCTCCTCAAACCCCTTCATAACCATTCTGTCCATATTTGAAGTTTGAGCAACTCTACATTGCCAAACTTGTCCAAATGCTCTCAAACTTGGTGCACATGCTAGGATAGCCTAATAAGGCACTTAGACCAAATGGCACAAGATTTGGAATAGAGCAACTTGATCAGATCACCTCAAAACCCTTTCTGTTCAAATGCAAATTTGAACAACTTTACATTACCAACTTTTTATCTGGAGCCTCAAACTTTGGGAGCATGATCAATACCCCAAATGATGATGCTACACCAAGTGGTGCATCAAGGGGAGATGATTAGCTTGACTCAATCAAGATGAAACTATTTCTGTTGATTTCTAGGGTTCACCAAAGTTGTATTGGCTAGTTTCTTCAAATGAGCCCAAATTTGGTGAAGCACCCTATTTTCTCATGCCTTTCAACCCTGTCAAGTGCCATGTCAATTGGATCTCATTTACTTGATCAAACCATGATCAAACACCTTCTGCAGAAATCTTAAAACCTCTACTTTTACCACTTTCACCTTTCTCCATGGCCTCAGCTCTTTACCACAGACTCATGGGGTTACTAGCAAGCCCCAGTAACTCCCCCAGCACCTCATCTCCATGATTGGGGGGTGAAACCTCAACTTTACCCTGCTGGACATCCCACTTTCACCATTTTTACCAGCACCCTCCCTCTCTCTCTCTACACCACAGAGCATCCAAGGCCTTAGGGCAATTCTTTACTACTCCCTCTACTCACCAGACACTGTTGGGCACGCTGGAATGGACCAAGCCGGCGAGAGCCTGCTGATGCCAGCCATACGCGCGCTCCAGAGCGCGTGAACAGTGCGGCTCACACGCTGGCTCGGGCCAATCGTTGGTCCCCGACCACCTCGAGCCTCCCCCTCGCGCCAGTCGAGGCGCCTCGACGTCCGCAACGTCACCGGCGCTGTCCCCCCTCCTCCTGCGCCCTCCAGTGAGCGTCGCCGCACGCGCACCGGCCGCCCGCTTCGGCCAATCTTCTGCTCCACACGCGCACGCCTCCCTGCTGCTCCCCCGCTCCTCCTCTTGCCTCAGCTGGGCGTGGGACTCGTCCAGCAACACCCCTGGCTCACTCCCGCAGCCTCCCGTGCGCTGTAGCGACGAGCCGGAGCTCGCCGGCGCACTGGACCACGGGTCCTCGTCGGGGCCCTATAAATAGGCCTCCCCGAGCCCTTCCAACACCATCACCAGCCTCACCACTCTTCCCTAGTCCCTCCTGCACCATCAGTTCAGCCCCGGAGCGCCCCTGCGCTCGGGATCGACCGGAGCTCCACCGCGTCGGGCCGCCGGCGATCTCGAGGTACAAGCCTCCCCGGCCCCTCCTTTCGCCCGTTTTGGAACCGCAGCTCGCCACTGACTCTTTCCCCTCTCTTTCCCCCTCTGTCCGCAGTCGGAAACGGCCGCCGCAGCTGACCTCCGACGAGCCTCCGCCGTCGCATCTCGTCGCCGGCGAACCACGGCTCCCCGCCGAGCCACACCACCACCGTTGCAACCGCAACACGACGCTGAACCCGACCCTGCCCTCCGTTGCCGTCGCCGTGGCCGGAGTCGACGCCGGTGAGCTCGCCGCCGCCGTGACCGCGGGGTTAGGGATGACAGGCGGGCCCCGCCTGTCATCATCCCACCTCTCTCCCCTCCTCTGAGCCACTGACCCACGGGCCCCGCCCGTCAGGTTTGAAACCTGACGTGCGCGCGCGCTGGCTCCGTGCGGCCAGGCCGAGCCGTTTGGGCCGTGCACTGTGGCCACTTCTGGCCCAGTGCACAGGAACCCTTTTTCTTTTTCTTTTCTGTTAATGTTTCAAACATTTATGCAGAAAAGAATATTGATCCAAATTAATTATTTCCAACTCCAAAAATCTTGTAATATTCCAACCTATTTAATGGTACTACTTTCATTCAAATCCATGAAACTTTTCTGTACTGTACAAATTTAAATTCAAATTTGAGCAGTATAACTCCTGTTCAAAAATCAATATGTCCTATTCTGCAACTCCAAAACTTCAACTAAGATTTTTCCCCATCTTAGAAAACTCTCTAGTATTTTACAAAAATGAGTTGACATTTTTCTGAGCACTTTGGTTTTTCTGTTTTATTTGTATTCTTATTTCTCCGTTATTATTATGCGACGTATAGATCCCGTATTTGACGAAGTTGCTGTGGAAGAAGAAGGAGAAGGACTAGAAGACTTTGAAGACCAAGCTAATCCAGGCAAGCAGCCCTTTGACCATGATACACTTGTTCCTCGGAACCCGTTGGTTTTCGATGCATGATGATTAGGGTTACGATGGTAACCTAGATGAACCACCACATGATGCATGCTTTATTGTTGATCTTGCTACATGCTAGATGACATGCAATAGTTGGTCTTGATGCTCATATGATGCATGTGTGATATGAACCCCCGTAGTGGAAACTTTGCATGAACCCATTGGGTGCCCCTAATGCCCGAGGGTGATGAAGTGTTAGGTCATCACTTGAGGAAGAAGTGATGTGCCAGTAATATCATGTGCATGGTGGAATGATGGATTAGATTTATGTGTGACTACCGTCCCAACCAAACATGTGCAACCACACTACCCCTTATGGGACGGGGCTTTATTGATTACTTAGGTCGATACTAGCATAGTGCCCGCATTACTAGTGACGGGAAGACTTGAGGTCTTTCCCGGGACGGGGTCGTGCTTGGATAGGCGGCCATGACTGTTTTTACAGGGCACCGGACACACCGTTGGTCCCTTCGAGTATGCGTAAACATTGAATTAGGGCATGTCCCGTAATCTATTGTTTGTACCCCAAGGCCGTGTGCCAACGAGTGGACTCTATGTTAATGTCGTCTAAGGAAAGGTAATGACCGGGTGCTTACCCCGGGTACTTGAGGTACCGCGGGTCGTGGATGACACGGAAGTTCCCCCGGATCTTGTGGGTAAAGTGCGCAACCTCTGCAGAGTGTAAAACTATTCGAATAGCCGTGTCCACGGTCATGGACAGTTGGGTGGTGCTACTTAAACTATGTCCAGAATTTTACTTCTTTGGTGATACATTGTGTGTGATGAGTCAAGATGGTGACTTGACTCAGTGAGATGAATTATATTCATGTTGATGTCGGTAACCTGTCTTCGAGGTTACGCGAGGTTATTGATGCATAAGCTTGATGATATCATATTATTCTAGCCTCTTGCTAGGTCGTTCATTGTTATCCAAATTGCATTGTTACTTGAACCACATCATGGGTTGCTTGCGAGTACATTCAACGTACTCATTAGCTTGCCACTGGTTATTTAATTGGCCAGGCATGGAAGAGCAGGATTATGAGGAAGAGTTCTTTGGAGACGACCATGCGAACTAGGACGCTATCCCAGTCAGAATGCCTGTAGGGTTAAGGCAGATGGCATGGGTTCTACCCGTTTTATCGAAGACTTCCGCTATTTGATTATTTGCTATTCAGCCCGTGAGGCTCTATCTATGTAAGACTTGGCCATAATGGCCTTAATTCGTGTAAGACTATTTGTATGGATGTAAGACTCTTGTTATTTTAGCTTCTGTGTGTTCAGTGAGCATTGATCTCTGGGATCACTGTACACGTGCATTCGGTGATCTCGACTCCCAAGTCGGGGTCCCCACAGAGCTGGTATCAGAGCCATCCTGACTGTAGGAAGCCTTAGTTAGCATGGGCGTTAGTTAGTTGAGACCCCTTTTTCAAAACCTTCTGAACCTCTCTTCTTTTCTAAACCTGAGATTTCCTCTGCTTATTAACCCCTCCTATTCCACCTTTGTAGATGGCCGCTGTTCCCGAAGAGCACCTGACCACTGGGTTTCCCCTGCTTCTCGAGGATAGCCTCCAGGAGTGTCAGTTCCACCGAGCACCCATCCTCACCTACCACGAGCATTGGGTGAGCGATACTGAGGTGGAGTACCACGTGGAAGTGATTGTGAAGGCAAACGAACCTCCCACAAGTTGGTTCTTCGAGGGACCCCAGATGACGACACTACCACTCGCTGCCGAGGCTGCTGCACTCAAGGCACTAACCCGTCTCCGCGAGCTTCTTCCGGAGATGGCCGCCAAGATGGCAACTCGCTTCTCACCTTACCGGAAGGAAGGTGACGAAGAAAGCAGCGCACTAGCACCTCCACTGAAGGATGGACTCTCGCTTCGGTTCCAGACCTACTTCAGTCTATGTGCCGACAGCTTGGCACAAGACTTGGCCTCGGAATCAATGAAGCTTCGAGAAGAACTTTACAAGACCAAGGCACTTCTTCGTCGAGCTCAAGAGAAGGCGAGCAGGATTAAGAAGGAAGGAGCACCTTCTGGACAATCCGCTATCGCATATCGAGGCGGAAGAGCCTCCGAGGATGTGTCTTCCAAGGGTGAAGAACCATCTCGACGACGCCGGATGACAGCAAGGGAATACCGCAAGCTTTTCCCTGCACCACCGTCGAAGCACCGTCGTATCCAACTCCTTCACTCCCCCACTCCCTCAAGTGACAAGGGAGCTCAGTCAGATGAAGACAAGGAGGAAGACCCAGAAGAGCCGGAATACGCGACCGAGCATTCCGCCGCTTAGGCATTATTCGCTACTCGGATATGCCTATCGTAACCTCTATGGTAGGATAGGTCGTGTAACCCCTATGCGCAGTCGAGTCCTTGTATGGTTCATATGAAACCATCTAGAATTTGCTTTTGTTGTGTCTGGATGTATGTCGTATTCTTCCTTCGGGAATGTGTAAACGACTACATCACCCATTTGGATTTTAATGAATGTGTTTTGGCCTTTCGGCCCTTGCATGATTTGATTTAGTGTCACACCCACCCCCTTACTAGGCACCTATCTATCTTGCTTTTCCTCTTCCGAGTCATGAGACCTTTTACCGCTCCAACAGGATGCCTGTTGTAACTCGTACTGGTACCTCTACCCAGCAGCCCGAAGCCGGAGCATCCTCTCAGCCAGAGGCAGACCACGACCAAACCAACGACCAAGCTCCACCACCTCCTCCAAGCATGGACATGGCTCAGCTTCTCCAAGCTTTCCGAGAGGAACGCCAAGCCAACACTGCAGCTCTTCAGCTGATTGCTCAAGCTGTTGCCAACAACCGCCAGCCGGCGGGGAATGGCAATGGACGTTCCACGTTGGCAGAGTTCAAGAAGCATGCACCGCCAACCTTCATCGAGACTGCTGAACCCCTGGATGCTGATGACTGGGTCCGTTCCATTGAGGAGATTCTGGAACTAGTCGGATGCACCGAAGATCGCGAGAAGGTGGCTTATGCAGCCCACTGCCTCGGGGGAACCGCAACAGCTTGGTGGGATGGGTTCAAGGTCATGCATGCTGAACAAGACATCACTTGGGTTAACTTCAAGGCAGAATTCCGCAAGGCCCACATTCCTTCTGGAGTCATGGCTATCAGAAAGCGCGAGTTCCGAGACCTGAAGCAAGGAAGTGGCACTGTCAAGGAATACATGCAGAAGTTCAGTATTCTGTCAAGGTATGCCCCTGAGGATGTCAGCACTGATGCTGCCAAAAGGGAGCGCTTCATGGAAGGCCTTAACCAGACTCTGCAATATTCGCTTGTCGTGTGCGACTGCCCGTCTTTCCCTGGCCTGGTGAACAAGGCACTTATGCTTGAAGACAAGCGGCGTGCTTTGGAAGACTCTCGCAAACGCAAGTTGATCAGTAAGGGAAGTTCCAGCAACCAGAAGCCTCGTCCGTGGCAGTCAGCCCCGGCCAAGCCAACCTATCAGCAGCCGAGAGCTCCTGCACCTCGTGCCAATCCTCAGCCTCAGCAGTATGCCAACCCCAGGCCAGCTTTCAACCCCAATACCAATGGTGGCAACAAGATCAACACTCCAAATCAAGTCACTTGTTTTGGGTGTGGTCAGCCCGGACACATCTCCAGGGTGTGCCCCAACAAGAAGCCTGATGCCCCGCGCCCCAATGCGCAGAACCAGGGACAAGGCCGTGGAATGCCACCAAGGAACCCAGCTCCTCGTAATCCACCGAACTATGGGAAGGGGCGTGTGAATCACGTCACTGCTGAAGAAGCCCAGGAAGACCCGGACGTCGTGCTGGGTACGTTCCTTGTCAACTCAGCACCTGCAACTGTCTTGTTTGATTCTGGAGCAACGCATTCATTTGTCACTCAAAGATTTGCATTAAAAAGTGGCATGACCCCTACACCCCTGAATAACCCTATGGTGGTACAAACCCCCGGAGCCGAGATGAGAGCCAAGATAGGCTGTAAAGGAGTCAGTATTACCATTAACGGTGTAGACTTCCTAGCAGACCTTATCGTCCTGAGATCGCAAGGCTTGGATGTGATCTTAGGCATGAATTGGCTCAGCAAGCACCAAGGCTTATTAGACTGTGCCAATCGGACAGTCACTGTGACCAATGATCAAGGTGTAGAAGTCAAGTTTGCCCCCAACTCCTCTTCCGCTCAAGCCGCTAAAATCAACTGTCTGTCTGAAGTTGGGCTAGACCAAGTACCGGTGGTATGTGAGTATCCTGATGTCTTTCCGGATGAACTACCGGGAATGCCCCCTGACCGTGACATTGAGTTCATCATCGAGCTCGTGCCCGGAGCAGGACCCATCTATAAGAAGCCTTATAGAATGGGGACGGAAGAACTAGCCGAGTTGAAGAAGCAGCTAGAAGAGCAGCTAAGGAAAGGATTTATCCGCCCGAGTGCCTCCCCTTGGGGATCTCCTGTTCTGTTTGTGGCAAAGAGGGACGGTACCATCCGCTTATGCATTGACTATCGTTCCCTCAATGAAGTTACAATCAAGAACAAGTACCCACTTCCCAAGATCGAAGATCTGTTTGATCAACTCAGCGGAGCCAAGGTATTCTCCAAGATCGACCTCAGATCTGGATATTACCAGCTGAAGATCAGACCCCAAGATATTCCGAAGACGGCATTCGTAACCAGATATGGCCTGTACGAGTGCACGGTCATGTCTTTTGGGTTAACCAATGCCCCGGCTTACTTCATGTATCTCATGAATAAAGTCTTCATGGAATATTTGGACAAGTTCGTTGTTGTCTTCATTCATGACATCCTTGTGTTCTCGAAGTCGGAGGAAGAACATGAGCAACATCTGAGGATGGTCCTAGACAAGCTTCGTGAGCACCAACTATATGCCAAGTTCAGCAAGTGTGAGTTTTGGCTGCACAAAGTTGGATTCTTAGGTCATGTCCTGACCGAAGAAGGATTATCAGTTGATCCTGCAAAAATCGAAGCCGTGACCCAATGGCAATCTCCAACGACCGTCAAGGAAGTCAGAAGCTTCCTCGGATTGGCGGGCTATTACCGCAAGTTCGTGGAAGGATTCTCTAGCATTGCACGACCAATGACTCAGCTCCTCAAGAAGGACAAGAAATTCGAGTGGACGCCAAAATGCGAAGAGAGCTTCCAAGAGCTCAAGAAGAGATTGACCACCGCCCCAGTTCTGGCAACACCTGATATTCACAAGGAGTTCGTAATATATTGTGACGCCTCTCGAACCGGATTGGGAAGCGTTCTAATGCAAGAAGGCCGCGTCATAGCATACCTCTCCAGGCAGCTACGACCTCATGAGGAGAACTACGCTACTCACGATCTTGAGCTAGCGGCAGTAGTTCATGCCTTGAAGACATGGCGGCATTACCTCCTAGGGAAACGGTGTGAGATTTACACAGACCACAAAAGTCTGAAGTATATTTTCACCCAAAAAGAGTTGAACATGAGGCAGCGGAGATGGTTGGAACTCATCAAAGATTATGACCTCAGTGTTCAGTATCACCCTGGGAAGGCTAACGTGGTGGCCGATGCCTTAAGCAGGAAGGCTTGCTCTTTGAATGTCATTATTCAAGAAAGGCAGCCAGCCTTGTTTAAGGAGATCGAACAATTCAGTTTAGAATTGGTCACCCCTGGACTTCTGGATCATTTGGAAGTCAGACCAACCCTGATGGACGATGTCAAGAAGGCTCAAGATGGACACGCAAGCATTGAAGGTATCAAGAGGAAGATGAAGATGGGCAAGGCCCCAGGATTCTCCGAAGACGAGCACGGGATTGTTTGGTACAAAGGTCGTCTCTGCGTACCAAACAGCCCCGAGTTGAAGACGCTGATTCTGCAAGAAGCCCACGACACCCCGTATTCCATCCACCCCGGAGGAACCAAGATGTACCAAGACTTGAAGGCACGATTCTGGTGGCACGGTATGAAGAGAGAGATTGCAACCTATGTTGCAAAATGTGATGTGTGCCAAAAGGTCAAGGCTGAATATCAGCGACCCGCTGGATTGCTTCAACCACTCATGGTTCCTGAGTGGAAGTGGGACAGAGTCGGAATGGACTTCGTCACTGGATTACCAAGGTCAAATAGAGGACATGACTCTATCTGGGTCATAGTCGATCATTTGACCAAGGTAGCTCATTTCATTCCTGTCAAGACCACTTATGATGGCAACCGGCTGGCAGCTCTCTACATCGACCGAATCGTAAGTCTTCACGGTGTTCCCAAGGAGATTGTGTCAGATCGAGGAACCCAGTTCACCTCAAGGTTCTGGAAGAAGTTCCAAGAAGCCTTGGGAACCAAGTTGTCTTTCAGCACAGCTTTCCACCCACAGACCGCAGGTCAAACTGAGCGAGTCAATCAAATTCTCGAGGACATGCTCCGAGCCTGTGTCCTGGCATATGGAGCCAAGTGGGAAGACTGTCTCCCTTTTGCCGAGATCTCCTATAACAACAGTTACCAGTCAAGCCTTCAGATGGCACCATTTGAGGCGTTGTACGGACGCAGATGTCGCACACCCCTCAACTGGTCAGAGACTGGAGAAGGACTAGTCTTTGGACCGGATATTCTCCGCGCAGCAGAAGAGCAAGTCCAACTAGTCAGAGAGCGACTAAAGGCAGCCAAGTCAAGGCAGAAGAGTTATGCTGACACTCGACGCCGAGACATGAGTTTCCATGTTGGGGACCATGTGTACCTGCGGGTGACTCCTCTGAAGGGAACCAAGCGTTTCCATGTCAAGGGGAAGCTCGCACCAATGTTCATTGGACCCTTTGGAACTACCACCTGAGCTATCCGATGTGCACAATGTGTTCCATGTGTCACAACTCCGGAAATGTCTCCAAGTTCCAGACAAGCCCAATCTCTACAAGGATGTGGATCACCAAGCCATTGATCTGCAGCCTGATTTGACCTACCGCGAGAAGCCTATCCGTATCCTGGACGAAGCAGAACGACGTACGCGGAGCCGTACCATCAAGTACTTCAAGGTCCAGTGGAGCAACCACACCGAAGCAGAAGCAACCTGGGAACGAGAAGACTATCTTAGATCTGAGTTTCCCGACCTCTTTTAAGCCCTAGTTTCGGAATCTCGGGGACGAGATTCTTGTAAGGGGGGTAGGTCTGTCACACCCTGCATTTTGTAACATGTTATTTGTAACTTTGAAGCATAAAAATTTGGACCAGCAAATTTTTTTAGCATCATTTGGCTTTTATTTGGAATTGAGTTTTCTTCAATTGCTTTTCATGTGCTCATTAAAGTCAACTATGACCTCTTGTAGATTTCATCTCCTTATCGAAAACTTCTGCCCAATGATCATGCCAAGTGTTATATAGCAGTATAGTATTTTCTTATAAAATTAATTTGGCCAAAAAGTATTTTATAAATTTAGTTTTCCAAAAACCCCTGAATTGAGATTTGCACTGCAAGTACTTGATTAAGGGTGTGAAAACTTTTTCAAAAGGTTTATTTGAGACCTAGTAGTCATAGGACTCCCATAAACAACAAAGGTATAATTTTAAAAGTTATTTTCCTATTTTATTTAAAAGGCTTTTCTTAAGGCCAGAAATGGTCTTTAATAGGGGAAAATTATTTAACTGTTTCAAAAATATTTGCCAAAATTCAGAGAGACTCAGAGGACATATATTGTCCATATATAAGAGTTTCAACACTTGGTCATGTTCAAAATATTGGGCTAAACCCTCTAAAACCCTTTCTGGATACTTCAAGCTTTTGAAATATTTACAAAGGAATTTTTCTCCAAAAATTCCAGGGAAATTCTATCATGTCACATATGACATATGTGATGATCTTGCAAAGCCTCATGCATTGGAGATCAAGGGAACCTCCTCAAACCCCTTCATAACCATTCTGTCCATATTTGAAGTTTGAGCAACTCTACATTGCCAAACTTGTCCAAATGCTCTCAAACTTGGTGCACATGCTAGGATAGCCTAATAAGGCACTTAGACCAAATGGCACAAGATTTGGAATAGAGCAACTTGATCAGATCACCTCAAAACCCTTTCTGTTCAAATGCAAATTTGAACAACTTTACATTACCAACTTTTTATCTGGAGCCTCAAACTTTGGGAGCATGATAAATACCCCAAATGATGATGCTACACCAAGTGGTGCATCAAGGGGAGATGATTAGCTTGACTCAATCAAGATGAAACTATTTCTGTTGATTTCTAGGGTTCACCAAAGTTGTATTGGCTAGTTTCTTCAAATGAGCCCAAATTTGGTGAAGCACCCTATTTTCTCATGCCTTTCAACCCTGTCAAGTGCCATGTCAATTGGATCTCATTTACTTGATCAAACCATGATCAAACACCTTCTGCAGAAATCTTAAAACCTCTACTTTTACCACTTTCACCTTTCTCCATGGCCTCAGCTCTTTACCACAGACTCATGGGGTTACTAGCAAGCCCCAGTAACTCCCCCAGCACCTCATCTCCATGATTGGGGGTGAAACCTCAACTTTACCCTGCTGGACATCCCACTTTCACCATTTTTACCAGCACCCTCCCTCTCTCTCTACACCACAGAGCATCCAAGGCCTTAGGGCAATTCTTTACTACTCCCTCTACTCACCAGACACTGTTGGGCACGCTGGAATGGACCAAGCCGGCGAGAGCGTGCTGATGCCAGCCATACGCGCGCTCCAGAGCGCGTGAACAGTGCGGCTCACACGCTGGCTCGGGCCAATCGTTGGTCCCCGACCACCTCGAGCCTCCCCCTCGCGCCAGTCGAGGCGCCTCGACGTCCGCAACGTCACCGGCGCTGTCCCCCCTCCTCCTGCGCCCTCCAGTGAGCGTCGCCGCACGCGCACCGGCCGCCCGCTTCGGCCAATCTTCTGCTCCACACGCGCACGCCTCCCTGCTGCTCCCCCGCTCCTCCTCTTGCCTCAGCTGGGCGTGGGACTCGTCCAGCAACACCCCTGGCTCACTCCCGCAGCCTCCCGTGCGCTGTAGCGACGAGCCGGAGCTCGCCGGCGCACTGGACCACGGGTCCTCGTCGGGGCCCTATAAATAGGCCTCCCCGAGCCCTTCCAACACCATCACCAGCCTCACCACTCTTCCCTAGTCCCTCCTGCACCATCAGTTCAGCCCCGGAGCGCCCCTGCGCTCGGGATCGACCGGAGCTCCGCCGCGTCGGGCCGCCGGCGATCTCGAGGTACAGGCCTCCCCGGCCCCTCCTTTCGCCCGTTTTGGAACCGCAGCAAGCCACTGACTCTTTCCCCTCTCTTTCCCCCTCTGTCCGCAGTCGGAAACGGCCGCCGCAGCTGACCTCCGACGAGCCTCCGCCGTCGCATCTCGTCGCCGGCGAACCAGGGCTCGCCGCCGAGCCACACCACCACCGTTGCAACCGCAACACGACGCTGAACCCGACCCTGCCCTCCGTTGCCGTCGCCGTGGCCGGAGTCGACGCCGGTGAGCTCGCCGCCGCCGTGACCGCGGGGTTAGGGATGACAGGCGGGCCCCGCCTGTCATCCTCCCACCTCTCTCCCCTCCTCTGAGCCACTGACCCACGGGCCCCGCCGTCCAGGTTTGAAACCTGACGTGCGCGCGCGCTGGCTCCGTGCGGCCAGGCCGAGCCGTTTGGGCCGTGCACTGTGGCCACTTCTGGCCCAGTGCACAGGAACCCTTTTTCTTTTTCTTTTCTGTTAATGTTTCAAACATTTATGCAGAAAAGAATATTGATCCAAATTAATTATTTCCAACTCCAAAAATCTTGTAATATTCCAACCTATTTAATGGTACTACTTTCATTCAAATCCATGAAACTTTTCTGTACTGTACAAATTTAAATTCAAATTTGAGCAGTATAACTCCTGTTCAAAAATCAATATGTCCTATTCTGCAACTCCAAAACTTCAACTAAGATTTTTTCCCCATCTTAGAAAACTCTCTAGTATTTTACAAAAATGAGTTGACATTTTTCTGAGCACTTTGGTTTTTCTGTTTTATTTGTATTCTTATTTCTCCGTTATTATTATGCGACGTATAGATCCCGTATTTGACGAAGTTGCTGTGGAAGAAGAAGGAGAAGGACTAGAAGACTTTGAAGACCAAGCTAATCCAGGCAAGCAGCCCTTTGACCATGATACACTTGTTCCTCGGAACCCGTTGGTTTCCGATGCATGATGATTAGGGTTACGATGGTAACCTAGATGAACCACCACATGATGCATGCTTTATTGTTGATCTTGCTACATGCTAGATGACATGCAATAGTTGGTCTTGATGCTCATATGATGCATGTGTGATATGAACCCCCGTAGTGGAAACTTTGCATGAACCCATCGGGTGCCCCTAATGCCCGAGGGTGATGAAGTGTTAGGTCATCACTTGAGGAAGAAGTGATGTGCCAGTAATATCATGTGCATGGTGGAATGATGGATTAGATTTATGTGTGACTACCGTCCCAACCAAACATGTGCAACCACACTACCCCTTATGGGACGGGGCTTTATTGATTACTTAGGTCGATACTAGCATAGTGCCCGCATTACTAGTGACGGGAAGACTTGAGGTCTTTCCCGGGACGGGGTCGTGCTTGGATAGGCGGCCATGACTGTTTTTACAGGGCACCGGACACACCGTTGGTCCCTTCGGGTACGCGTAAACATTGAATTAGGGCATGTCCCGTGATCTATTGTTTGTACCCCAAGGCCGTGTGCCAACGAGTGGACTCTATGTTAATGTCGTCTAAGGAAAGGTAATGACCGGGTGCTTACCCCGGGTACTTGAGGTACCGCGGGTCGTGGATGACACGGAAGTTCCCCCGGATCTTGTGGGTAAAGTGCGCAACCTCTGCAGAGTGTAAAACTATTCGAATAGCCGTGTCCACGGTCATGGACAGTTGGGTGGTGCTACTTAAACTGTGTCCAGAATTTTACTTCTTTGGTGATACATTGTGTGTGATGAGTCAATATGGTGACTTGACTCAGTGAGATGAATTATATTCATGTTGATGTCGGTAACCTGTCTTCGAGGTTACGCGAGGTTATTGATGCATAAGCTTGATGATATCATATTATTCTAGCCTCTTGCTAGGTCGTTCATTGTTATCCAAATTGCATTGTTACTTGACCACATCATGGGTTGCTTGCGAGTACATTCAACGTACTCATTGGCTTGCCACTGGTTTTTTAATTGGCCAGGCATGGAAGAGCAGGATTATGAGGAAGAGTTCTTTGGAGACGACCATGCGAACTAGGACGCTATCCCAGTCAGAATGCCTGTAGGGTTAAGGCAGATGGCATGGGTTCTACCCGTTTTATCGAAGACTTCCGCTATTTGATTATTTGCTATTCAGCCCGTGAGGCTCTATCTATGTAAGACTTGGCCATAATGGCCTTAATTCGTGTAAGACTATTTGTATGGATGTAAGACTCTTGTTATTTCAGCTTCTGTGTGTTCAGTGAGCATTGATCTCTGGGATCACTGTACACGTGCATTCGGTGATCTCGACTCCCAAGTCGGGGTCCCCACACACTACTAGGGAACGTAGTATTTCAAAAGTTTTCCTAATATCACGCAAGATCTATCTAGGAGAGGCATAGCAACGACCGGGAGAGTGTGTCCACGTACCCTCGTTGTCAGGACCCCGATCCTAAGTCACACCGATCTAGCTAGTAACACATCATATGACTTTGCGGCCTCACGCACGGTATCCCCACGGGTGCCACCTTACCTGGCCCAAGACCGTTTGCGCATTTTGGCACACGTATACGATGGTGTCGCTTGCATCCATATGATAGAGAACCCGAGCCGACATGGCTAGTTATAAACCAGAAGTGGCACTAAATTACAGAGACATGCATCCATGACCCAGCAACGAACGTGTCAGTCATCAACGTATCAACCCAAGTCGTAGCAAGCTACATGGACTTAAAGGAACAACGCGTGACATTTCCCCTAAGGGACAGACACAGGAACGAAGAAGGACACATGCCGGCCAGCCTACGTGTTCCGGAGCAGTAGCAAGCTACCAAGGCTCAGTGGAAGCACTAGGAGGCATTTCCCAGTAAGATAGGCTACCAACGGTACACAACTAGGTGTCGGATCCCATACATACCAAGCATTTCAATCATACACACAATATGCTCAATATGTGCAAATACAACACTGCATCACAACAGAACTCTATGACTCAAAGTACTTTATTTAAGAGGCTTCGAAGAGCCATACATAACATATCCATACAGGTAGGGGTCAGATGACCCAACCCTCAAGTCATACAATCATACAAGCACAAGCGGAAGCTAACATGTCTGAGTACAGAGTACTTGGAAATAAAACAGGCTTGGTGTAGCCTGACTATCTACAAGGCCCTTCACAAGCTCAGGATCTCCGTCTGGGTAACAAGCTACTTGTCGACGTCAACGTCTATGTAAAACCCATAAGAAGGGGCAGGGTTCTCATCTGCAACAGTTATTAAGCAAACATGAGTACAAAGGTACTTAGCAAGACTTACAACAGAACCTATCATATATGCATCATTATCAACAAGGGTAGTGGAGTTCATTGCAGCAAGCCAGCTTTGACTCTTGGCTAACCTATACTACAACTCTTAGCAGATTGCAAGATAAGGCTACGTACACGAGTCCTCTACTCAGCACAACAATACACCATCGTGGATCCTCTTCCATCATCCTACGGAAGGGCCATCCACGGCACTCACACTTGTCTTGAGACTTTTAGTAGTATCCATCAACTTGTCTATGAACTGTATAAGCAACCAAGTGGTCCGTACTGTGAACAACGACAATTCGATTAGATTGGTAACCCTGCAGGGGTGTACATGTTCACACATGTTTGCACCACTTAGCGTCTGCACATGACATGTGCTCGGCAGACTTCAAGCGAAAGCCAATGTGGGTGTAGACCACGACCTAACCAACCATTCAAGTCTCTAGACTAGGTTTATCGCCTATTTGGGTTCCATCTGTGGGGAGATCCGCCCGGGGTGTCGCTCACGGCCCCAAACGATGTGTACAGGGTTCCCAAGTCACCAAATGGGCGACGGGTACACCGTGCCATGTACCTGCCGCATCACAGCCCACTCCGAGTGTCGGTGTACAAAAAGAGGGGTACACTTTTTGTACCCCTATGACTGTGCACGGGCAGTTTGAGCCACGGCGCCACCACACCAAGTATGGCGAGGGAGGCGAGCCGGGGCAAGACTGAAGCTTGATGGAGACTAGAGCATTGCCAAGAACAAGACCACAAAGAGCAAAGGGACGTAGCGGCTTCCCCCGACAAGATCCTTGCCGGGGCCGGCTCTGGCAGCCCCGGCAAGACCCTTGCCGCGGCAGCTCGCCCCGCGCCTACGGAGCGAATCACCCTTGAGTCCTCCGCCCCCATGGGGCAAGGATTCGGGAGATATCCCCGTGATGGCATGCAGATCTTTGTGAAGACATCCAAGATCAGATACAAGTTTAGAAGACGACGACCCTTGGCGGGATCCCAGCCAAAGAGGACTCCAAGGCCCCCGGCAAGCACCTTGCCGGGGATGACAGCAGGCGCAACGGCAAGACCCTTACCGGGGCCCCGGCAAGGCCCTTGCCGAGGACACCCACGGGGCCACCGTCAGGCCCACACCAACTGGGTTTCCACCGACCAACGCAGCTGCCGACCCGACCAGCTGGATGGGCTCCTGGGTGGCAACCCACAGATCTTCAGGCGGACCCGCCGTTGCGCCACCTCAGCTGCCTGTCTGCCTACATGGCACCTCAGGCACCGCTGGCCAGAGCACGTGTCAACACGAGGAGGAGCGGCGACGGACGAGACGGGCGTCTCCCCTCGTCCCCGATAAAGCAGGGACACCTAAGCTAGGCGCATTAAATGCACCTTGTCCTGTAATGCGAGGGATAACCTCGCATCACTGTACCCTTTCCACCTCCTGTGTGCCACTGTGGCGACCCCTTTTCCCTATAAAAGGAGGCCCGAGGCGACCAGGAGGAGGATTCGGCTTTTTGGGACTGCTCACGACCCTCTTGGAGCTCCTCACTAGCTGAAGAACATCGACATATAATCCACCAAAGTAGGAGTAGGGTTTTACGCATCTTTGCGGCCCGAACCTGGGTAAAGGAACCATGTCCTGACTGTTAGATCAGCTCTTCTCTCAACCCCACGCCCCGCAACCGTAGTAGGGATTCTTGTGATCCCATTGGTGTCGATCCAAATACACCGACATCTTTGGCGCGCCAAGTAGGTGGCGCAGTTGTGGGAATCGGCTCTAGTGGTCGGCCCGACGCTTTCTCGTCTTCGTGGCCCTTTGAGGAGGCCGGAAGACTTGCGCTCGAGCGACTGCAAATAAAAGCTAAGTTACATCGAACCTTGGATATTTCTACCCTATTATTTAAAGTTATTATCCTCGGAGCTGTCATTCTTTGTGCAAAAAGAAACTTGCACGCAAATGGGGCCCTTCCCTATCGGCAACGCCTTTGTTCTGTTTCGAGTCCCCTCAACAGTTCAGACGGCCGCGTTTGAAACGGTAGGGTAGCCTTCCGCAATCGACAAAGCTCTCGACTCTGACTCGAGTCAAACTCGACAGTTCGAGCGGCTGTGTTAAGGGCGGCAAGGTGGTAGACCCGATAGCACGCTCACCCGGCAGGCCAATGGGGACCCGTCCCCAAGACGCCGCCTTGGGTATTTCGCGCCGGCAAGCCTACCCAGTTAACGTAGGGTGGAAACACAAGGAGGCAGCAAACAGGAAAATAACATGCATGATTCTGAAGATATTTCAAAGTTATATTACATCATGCCATAGCTCCGGTTCTAACTAAAGATAAAATTTGTCTTGGGCATGAACCCGCAGCGGCAAGGAAGAACCAGATGCTTAATCCCGGCGCTGGCCCTCCACCCTCTTGATTTCGTTGATGCAGCTCATGACAGGCTTGATGCGCTCCTTGAGCGCCGTGAGGTTGGCATCCTCCGGCAAGCTGTCCATCGCGGCTTCGAAGTCGAGGGCGGGGTTCCAGAACGCCACCTTGGTGAGGACCTTGGTCATAAACCCCCGGCCGAGCCGCCGGGCCTCTCCGGCGAGTGTGGTCGTTCTGTTGGAGTGAAGATCAGTCAAGTCACTGAGGATGCCCTCAAAGAACAGGGTCAACTTGGCGTTGACGGACCCGCTCCATTCATGGGCATACCTCACGTTTGGCATCCCCATGAGGGCCAGCTGTGGGGTAACCCTACCAGCGATGTCCTCCAGCCAGCTGATCCACCTGTTCTCCTCCACCATGTATTCTCGGTGAGAGGCGCCCTCGTCCGCCCGCAGCTGCTTCTCCTCCTCCAGGCTCTTGGCCAAGGCCTCCTCCCTAGCAGAGCTCTCCGCCAACATCTTCTTGAGATTCTCCAGCCTCAGCCTAAGATCTCTGATGGAGTTTTGCGCCTCGGAGAGCTCCCCAGCCCTGCTAATGATCGCTCCCTGCGCCTCTGTCAAGGCGCAGTTGAGCCTCTTCTTCTCGTCGGACTGCCTGAGGGCCTGCTCCTTCAGCCTGTCCCGTTCCACCTCCAGATCTTGCACCTTGCCGACGTGGACCAGAGCCTGGGCATCGAGCGCCTCTTTGTGCCTCTGCCCCAGCTCACGAGTCCGCCGCTCGACAAGAGTCTCGAGCTCCTCATCCTTGTCGCGGAGCGTTGCGGCAAGCTTCGCCTCACGCACGGAGAGGTCTTCCTCCTGGGAATCGAGGGCGGCTTGATGCTGGTTCCGGGCGGCCTCCGCCGCAGCAACCAAGTTCCCTGCCTCTTCTTGGGCCTTCTCGATGTCGGCCATCTTCATGATGAGCTCCGCATTACGCTTGGCCAGTTCTTCCTGGAAGGCCCTCTGCTCCTCGCGGGACTGGTAGAACCAGGTTTGCGCCTCAGCAACGCGCACCTGGAAGTCCGCCTCCGCGTTGTCCACTGCTGCCGCCCTGGACTTAACCTTGTCCAGACGGGCACAGTAGAGTGCCTGGAGCTTCCGGAAATTGGCCCCCATGGCTCGGAAGAGCTGTCCCTCTAGAGAGCCGTCGCCGCCGGCACCCGGTTCGTCGACGACCTTGACCCCGGCGGCAGCAAGCACCTCGCCATCGAAGATTTCCCCCCCGGCAGGCGCCCGGGGGCTCGACGCCCCGGCAAGAGGGACGAAGAGGTTGTCGCCCACCTTCAGATACCTGCCAGGGCCCGAGGTCGCGGAGGAAGAAGGTTGATCGTAAATCGCCTCTTCCTCGGATGTGGCCTTGCCGGCCTCCCCGGCAGACCCACCACCAGCACCCTCGGCGGCACCCTTGGCGGCATCCACAGCAGCCTTATCCGCGACGGCCCCGGCCGAGTCCTTGGCGGCCTCCTCGGTGGCGATCTTGTCGGCCTCCGCCGCGGCCTCCTCGGCAACCTCCTTGATGACGGCGTCCACATCCTCCACATCTGTTGAAGGGGGGCCTGGGCCGTGACGGGGATAATGAAGTCAAGAAAAAGCTCAAGGGAAAAGCAAAGACGAAAGGCAGGCGACTCACCAGCGCCGGGCTGTGAGGTGGAAGTTCCCTCCCCGCCGGTGTCGGATGCTGGGGCCGGACCACCAGCGCCCAAGTTCCCCTCCTCCTCCATGCGTGCGGGCTCCGTGCTTGGTGCCCTTGCCGGGGACGCCCCTCGTGGCGGCGTAGTCGATGGGGGTCGTGTGTTGGGAGTAGCCCCCTGCGGCTCCTCCTGCTGCTGCTCCCGTCCTACAAAACCGGCAAGGTCAGCACCTTTAGCATCGAACGCCTACTGCATGTTGAGCAAGAAGAGGTTAGCGGGCTTACGCGGGGGGCTGTGCCGGGGGCTGCCGTCGGAGCTGCTCAACACCACCAGTGGTGTCTCTGTAGCCCTGGACGGGGGCTGGCTGCTCGCTGAAGCCTTGGCCCTCTTCACCCTCTGGGCCAACGTCTCTGCGTCCCTGAAGAAGCAAGAACAAGTCAAGATGAGTGGCATGGTCAAGAGAGATGGGGATGACGATAAAGAATAGAATACTTACTCGTCGTCCATCTCCTCCTCCTCTGCCGTCTTCCTCTTCCTCTTTAGGCTGAGGGGCCCGAGGTCGAAGGGGAACTCCGCGTCACCCTCCGAATCGACGTCTGCCGGGGGAGGCGAAGAAGGGAGCGGAGTTTGTGCGCGCCTCGACGAAGAGGGAGCTGCCGTTTTCTTCTTCTCGGGGACCTTCGTCGACCTCTTCGCCGCCGTGGCCCTCGTGAGGCGCCCGGACCCTTCCAGGGCCAATTGAGGCTGCGCAGTCTTGCCGGGCCGGACCGGCTTGCCGGAGCAGGCCCGTCGCAAGACTCGCCCTCTTCCCCTGGCTGGTGCCGGGCCAGCCGCCACATCCTCCGACGACGATGACTCGTCGGCCGCGTCCTCAACCAGTGGAGCCCCGGTGCTGGCGCTACTAGCCTCTCCGGCAGCCGCCGCCCACTGGGCGAACTCCTCCTCCTTCGAAGCCGCGGCGTCCTGGTCCTCCATACCTCCAGTGCTGCCGGCCTCCCTGATGAGCTGCGCCTCCCTCGCCCTGGCGGTGATGTAGTCCAGCTCCTCCGGGGTGGTGTCCCTCACGAGACACCGCTCGGCGTCAGGATTGACGCACACCTCGACCAGAGTATCGAAGAATTGCTACACGACCTTGTCCTCCGGCTCCTGCCAGCTCGGGACGAGGCCGTGCGCGCTGCACTCCAGCATCATGGCGACGATCTCGGACTGGCGCGGATTGTTGCATAGCGGGACCACTCCCGCTGGCAGCCTGAAGAATTGCCCGTTGACGGCCTTGCCGGCCTTCGCGGTAGCCTTCGCAGCCTTGCCGGTCCGCTCGACTTCACCATCGTGACCCACATCCAGCTGGAAGAGCCGTTGATAGAAATGAGCGTGTCCCATCACTATGAGGTTGTGGTTGAGGCCAGGGCGGAGCCGCATGACGTCGGCCGGGTTCCTGAAGAGCCAGGCTGGCCTCCCCTTTTTGTGCAGCGGAGCGATCCGACGGCGAATGAAATCCGCCCCGATCATCTCGAGGGTGAGTCCAGCCTGGACGAGCCGGTTGATCCTGGTGAAGGCAACAGTGAGCCTCCCGTCAGCGGCGTCGGCGTCGCTCCAATCGCTGTCGCGGACCGGCGGCATCCGGCGGACCCTGCAGAATGCTGGCGGCTCGTCTTCCTCAATCCAGCACCACCGGCCGCGCCATTCGTCCCACCTCTCCTTCACGGCGCCCTCCGGCTACACCACCTTGGGTCTCGGAATCCAGGTGATGCATCCAGAGACCGCGCCTCCCGGCTGGATCCGAGGGGTGAAGTAGTGGCGGAAGAGCGCCATGTTGGGCTGCACTCTGACAAAGCCCTCGCAGAGGTGCACGAAGAAAGCCATGCACGCCACCGCATTTGGGGTAAAATCCAAAAGATGGAAGCCAAAGGTGTGCATGACGTCGCAGAAGAAATCGGAGAAGGGAGGACACAACCCGCAAGAGAAATATTCAACAAAGAAGGGGTACCGATTTGAGCCGGGCGGGGCGCAAGCGGCCGGGACGACGCGCGTCGCCGGATGGCCCAAGTCCTTCCCCCGATCCCCCGTCTCCGCCCCCAAAGGGGTTTGAAAGCAGCCCGGAGCTCGAAGACATCGACCGACGACGGGATGAAGATAGCGGCCTTCGTCCGATCCCCCGTAAACACGCCCTCCGTCGGCGCCACAAGCCCAGCACCCTTGGCCGCCCCTTTGCCCTTGGCGGGTTTAGACGCCATAGCGGCTGAATGGGAAGGCTGAGGGTAGGAGATGGCGAAGCAACGGTGACAGACAACGGCGAAGGCTTCGGAAGGAAGGAAGAAGGGGAACAACAGTTCTATGATTGGACGAGGCGTGAAGGAAATGGGGGAAGTGAGCAGCGCGCTCGCGGTTATTCCCTTTTTATGGGGGAAGGCGCGGGCCGCCTCCTCTCGCATTTACTGCGACGTGACTCATGCCCGCGGAAACCGCCCCACGCATGCCGCCCACGTCACGCACGCCCCTCCAACCCGCGCCGCGCGTGTGGGTCGTGGGTGGCGCCGCGCGCGGAAATTTTACCACGGTGAAAACCACCCCGCCTGCCCGCGCACCGTTCTGGGCCTGGCCCAACAACGTGTCGCGCTTATTTGTGCCCTAGGCCCGGGGGCTCCTGTCGGTGTACAAAAAGAGGGGTACACTTTTTGTACCCCTATGACTGTGCACGGGCAGTCTGAGCCACGGCGCCACCACACCAAGCATGGCGAGGGAGGCGAGCCGGGGCAAGACTGAAGCTTGATGGAGACTAGAGCAGTGCCAAGAACAAGACCACAAAGAGCAAATGGACGAAGCGGCTTCCCCCGGCAAGATCCTTGCCGGGGCCGGCTCTGGCAGCCCCGGCAAGAGCCTTGCTGCGGCAGCTTGCCCCGCGCCTACGGAGCAAATCACCCTTGAGTCCTCCGCCCCCATGGGGCAAGGATTCGGGAGATATCCCCGTGATGGCATGCAGATCTTCGTGAAGACATCCAAGATCAGATACAAGTTCAGAAGATGACGACCCTTGGCGGGATCCCAGCCAAGGAGGACTACAAGGCCTCCGGCAAGCACCTTTGCCGGGGATGACAACAGGCGCCACGGCAAGACCCTTGCCGGGGCCCTGGCAAGGCCCTTGCTGAGGAGACCCACGAGGCCACCGTCAGGCCCACACCAACTGGGTTTCCACCGACCCACGCAACTGCCGAGCCGTTGCGCCACCTCAGCTGCCTGTCTGCCTACATGGCACCTCAGGCACCGTTGGCCAGGGCGCGTGTCAACACGAGGAGGAGCGGTGACAGACGAGACGGGCGTCTCCCCTCGTCCCCGATAAAGCAGGGACACCTAAGCTAGGCGCATTAAATGCACCTTGTCCTGTAATGCGAGGGATAACCTCGCATCACTGTACCCTTTCCACCTCCTGTGTGCCACTATGGCGACCCCTTTTCCCTATAAAAGGAGGCCCGAGGCGACCAGGAGGAGGATTCGGCTTTTTGGGACTGCTCACGACCCTGTTGGAGCTCCTCACTAGCTGAAGAACACCAACATATAATCCACCAAAGCAGGAGTAGGATTTTACGCATCTTTGCGGCCCGAACCTGGGTAAAGGAACCGTGTCCTGACTGTTAGATCCGCTCTTCTCTCAACCCCGTGCCCCGCAACCGTAGTAGGGATTCTAGTGATCCCATAGGTGTCGATCCAAATACACCGACACCAAGGGTTAGCGCTACGCATGACCACCAGTAAACTACAAACACCAGAAACTAGTTGCAACTCCTGGACAGAGAACAAGGGCAGTCAATAAGTCGAGCGGGGTCATATTTAAGGGCCCAATGTGTGGTAGTAGCTATAACTTGAACGACACATACAGATCTCAGGTCCTATGGACGGTTCCAATGAAACAACCCACCATGTACTCCTACATGGCCTTTCATCGATACCATTACCAAACATGTTCCACACTTCCCTCTCTTATTGAGCATGATCATTTGACTTTGATCCATCACCCAGATGAACCAGACCTGACACAACTCTAAGCATAGCAGGCAACATAAACAAATAGCAAGGTAGAACACACATCACATGGCTCAATCAACTCCTACACATGCTAGTGGGTTTCAAATTTATTGTGGCAATGACATGTCATGCAAAGGAATAGGGTTCAACTACCGTAACAAGTAGCAGTTCACACGCTGTTGCCTTAATGCAGTTAAAGAGAGCTGGAGCGAGAAGATGGGTTCGTATCAGAATGATCAATGGGTTGCTTGCCTGATAGACTGGTTGTCGGGTACTGCTCTTCAGTTGGATACGCAGTTGTATCCTCGGGAGCAGGACCTACCATGGAGAACATCGACGATACAATCAATATACAAACAAATGCAGCAATATGATGCATGCTCATGACATGGCAAGGTGAATGTGTTTTGGGCTAATGCAGCTATAAACAGGAAAGTTTGAGCCCATTTGAATCAAAGATTCAAATTTATACCCAAACTATTATTTATTAAAGTGCATTATCATGTTTTGATGTTAACAGCAAGGTTAACTTGCTCAAACATGCATGAAAACAGTGCCATTGGAAAGATTGGATTTTTCTGATCAATTTTCATATATAAATCTTTTCCATGTGAGCTACTGTTGAATTTATATGATCTTTTTTAAGTTTAAAGCATTTTCTAGAATTTCCTGAATTGTTTTAAATCAAATAATCCCGGAAAAGCATTTACTACGTCAGCATGACATCATGCTGACGTCAGCAGGTCAACAGACCTGGTCCAGGTCAAACCTGACTGGTGGGTCCTGCGTGTTAGTGTCATTAACTTAACTAATTAAACAAAACTGCTAATCCCAAATTAATTAGCCGCCTGGGCCCACCTGTCATTGACTCCAGGGGGTCAACCTGGGCCCACCCATGGTCAAACGGGGTCAAACATGCCGGCGTTTAGCCGTCGGCGAGGCCAGACGCGGCGGTGCAAGGCGGGATTCGTGCTCCGGCGACCAAATCGATGGTGGAGTACGTCTACGTGATGCTGGGGAAGTGCCGCATCGAGTGGTGGTGGTGGTTGGGCTCAGGGTCGCCGGAAAAGGCGCTGACGACGACCTTGGCGGCTGCCGGAGCTCGGGTGAGCTCGGGCTAGTCGCTAGGAGGCACTGCGAGGCTCGTGGAGAGGTGCTTTAGGCTCCTAGGGGTGCGGTGAAGCTGATGGACAGGGTGGCGCGGCCGTTGGGTGGCCGGAGCATCGTCGGCGACGAGCTCCGCGGTGTTGCGTGCATGTGAGCTACGTGTGGTCATTAAAGAGCTCGAGGGGGGAAACGGAGAGGATGGGGAGGTAGCCAAGCTCATGGCGGTCACGTTGGAGTTGACGACGAGGTCGGGGATGAGCTGCTGCGACGGTGAGGTCGCCGGCGATCTCGATGGCCGAACGGGGGAGAAGTGCTCGGGGACGGCGTGTTGGAGCTTCCGGCGATGCATGGCTCGTCAGGGAGGCGTAGAAGACGGTGGCGGAGCTTGGGGACACGACGGCGAGGCGAGAGGAGCTCGGTGGCTGCGGCTATGGCGGCAGGACGGCGGCGGCTGCGTCGGCCATGGCGCGGGGAGGGCGAGGGAGAGTGGCAGGGGAGGAGTGGATGCGTCTAGCATCTTCTGGGGCGTGACGTGGAGGTCGTCCAGGCCATTCCCGCGACGAGGCGGGGGCTAGGCGGGAAGCAGCTGCCGCGGTGGCGCACAGGCCGTGCGCCGGCGTCATCTGCCTGCCTGGCTGCCGAAGCAGCTGGCTGGCTCGGGACAGTGCTGGGCCGCCAGGTGGGCCGGCTGGTCCAGGTAAGTGGGTTGTGTCCTCTCTCTCTCTCTCCTTTTCTATTTTTCTTTCTGTTTTGTTTCTTTTTCAACTTTGTTGAATTAATAAAAATGCTAGAGCATTTTTATAAATCATAAAACTAGTCATGCCCACTGTATATGTTATGAACAACATGGAACATTTGAGTTTATGATTATTTGGGCACCTAAAATATTTTATAGCATTTAAATGCCCAAATGCAAATACAGAATGAATTAATCCAGAGACCTTTGGATGTCCTAGAAAATTTTGCACCATTTTTGTCAGAGGTTTAAGACCAAGGCAAAGATGATGTACATTTTGAAGGGCATTTTGGGTACATTGGAAAAGATTTTATTAAACCCTAGTTGTTAGAAGAGGGGTGCTGGGGTTTCTGTCATCCCCATTTCAAGTTTCTGCAAAAAGTAAACATGATGCAGATTCTATCTAGTCCTAATGCAAGCACTGACTAGGGATGTGACAACTCACCCCCACTCAAAAGAATCTCGTCCCGAGATTCGGGTTCCTCCGGAAAAAGGGTGGGGAACTCAAGTCGAAGACGATCCTCCCTTTCCCATGTAGCTTCATTCTCGGAATGATGTGACCATTGAACCTTGAGAAACTTGATATTATGACGTTGAGTGGTACGCTCGATTTGATCAAGAATACGAACGGGGTATTCTCGATATGTGAGATTGTCCTAGAGATCATGCGTTTCGTGGTCCACTCCGCGGATAGGATCCGAGAAGCAACGCGTGAGTTGAGAAAACGTGGAAGACATCATGAACTCTGGAAAGATGCGGAGGTAGTTCCAATTGGTAGGAAACTTCTCCTCGTTTGGCAAGAATGTGAAAAGGACCAATGTAACGAGGAGCCAATTTGACTTTGATACCAAAGCGATATGTTCCCTTAAGAGGAGTAACCCGAAGGTAAGCATTGTCGCCGACTTCAAAAGTCACAGCCTTATGATGACTATCATATTGGCTCCTCTGGCGAGACTGGGCTGTTTTCAATTTCTCACAAATGATGCGAACTTGCTCTTCTGCTTCCTGGATCATATCCGGACCACAGAATTGTCTTTCCCCGGTTTCTGACCAGTTAAGAGGCGTTCGACACCTTCGTCCATACAGAACTTCGAAGGGAGCCTTGCCCAAGCTAGCTTGATAACTATTGTTATAAGCAAATTCGGCGAATGGAAGACACTTCTCCCAATCCATACCGAAAGAGATGACAGAGGCTCGAAGCATATCTTCCAGAATTTGATTGACTCGTTCTACTTGAACACTTGACTGAGGATGAAAGGCGGTGCTAAAAGAGAGACGAGTCCCCATAGCATTTTGGAAACTTTCCCAAAATCGAGAGGTGAATAGACTTCCACGGTCTGAGTTAATCTCCAATGGCACACCATGAAGACATACTATTTGAGAGATATACAAGTCTGCTAGTTGGCTAGAGGTTATACTCTCTCGAACAGGTAGGAAATGGGCTACTTTGGAGAGGCGGTCGATAACGACGAAGATAGCATTATTCCCTTTCCTGGTCCTGGGAAACCCGGTAATGAAGTCCATACCGATATTATCCCATTTCCATTCAGGAATAGCTAGAGGTTGAAGGGTGCCAGTAGGCCGTTGATGCTCTGCTTTAACTAGACGGCAACATCGCAGTTAGCAATGAACTGAGCGATTCTCTCTTCATCCTAGTCCACCAGAACCTCTGGCATAGGTCCTAATACATTTTGGTACTACCGAGATGAATCGTGAGAGGAGATTCATGAGCCTCCTTAAGGATCAGCTGCTGTAGATGTCGGTTCTTGGGAACCACTAGCCAGTTCTCGAAGAAGACAACACCTCGATCATCCATAGAGAAACTTTTAGCAGCTCCGCTAGCAGCGCTCTCTTGGAGTCGGGATATACCCTTAGCACGCTTCTGGGCAGATATGATTTGATCCCTAAGGTAGGTTTCGCCACCAAGGTGGAAAGGAATCCTCGAGGAACAGTGTGAAGGTTAAGCTTACTAAATTCCTCGTGGAGGAGTGGTTGCCCTTGTTGTAACATCAGGTTGTCACAATAAGACTTACGACTTAGTGCGTCAGCCATGACATTGGCCTTCCCAGGGGTATAAGTGATTCCAAAGTCGTAATCTGTGAGCAACTCAACCCAACGTCTTTGCCTGAGATTCAAATCCGATTGGGTGAAGATGTATTTCAGACTTTGGTGATCAGTGATGATTTCACAGCGATTACCAAGAAGGTAATGTCGCCATGTTTTGAGTGCGTGGACTACAGTTGCAAGCTCTAGATCATGTGTAGGATAGTTATCCTCATGTGGACGCAACTACCGAGATGCGTAGGCAATCACTTGCCGATCTTGCATGAGTTTGCAACCTAGTCCTTGTCGCGAGGCGTCGCAATAGATAATAAAGTCATTGGAAAAGTCTGGTGGTACCAGTACGGGAATAGATGTCAGGCGTCTTTTCGGTTCTTGAAAGCCGGACTCGCACTGTGGGGTCCACTCGAACTTTTTATCTTTCTTGAGGAGTTCAGTTAGAGGTTTAGCAACCTTGGAGAAATTCTCGACGAAGCATCGGCAATAGGTCACTAAGCCAAGGAAACTCCTAACTTGCTTGACCGATTCAGGTGGAGTCCGATCAAGGACGGCCTGAACTCGCTCGGGATTGACGGCAATACCCTTGCCAGAGATTACATGACCCAGATAGGTCACTTCTAGCAACCAGAATTCACACTTGGAGAATTTGGCATAAAGGCGGTGCTCTCGAAGTTTCGTCAATACCAACCTTAGATGCTCGGCATGATCTTCCTTGTTCTTGGAGTAAATGAGTATATGATCAAGTTATGCCACGACAAATTTATCCAAGTACTCCATGAATATAGAATTCATTAGCCGGGAGAAAGTGGCTAGGGCATTGGTTAACCCGAAAGACATGACGGTGTACTCGTATTGGCCATAACGAGTAACAAAGGCCATCTTGGGAATGTCCTCGTTCTTGATTTTGATTTGATGGTAGCCCAACCTCAAATCCATTTTGGAAAAGACTGAGGATCCAGCGAGCTGATCATGCAGGTTGTTGATCCTAGGGAGAGGATACTTGTTCTTTATGGTGACCAGATTGACAGGTCGATAATCTACAACCATCTGTTCCGTTCCATCTTTCTTCTTGACGAAGAGGACGGGACAAGCCCAAGGGGAAGAACTAGGATGGATGAAACCCTTTTTCAAGGACTCATCGAGTTGTTTCTTAAGCTCAACTAGTTCTAGGGGTGCCATCTTATAGGGTCTCCTAGAGATTGGGACAGTTCCTGGAACAAGATCTATCACGAACTTGACATCTCTGTGAGGTGGAACACCTGGCAGTTCTTCTGGAAAGACATCCGGAAAGTCACGGACTACCGGGATACCTTCGAGTTCTGGTAGAGGGCTGGCATTAAGAGAGTAGTGCTGACGCTCAACCATTCGGGCCAAAACATTGACTGTCTTGCCGAATGGGTGCGTAAGTTGAACAGTCCTAGTGCAACAATCAATCTTAGCGTAATGAGCTGTCATCCAGTCCATACCCAAGATGATGTTTATGTCCGAGGACTTGAGAGCTATTAGTGACGCAAAGAAAACAAGTCTATCGACAAGAATTTCATTTCCATGGCTTACCCTAGAGGTTTGCCATTTTAAACTAGGAGTTTGAATAACCATGGAAGTGGGCATGTCACAAAAAGTCATGCTGTGCATTCGAGCATAGCTCTCAGATACGAACGAATGAGATGTTCCAGTATCGAAAAGAACATATGCCGGATGGCAGTTAACAAGAAGCGTACCAAGGATGACGTTAGGATCCTCATAAGCTTCCTCAGCAGAGACATAGTTGATATGACCACGTGCAGTGGGGATTGGCTTGACATAGTTCACCTTGCCTGTTGGCTTACCACGGCCAACGGACCTTCCAGGCTGGTTCTGAGGACACTCTCGCATGTAGTGCCCTGGTTCTCCACACTTGAAGCATGTCACAGTGCCAGTGCATGGAGCAAAGTTGGTAGGTGGTCCTCCATAAGTCTTGGCAGGTGCATACTGTTGGATTGGGTGAGGCGCCTCATAGGATGGCCTCGGAGTGAACTTGGGTGGCAGCGCAGTGTTAGGAACACACGCACAACGCTTGTGAGAGCCAGAGCCGCATGAGGAACCAAATTCACGAGGATGCTTGCGTGTGGCTTCAAAATCAGTCTGACCCGTCTCAGCACTGATGGCTTTGTTCACCAACTTCTGGAAGGAGGTGCACTCGTGCAGACATAGATCTCGGCGAAGTTCAGGGCTGAGTCCCTTGCGGAACCTCGCCTGCTTCTTGGCATCGGTGGACACTTCCTCGGGAGCATAGCGAGCCAAGTTGCCAAACTCGCGACTATAGCCATCCATGGTTAGCCGGCCATGGGTGAAATTGCAGAATTCCTCCCGCTTGCGATCCATGAGACCTTCCGGAATTTGATGTTCACGGAATGCCTCATTGAACTCTGCCCAAGTAGTGATTTGGCCAGCAGGACGCATAGCCTCAAAGTTTCCCACCGAAGGCTGGCAGGGCCCTCAAGATGGTAGGCGGCATAAGTAACCTTGCCAGCTTTGGCCACACAGGCAAAGTGTAGCTTGTGGGTGATACTGCGAAGCCAGTCATCCACATCAAGAGGTTCAGCGGAATGATGGAACTTCGGTGGGCACATCTTGATAAAGTCATTAATTGACACCACGTCATTCCTCTGGCGAAAGGCAGTATTCTGCTCTATGTGTTCCAGTAGACGGTTGATCTCTCTGTTGTTCCTTTCTGCCTCGAGCATAACTTCAGCAAAGGAGAGTGGTTGGGGCAGATTCTCATCTCTAGCCCCACTGGCCTCACCCTGCTCTTGAGCAGCAGGAGTGCTGTGAGTGTTGACCATCCTAGGAAAACAAAACAACGGTTTAGACAAGGATGGCAAAACTTGACATAGGAGTGCAGAATGTAATGGATGACACAGAATGCAGAGATGTTCATCTGTAGGACATGGTAATATAGAAACTGCCATATATACACCAGTGGTCATACACACCATACATAGTTTAGTACAAGCCAAGGCTAAAGTACAACTGCGGTGAAAGACGATACATCTCATCAGAGGCACTCCAAGCTCCTATACATTATTTAACTACGCATCCGGAACTCATAACACACTAAGTCATATTCCACAAGACGAGCAGGATTGTGGAAATACAACTACTACGAAACTACTACTGCTACGGTCTAGCTCAGACATTTCCGTAGTAATCTTCATAAAGATTACCACCGTAGCCTGGAAGTGGAACGTGTGGATCTGGAAACTCTCGAGAACTCGAAGGCTGTGGACCGTAGGGACATGGATGCGGTCTCAGTCCCGCTGCTGGTTGTAACCGACACCCACGTGGGGGTGTAATACACCCAACATCACGCCAATCCATACGATCGGGTAGACGAGTCCGAACGGGGTACAATTCCCGCATATCCAGATATCCGGCGTGCACGGCAGGTGCAAGCCGTGTCAAAGTAGTCCAGTGGGCGGTTCGAGTGTTATAAAGATCCATCCGGAGGGCACGGACCTCACGGTCCCTATCCTCCAGCATCTGAGTAGTAGTCTGAAGCAGTGGGTCCTAATGAGCAGCATCAGTATACAAACCAGTGTGGTAGCCTTCCTCTCAAGGAAGTGAGGCTGGCATATAGCAGAACTCAGTGTTCAGCAGCAGGGCATGCCTAGCCCGGATGATGGTCATCATCGAGTAAGCGGCATCCTGCACTGCCATCTCGATGGTAACCCCGAGTCCATAAGAGCAATGGATGGGGTCGGTAGCCCCGGGATACGAAGGGTATATCCGGACTATGCAGAAATACTGACTCTGGTTGAAATCCCGGTACTGTTCCTCCACAATGCACTCAAATACCAACGGTAGCCGGTCTCAGTCAGCACACGGACTAGCATGGCCATGTGACCTGGTACATTAATGCACCGAGTCAAACGGACCACCTGGTGAGGTGTGCGGTCAGACATCTAAAACACGAAATAATGCAAAGGCATTAGAATTTCTGAAAGAAATTGGGCAGCATAACAACGGTAAATGCTCAAAAAGGATTTGAGACATCATACAAATGAAGGCATAGCCACTCAACAACATCATATCAAGGTTCCAGGTCCAACTAATCAACATACTAGAAGGGTAGAAACTGAACTGAGGCTTGAAACCAACAATCCTAAGAGTCTATGGATTAGTAACACGTGAACCTATTAAAGATGAGAGGCCTAGTCCTAAACCCCCATAGAAAGAATAGGCTGACTCAGATCAGAAGGGCATAAGGTAAAGAAGTAAAAAGAGCCTTACATTCCCTTCCACAATCAATGCCCCTACATATAACTAAGAATTTTCTAGACTCAACATCGACCAGTTTGGCTTGAGAAACCTACAGGCAGTCCTGCTCTGATACCAACGCTGTCAGGACCCCGATCCTAAGTCACACCGATCTAGCTTGTAACACATCATATCACTTTGCGGCCTCACACACGGTATCCCCACGGGTGCCACCTTACCTGGCCTGGGACCGTTTGCGCATTTTGGCACACGTATGCGATAGTGTCGCTAGCATCCATATGACAGAGAACCCGGGCCGACATGGCTAGTTATAAACAAAAGTGGCACTAAATAACAGAGACAGGCATCCATGACCCAGCAACGAACGTGTCGGTCATCAACATACCCAAGTCGTAGCAAGCTACATGGACTTAAAGGAACAACGTGTGACATTTCCCCTAAGGGACAGACACAGGAACGAATAAGGACACATGCCGGCCAGCCTACATGTTCCGGAGCAGTAGCAAGCTACCAAGGCTCAGTGGAAGCACTAGGAGGCATTTCCCTGTAAGATAGGCTACCAAAGGTAAACAACTAGGTTTCGGATCCCACACATACCAAGCATTGCAATCATACACACAATATGCTCAATATGTGCAAATACAACATTGCATCAGAATAGAACTCTATGACTCAAAGTACTTTATTTAAGAGGCTCCGAAGAGCAATACATAACATATCCATACAGGTAGGGGTCACATGACCCAACACTCAAGTCATACAATCATACAAGCACTAGCGGAAGCTAACATGTCTGAGTACAGACTGCTTGGAAATAAAACAGGCTTGGTGTAGCCTGACTATCTACAAGGCCCTTCACAATCTCAGGATCTCCGTTTGGGTAGCAAGCTACTCATCGATGTCAACGTCTATGTAAAACCCATCAGAAGGGGCAGGGTTCTCCTCTGCAACAGTTATTAAGCAAAGATGAGTACAAAGGTACTCAGCGAGACTTACAACAGAACCTATCATATATGCATCATTATCAACAAGGGTAGTGGAGTTCATTGGAGCAAGCCAGCTTTGACTCTTGGCTAACCTATACTACAACTCTCAGCAGATTGCAAGATAAGACCACGTACACGAGTCCTCTACTCACCACAACAATACACCACCGTGGATCCTCTTCCGTCATCCTACGGAAGGGCCATCCACGACACTCACACTTGTCTTGAGACTTTTAGTAGTATCCATCAACTTGTCTATGAACTGTATAAGCAACCAAGTGGTCCGTACCGCGAACAACGGATATTCGAATAGATTGGTAACCCTGTAGGGGTGTACTTCTTCTCACATGTTTCCACCACTTAGCGTCTGCACACGACATGTGCTCGGCAGACTTCAAGCGAAAGCCGACGTGGGTGTAAACCATGACCTAACCAACCACTCAAGTCTCTAGTCCAGGTTTTTCGCCTATTTGTGTTCCATCCGTGGGGAGATCCGGCCGGGGTGTCGCTCACGGCCCAAAACAATGTGTACAGGGTTCCCGAGTCACCAAACGGGCGACCAGTACACCGTGCCACGTACCTGCCGCATCACAGCCCACCCCGAGGGTTAGCGCTGCGCACGACCACCAGTAAACTACAAACACCAGAAAGTAGTTGCAACTCCTGGACGAAGAACAAGGGCAGTCAATAAGTCGAGCGGGGTCATATTTCAGGGCCCAATGTGTGGTAGTAGCCGTAACATGAACCACACATACAGATCTCGGGTCCTATGGACGGTTCCAATGAAACAACCCACCATGTACTCCTACATGGCCTTTCATCGATACCTTTACCAAACATGTTCCACACTTCCCTCTCTTTATCGAGCATGATCATTTCACTCTGATCCATCACCCAGATGAACCAGACCTGACACAACTCTAAGCATAGCAGGCAACATAGACAAATAGTATGGTAGAACACACAACACATGGCTCAATCAACTCCTACACATGCTAGTGGGTTTCAAATATTTACCGTGGTAATGACAGGTCATGCAAAGGAATAGGGTTCAACTACCGCAGCAAGTAGCAGTTCACACGCTGTTGCCTTAATGCAGTAAAAGAGAGCAGGAGCGAGAAGATGGGTTTGTATCGGAATGATCAATGGGTTGCTGACAGATTGGTTGTCGGGTACTGCTCTTCAGTTGGACACGCAGTTGTGTCCTCGGGATCAGGACCTACCACGGAGAACACTGACAATACAATCAATATACAAACAAATGCAGAAATATGATGCATGCTTATGACATGGCCAGACGAATGTGTTTTGGGCTAATGCTACTATAAACAGGAAGGTTTGAGCCCATTTGAATCAAAGATTAAAATTTATACCCAAACTATTATTTATTAAAGTGCATTATCATGTTTTGATGTGAACAGCAAGGTTAACTTGCTCAAACATGCATGAAACCAGTGCCATTGGAAATATTGGATTTTTCTGATCAATTTTCATATATAAATCTTTTCCATCTGAGCTACTGTTGAATTTATATGATTTTTTTAAGTTTAAAGCATTTTCTAGAACTTCCTGAATTGTTTTAAATCAAATAATCCCAGAAAAGCATTTACTACGTCAGCATGACATCATGCTGACGTCAGCAGGTCAACAGACCTAGTCCAGGTCAAACCTGACAGGTGGGTCCCGCGTGTGAGTGTCATTAACTAAACTAATTAAACAAAACTGCTAATCCCAAATTAATTAGCCGCCTGGGCCCACCTGTCATTGACTCCAGGGGGTCAACCTGGGCCCACCCGTGGTCAAATGGGGTCAAACAGGCCGGCGTTTAGCCACCGGCGAGGCCAGTCGCGGCGGTGCAGGGTGGGATTCGTGCTCCGGCGACCAAATCGACGGCGGAGCACGTCTACGTGATGTTGGGGAAGTGACGCATCGAGTGGTGGTGGTGGTTGGCCCCGGGGTCGCCGGAAAAGGCGCCAACGACGACCTTGGCGGCTGCCGGAGCTCGGGTGAGCTCGGGCTAGTCGCTAGGAGGCTCGGCGAGGCTCGTGGAGAGGTGCTCTAGGCTCCTAGGGGTGCGGTGAAGCTGATGGACAGGGTGGCGCGGCCGTTGGGTGGCCGGAGCCTCGTCGGCGACGAGCTCCGCGGCGGCGCGTGCAGGTGAGCTATGTGCGGTCGTTACAGAGCTCGAGGGGGGAAACAGAGAGGATGGGGAGGTAGCCGAGCTCACGGCGGTCGCGTTGGAGTTGACGGCGAGGTTGGGGACGAGCTGCTGCGACGGTGAGGTCGCCGGCGATCTCGGCGGGCGAACGGGGGAGAAGTGCTCGGGGACGGCGTGTTGGAGCTTCTGGGGATGCATGGCTCGTCGGGGAGGCGTTGCAGACGGTGGCGGAGCTTGGGGACACGACGGCGAGGCGAGAGGAGCTCGGTGGCTGCGGCTATGGCGGCAGGACGGCGGCGACTGCGTCGGCCATGGCGCGGGGAGGGCGAGGGAGAGTGGCAGGGGAGGAGTGGATGCGTCCAACGTCTTCGGGGCGCGACGTGGAGGTCGTCCAGGCCGTTCCAGCGGCGAGCCGGCGGCGAGGCGGCAAGCAGCTGCCGCGGTGGCGCGCGGCCGTGCGCCGACGTCACCTACCTGCCTGGCTGCCGAAGTAGCTCGCTGGCTCGGGCCAGCACAGTGCTGGGCCGCCAGGTGGGCCGGCTGGTCCAGGTAAGTGGGATGTGCCCTCTCTCTCTCCTTTTCTATTTTTCTTTCTGTTTTGTTTCTTTTCCAACTTTGTTGAATTAATAAAAATGCTAGAGCATTTTTATAAATCATAAAACTAGTCATGCCCACTGTATATATTATGAACAGCATGGAACATTTGAGTTTATGATTATTTGGGCACCTAAAATATTTTATACTCCCTCCGTCCCATAATATAAGAACGTTTTTGACACCAGTGTAGTATAAAAAACATTCTTATATTGTGGGACAGAGGGAGTAGCATTGAAATGCCCAAATGCAAATACAAAATGAATTATTCCAGTGACCTTTGGATGTCCTAGAAAATTGTGCACCATTTTTGTCAGAGGTTTAAGACCAAGGAAAAGATGATGAACATTTTTGAAGGGCATTTTGGGCACATTGGAAAAGATTTTATTAAACCCTAGTTGTTAGAAGAGGGGTGCTGGGGTTTCTGTCATCCCCATTTCAAGTTTCTGCAAAAAGTAAACATGATGCAGTTGATGTCCTAATGCAAGCACTGACTAGGGATGTGACACTCATACCCCGAAAGCGGAAGCATTTAGTAACACGATTGATGTAGTCGAACATCTTCACGATCTAACCGATCAAGTACCGAACGCACGGCACCTCCACAATCTGCACATGTTCAGCTCGGTGATGTCCCTCGAACTCTTGATCCAGTTAAGGCCAAGGGAGAGTTTCATCAGCACGACGGCATGGTGACGGTGTTGATGAAGTTACCGACGCAGGGCTTCGCCTAAGCACTGCAAGAATATGACTGAGGTGTGTAACTGTGGAGGGGGGCACCGCACACGGCTAAAACAATTGTCAACTTCTGTGTTCCTGGGTGGCCCCTGCCCCCGTATGTAAAGAAGCAAGGGGAGAGGCCGGTCGGCCCCTATAGGGCGCGTCCAAGGGGGCAATCCTACTCCTATAGGAGTAGGATCCCCCACTTCCTAGTCCAACTAGGAGAAGAATGAAGGGAGGGAGAGAATAGAAGGAAGGAGGGGGCGCCACCCCCCTAGTCCAATTCGGACTAGGCCCATGGGGGTGCGCACGGACACCCCTTGGCTGCCTTCCTCTCTCTCCCCTAGATCCCAATAAGGCCCATTACTTCTCCGATGGTTCCGATAACCCTTCTGGCACTTCGATATTTATCCTGTGACCCCCGGAACTCATCGAGTGTCCGAATAATATCGTCCAATATATCACTATTTATGTCTCAGTCATTTCAAGAATCCTCGCCATGTCCGTGATCTCATCCGGGACTCCAAATAAACTTTGGTGCATCAAAACACATAAACTCATAATACCGATCGTCATCTAACGTTAAACGTACGGACCCTACGGGTTCGAGAACTATGTAGTCATGATTGCGACATATCTCCGGTCAATAACCAATAGCGGAACCTCGATGCTCATATTGGATCCTACATATTCTACGAAGATCTTTATCGGTCAAACCGCATAACAACATACGTTGTTCGCTGTGTCATCGGTATGTTACTTGTCCGAGATTCGATCGTCGGTATCATCATACCTAGTTCAATCTCATCACCGACAAGTCTCTTTACTCGTTTCGTAATACATCATCTCGTCACTAACTCATTAGTCTTTTGCTTGCAAGGCTTATTATGATGAGTATTACCGAGAGGGCCTAGAAATACCTCTCCGACACTCGGAGTGACAAATCCTAATCTTCATCTATGCCAACACCACAAACACTTTCGGAAACACCTATAGAGCATCTTAATAATCACCCAGTTATGTTGTGACGTTTGATAGCACACACAGTGTTCCTCCGGTATTCGGAAGTTGCATAATCTCATAGTTAGAGGAACATGTATAAATCATGAAGAAAGCAATAGCAGTAAAACTAAACGATCATAGTGTGAAGCTAACGGATGGGTCTTGTCCATCACATCATTCTGCTAACGATGTCATCCCGTTGATCAAATGACAACACATATCTATGGTTAGGAAACATAACCATCTTTGATTAACGAGCTAGTCTAGCATGAATAAAAGACATTTATCATGATATACAAGGAAATATAAATAACAACTTTATTATTGCCTCTAGGGCATATTTCCTTCAATCTCCCACTTCACTAGAGTCAATAATCTAGATTACATAGTAATGATTCTAACACCCATGGAGTCTTGGTGTTGATCATGTTTTGCTCGTGGAAGAGGCTTAGTCAACGGGTCTGCGACATTCAGATCTGTATGTATCTTGCAAATTTCTATGTCTCCCTCCTTGACTTGATCGCGGATGGAGTTGAAGCGTCTCTTCATGTGCTTGGTTCTCTTGTGAAACCTGGATTCCTTCGCCAAGGCTATTGCTCCAGTGTTGTCACAAAAGATTTTCATTGGACGCGATGCACTAGGTATTACACCTAGATCGGATATGAACTCCTTCATACAGACTCCTTCAGTTGCTGCTTCCGAAGCAGCTATGTACACTGCATCACACGTAGATCCTACCACGACGCTCTGCTTGGAACTGCACTAACTAACAGCTCCACTATTCAACAAAAATACGTATCCGGTTTGTGACTATGATTCATCTGGATCAGTGTCAAAGCTTGAATCGCCGTAACCGTTTACGACGAGCTCTTTGTCACCTCCATAAAAGAGAAACATATCCTTCATCCTTTTCAGGTACTTCAGGATGTTCTTGAACGTTGTCCAGTGATCCACTCCTGGATTACTTTGGTACCTCCCTGCTAGACTTATAGCTAGGCACAGATTAGGTCGGGTACACAACATTGCATACATGATAGAACCTATGGCTGAAGCATAGGGAATGAATTTCATTTTCTCTCTATCTTCTGTAGTGGTCGGGCATTGAGTCTTACTCAACTTCACACCTTGGAACACATGCAAGAACCCTTTCTTTGACTGATCCATTTTGACCTTCTTCAAAACTTTATCAAGGTATGTGCTTTGTGAAAGTCCAATTAAGCGTCTTGATCTATCTCTATAGATCTTGATGCCTAATATATAAGCAGCTTCACCGAGGTCTTTCATTGAAAAATTCTTATTCAAGTATCCTTTTATGCCATCCAGAAATTCTACATCATTTCCAATAAACAATATGTCATCCACATATAATATCAGAAATGCTATAGAGCTCCCACTCACTTTCTTGTAAATACAGGCTTGTCCAAAAGTCTGTATAAAACCATATGCTTTGATCACCTCATCAAAGCGTATATTCCAACTCCGAGATGCTTGCACCAGTGCATAGATGGATCGCTGAAGCTTGCACACTTTGTTAGCACCTTTAGGATCGACAAAATCTTCTGGTTGCATCATATACAACTCTTCTTTGAGATATCCATTAAGGAATGCAGTTTTGACATCCATTTGCTAGATTTCATAATCATAAAATGCGGCAACTGCTAACATGGTTCGAACAGACGTAAGCATCGCTACGGGTGAGAAAGTCTCATCGTAGTCAACTCCTTGAACTTGTCGAAAACCTTTCACAACAAGTCGAGCTTTGTAGATAGTAACATTACCATCGGCGTCAGTCTTCCTCTTAAAGATCCATTTATTTTCAATGTCTTTCCGATCATCGGGCAAGTCAACCAAAGTCCACACTTTGTTCTCATACATGGATCCCATCTCGGATTTTATTGCTTCAAGCCATTTTGCCGAATCTGGGCTCATAATCGCTTCCTCCTAGTTCGTTGGTTCATGATGGTCTTCCAGAATAGGGTTACCGTACCACTCTGGTGTGGAACATACTTTGGTTGACCTATGAGGTTCAGTAGTAACTTGATCTGAAGTTTCATGATCATCATCATTAGCTTCCTCACTCATTGGTGTAGGAATCACTAGGAGTAGTTTTTGTGATGAACTACTTTCTAATTCGGGACAAAGTACAATTACCTCATTGAGTTCTACTTTCCTCCCACTCACTTCTTGCGAGATAAACTCCTTCTCTAGAAAGGATCCATTCTCAGCAACGAATATCTTGCCTTCGGATCTGTAATATAAGGTGTACCCAACAGTTCCTTTGGGCATCCTATGAAGACACATTTATCCGACTTGGGTTCTAGCTTATCAGGTTGAAGCTTTTTCCCATAAGCATCGCAGCCCCTAACTTTAAGAAACGACAACTTGGGTTTCTTGCCAAACCATAGTTCATAAGGCGTTGTCTCAATGGATTTAGATGGTGCCCTATTTAACATGAATGTAGCTGTCTCTAAAGCATAACCCCAAAACGATAGTGTAAATCGGTAAGAGACATCATAGATCGCACCATATCTAATAAAGTACGGTTACGACGTTCGGACACACCATTACGTTGTGGTGTTCCAGGTGCCGTGAGTTGTGAAACTATTCCACATTGCTTCAAATGAAGACCAAACTCATAACTCAAATATTCATCTCCGCGATCAGATCGTAGAAACTTTATTTTCTTATTACGATGATTCTCTACTTCACTCTGAAATTCTTTGAACTTTTCAAATGTTTCAGGCTTGGGCTACATCAAGTAGATATACCCATATCTGCTCAAATCATCTGTGAAGGTCAGAAAATAAAGATACCCTCCGCAAGCTTCAACAGTCATTGGACCACATACATCAGTATGTATGATTTACAATAAGTCAATTGCTCGCTCCATTGTTCCGGAGAACGGAGTTTTAGTCATCTTGCCCATGAGGCATGGTTCCCAAGCACCAAGTGATTCATAATCAAGTGATTCTTAAAGTCCATCAGCATGGATTTCTTCATGCGCTTTACACCAATATGACCTAAACGGCAGTGCCACAAATAGGTTGTGCTATCATTATCAACTTTGCATCTTTTGGCTTCAATATTATGAATATGTGTATCACTACATTTGAGATCCAACGAAAATAGACCATTCATCAAGGGTGCATGAACATACAAGATATTACTCATATAAATAGAACGACCATTATTCTCTGATTTAAATGAGTAACCATCTCACAAGAAACAAGATCCAGATATAATGTTCATGCTCAACGCTGGCACCATATAACAATTATTTAGGTCTAATACTAATCCCAGTGGTAGATGTAGAGGTAGCATGCCGACGGCGATCACATCGCCTTTGGAACCATTTCCCACGCACATCGTCACCTCGTCCTTAGCTAATCTTTGTTTAATCTGTAGCCCATGTTTCGAGTTACAAATATTAGCAATCGAACCAGTATCAAATACCCAGATGCTACTACGATAATTTTAAGGTACACATCAATAACATGTATATCAAATATACCTCTCTTCACTTTGTCATCCTTCTTATCCGCCAAATACTTGGGGCAGTTCAGCTTCTAATGTCCAGTCCCTTTGCAGTAGAAGCACTCAGTTTCAGGCTTGGCTCCAGACTTGGGTTTCTTCACGGGAGTAGCAACTGGCTTGCTATTCTTCTTGAAGTTCCCCTTTTTTCCCTTGCCTTTTGTCTTGAAACTAGTGGTCTTGTTAACCATCCACACTTGACACTCCTTTTTGATTTCTACCTGCGCTGCTTTGAGCATAGCGAAGAGCTCGGGAATTGTCTTTTGCATCCCTTGCATATTATAGTTCATCATGAAGCCTTTATAGCTTGGTGGCAGTGATTCAAGAACTCTATCAATAACACTATCTTCATCAACTTTGCATCCAAGTTTGAGTCATGTGATTGTAGTACCCAGACATTCTATTCACTGATGGAACCGTTCTCCTCCATCTTGCAGCTATATAACTTATTGGAGACTTCATATCTCTCAATTTGGGCATTTGCTTGAAGTATTAACTTCAACTCTTGGAACATCTCATATGCTCCATGATGTTCAAAACGTCTTTGAACTCCCGATTCTAAGCCATAAAGCATGGCACACTAAACTATCGAGTAGTCATCAGAACGAGCTTGCTAGACGTTCATAACGTTAGGAGTTGCTCCTAAAGTAGGCTTGTCACCGAGCGGTGCTTCAAGGACATAATTCTTCTGTGCAGCAATGTGGATAATCCTCAAGTTACGGACCCAGTCTGTGTAGTTGCTACCATCATCTTTCAACTTAGCTTTCTCTTGGAATGCATTAAAATTCAAGGGAACGGTAGCACGGGCCATTGATCTACAACAACATAGATATGCAAAAACTATCAGGACTAAGTTCATGATAAATTAAAGTTCAATTAATCATATTACTAAAGAACTCCCACTTAGATAGACATCCCTCTAGTCATATAAATGATCACATGATCCAAATCAACTAAATCATGTCCGATCATCACGTGAGATGGAGTAGTTTTCAATGGTGAACATCTTATGTGGATCAAATCTACTATATGATTCACGCTCGACCTTTCGGTCTCCAGTGTCCCGAGGCCATGTCTATACATGCCAGGCTCGTCATGTTTAACCCGAATATTCTGCATGTGCAAAATTGTCTTATACCCGTTGAATTTGAACGTAGAGCTTATCACACCCGATCATCACGTGGTGTCTCGGCACGATGAACTGTCGCAACAGTGCATACTCAGGGAGAACACTTGTACCATGAAATTTTGTAAGGGATCATCTTATAATGCTACTGCCGTATTAAGCAAAATAAGAAGCATAATAAGATAAACATCACATGCAATCAAAATATGTGACATGATATGGCCATCATCATCTTGTGCTTTTGATCTCCATCTCCAAAGCATCGTCATGATCTCCGTCGTCCCCAGCTTGACACCATGATCTTCATCATAGCGTCGTGGTCGTCTCGCCAACTATTGCTACTACTACTATCGCTAACTCATAGTGATAAAGTAAAGTAATTACATGCTTTCGCAATTCATACAGTAAAGAGACAACCATAAGGCTCCTGCAGGTTGCTGATAATTTACAAAACATGATCATCTCATACAATAATGTATACCTCATCATGTCTTGACCATATCACATCACAACATGCCCTGCAAAAACAAGTTAGACGTCCTCTACTTTGTTGTTGCAAGTTTTACGTGGCTGCTAGAGGCTTCGCAAGAACCGTTCTTACCTATGCATCAAAACCAAAATGATTTTTCGTCAAGTGTGATGTTTTAACCTTCACAAGGACCGGGCGTAGTCACACTTGATTCAACTAAAGTTGGAGAAACAGACACCCACAAGCCACCTTTGTGCGAAGCACGACGGTAGAACCAGTCTCATGAACGCAGTCATGTAATGTCGGTCTCGGCCGCTTCATCCAACAATACCGCCGAATCAAAGTATGACATGCTGGTAAGCAGTATGACTATTATCTCCCACAACTCATTTTGTTCTGCTCGTGCATATCATCTACGCATAGGCATGGCTCATGATGCCACTGTGAGGGAACGTAGTATTTCAAAAAAAATATCCTACGATCACGCAAGATCTATCTATGAGAAGCATAGCAACGAGCGGGGACAGTGTGTCCACTTACCCTTGTAGAACGAAAGCGGAACAGTTTAGTAATGGGGTTGATGTAATCGAACATCTTCGCGATCCAACCGATCAAATACCGAACGCATGGCACCTCCGCGATCTTCACACGTTCAGCTCAGTGACGTCCCAAAACTCTTTATCCAGTTGAGGTCAAGGGAGAGTTTCGTCAGCACGACGGCATGGTGATGGTGTTGATGAAGTTACCGACGCAGGGCTTCGCCTAAGCACTGCGATAATATGATCGAGGTGTATAACTGTGGAGGGGGGCACCGCATACGGCTAAAACAATTGTCAACTTATGTGTTCCAGGGTGCCCCCTGCCCCTGTATATAAAGGAGCAAGGGGAGAGGCCGGTCGGCCCCTATAGGGCGTGCCCAAGGGGGCAATCCTACTTCTACTAGGAGTAGGAACCCCCCTTTCCTAGTCCAACTAGGCGAAGAAGGAAGGGAGGGAGAGAAGAGAAGGAAGGAGGGGCGCCACACCTCCCCCTAGTCCAATTCGTACTAGGCCCATGGGGGGCACGCGTCCACCCCTTAGGTGCCTTCCTCTCTCTCCCCTAAAGCCCAATAAGGCCCATTACTTCGCTGGTCGTTCCGATAACCCTTCCGGCACTCCGATATTTATTCGGTGACCCCCGGAACTCGTCCGGTGTACGAATAATATCGTCCAATATATCATTATTTATGTCTCGACCATTTCGAGACTCCTAGTCATGTCCGTGATCTCATCCAGGACTCCAAATAAACTTCGGTGCATCAAAACACATAAACTCATAATACCGATCGTCATCGAATGTTAAGCGTGCGGACCCTGCGGGTTCGAGAACTATATAGACATGACTAAGACATATCTCCGATCAATAACCAATAGCGCAATCTGGATTCTCATTTTGGCTCCTGCATATTCTACGAAGATCTTTATTGGTCAAACCACATAACGATATACGTTGTTCCCTTTATTGTTGGTATGTTACTTGTCCGAGATTCGATCGTCGGTATCATCATACCTAGTTCAATCTCCTTACCGGCAAGTCTCTTTAATCGTTCCGTAATACATCATCTCGTGACTAACTCATTAGTCTTTTGCTTGCAAGGCTTATTATGATGAGTATTACCGAGAGGGACCAGAGATACCTCTCCTACACTCGGGGTGACAAATCCTAATCTTGATCTATGCCAACACCACAAACACTTTAGGAAACACCTGTAGAGCATCTTTATAATCACCAGATACATTTTGACATTTGATAGCACACAAAGTGTTCCTCCGGTATTCGCGAGTTGCATAATCTCATAGTTAGAGGAACGTGTATAAGTCATTAAGAAAAAAATAGCAGTAAAACTGAATGATCATAGTGCTAAGCTAATGGATGAGTCTTGTCCATCACATCATTCTCCTAATGATGTGACCCCGTTGATCAAATGACAACACATGTCTATGGTTAGGAAACATAACCATCTTTGATTAATGAGCTAGTCTAGTAGAGGCATACTAGGGACACTTTGCTTTGTCTATGTATTCACACATGTATCAAGTTTCCGGTTAATACAATTCTAGCATGAATAAAATACATTTATCATGATATAGAAGAAAATACAAAAAACAACTCTATTATTGCCTCTAGGGCATATTTCATTCAGGCAATTCACCATATTTCGGCCTAAGCGAATGCATTGTAGAGTAGTAATTAGATGATGGGTTGAGAGAGTGACAGAAGCTTAAACCCCAGTTTATGCGCTATTCCGTAAGGGACCGATTGGATCCAAAAGTTTAATGCCATGGTTAGAATTTATTCTTAATACTTTTCCCGTAGTTGCGGATGTTTGCGGGAGGGTTAATCATAAGTAGGAGGTTTGTTCAAGTAAGAACGGCACCTAAGCACCGATCCACCCACATATCAAATTATCAAAGTAGCGAATACGAATCGAAAAAACATGATGAAAGTGACTAGATGAAATTCCCGTGTACCCTCAAGAACACTTTGCCTATTATAAGAGACCGTCTTGGCCTGTCCTTTGCCTCAAAAGGATTGGGCTATCTTGCTGCACTTTTGATATTACTATCGTTACTTGCTCTTTACAAAAATATATTGCTATCAAACTACTTTGTTACTTACAATTTCAGCACTTGCAAATACTACCTTGCTGATAACCACTTGTCATTTGCTTCTGCTCCTCATTGGGTTTGACACTCTTACTTAACGAAAAGAGCTAAAATTGATCCCCTATACTTGTGGGTCATCAAGGCTAATTTTTTGGCGCCTTTGCCGGGGAGTGAAGCACTTTTGGCAAGTGGAAATTGGTAACGATACATTCATATAGTGTGATGAAATTTATTGTCACTTGTTACTATGGAGAACAATCCTTTGAGGGGTTTGTTCAGGGTATCTTCACCTCAACCAGAACCACAATTAGCTACCCCTCAACCCAATGCACCTACTGAAAATAGTGAATATGAAATCCCTTCGGGTATCATAGAACAACTGATAGCTAATCCATATGCAGGAGATGCTACCGAACATCCTGATATGCACTTGATATATGTGGAATAAATTTGTGGATTGTTTAAGCTTGCAGGTTTACCCAGAGATCAAGTTATGAAGAAGGTTTTTCCTCTATATTTGAAGGGAAAAGCATTAGCATGGTATAGGGTATGCGACGATATTGGAGCTTGGAACTGGAATGGATTGAAATTGGAATTTCACCAAAAAATTATCCTATGCATCTAGTTCATCGTGATCGGAATTCCATATATATTTTTTGGCCTCGTGAAGGATAATGTATCACTCAAGCTCGGGGGAGTCTTAAATCAACGTTATATTCATGCCCCAATCATAAGCTCTCAAGAGAAATTATTATTCAGAATTTTTATGCTCGGCTTTCTCACAATGATCGATCCATGCTTGATACTTCTTGTGTTGGTTCCTTTATGAAAAAGACTATTGAATTTCGGTGGGATATTTTGGAAAGAATTAAACACAACTCTGAAGATTGGGAACTCGACGAAGGTAAAGAGTCAGGTATTAGGCTTAAGTATGATTGTGTTAAATCTTTTATGAATACCGATGCGTTTTCAAAGTTTAGCACTAAATATGGACTTGACTCTGAGATAGTAGCCTCATTTTGTGTATCTTTTGCTACTCATGTTGATCTCCCTAAAGAGAAGTGGTTTAAATATCACCCACCTATTAAAGAAGAAATTATTGAACTGGTACCAGTTAAAGAAGAAACTATACTTTATAATGTTGATCCAATTGTTCCTACTACTTATGTTGAAATACCACCTTTCCCTGTTAGGATAAAAGAACATACTAAAGGTTCAACTATGGTTAACAAAAGTTATATCAGAATACCTAAACCAGATGAACAAATTAAAGTAGAACCTAATACTGCTATGGTCAAAGATCTCTTGGAAGAAAATGTAGACGGGCATGTTATTTGCTTCAGTGAAGAAGCTGCTAGAATTGACAAGCCTGATAAATAGGATAAACACAGACCAATTGTTGGCATGCCCGTTGTCTCAGTTAAAATAGGAGATCACTGCTATCATGGTTTATGTGACATAAGTGCTAGCATCAGGGCTATTACATACTCTTTATACCAAGAAATTATGAATGCATAGCACCCGCAGAGATAGAAGACATTGATGTCACTATTAAACTTGCTAATAGAGATACTATATCACCAATTGGGATTGTTAGAGATGTTGAAGTCTTGTGTGGGAAAATAAAATACCCTACTAATTTTCTTGTTCTTGTTTCCCTATAAGATTACTTTTGTGGCATTATTTTTGGTAGACCTCTCTTGAACATCGTTAATGCTAAAATAGATTGTGAGAAACAAACTGTCGGTGTTAGTTTTGGTGATGAGTCTCATGAATTTAATTTCTCCAAGTATAGTAGAAAGCTTCATGAAAAATAATTGCCTAGTAAAGATGAAATTATTGGTCTTGCTTCTATTGATGTGCCTCCTACTGATCCTCTAGAACAATATTTGCTAGACCTTGAAAATGATTTACATATGCATGAAAGAAATGAAATAGATGATATTTTGTTTGAAAAGCATCCTTTGCTTAAACACAATTTGCCTGTTGAAACTCTAGAGGTCCTCCTCCACCTAAAGGTGATCCTATGTTTGAATTAAAACAATTGCCAAACACTTTGAAATATGCTTATCTTGATGAAAAGAAGATATATCCTGTTATTATTAGTGCTAACCTTTCAGAACATGAAGAAGAAAGATTATTGAAAGTTCTAAGGAAGCACCGAGATGCTATTGGTTATACTCTTGATGATTTAGAGGGCATTCGTCCCACTCTATGTCAGCATAAGGTTAATATGGAACCTGACGCTAAACCCATTGTCGATCATCAACGTCGGTTAAATTCGACAATGAAATAAGTGGTAAGAACGGATATATTAAAACTTCTGGAAGGAGGTATAATCTATCCTATAGCTGATAGTAGATGGGTAAGTCCCGTTCATTGTGTTCCTAAGAAAGGAGGTATTACTGTTGTTCCCAATGTAATAATGAACTTATTCCACAAAGAATTGTTACAGGCTATAGAATGGTAATTGATTTTAGGAAATTGAATAAAGCAACCAGAAAATATCATTAACCTCTACCTTTTATTGATCAAATGCTAGAAAGATTATCAAAGCACACACACTTTTGCTTCCATGATGGATACTCTGGTTTTTCACAAATACCTTTTTCTCAACCTGATCAAGAAAATACTACTTTTACATGTCCATTTGGAACCTATGCTTATAGACGTATGCCTTTTGGTTTATGTAATGCACCTGCTACCTTTCAAAGATGTATGACTGCAATATTCTCTAACTTTTGCGAAAACATTGTAGAGGTTTTCATGGATGATTTCTCTATTTATGGGCAGTCTTTTGATGATTGTTTAAGCAATCTTGATCGAGTTTTGCAGAGATGTGAACAAACAAGTCTTGTCTTGAATTGGGAGAAATGCCACTTTATGGTTAATGAAGGTATTTTCTTGGGCCATAAGATTTCTGAAAAGGATATTGAAGTGGACAAAGCTAAGGTTGATGCAATTGAGAAAATGCCATGTCCTAAGGATATCAAAGTTATTCGTAGTTTCTTAGGTCATGCTGGTTTCTATAGGAGATTTATCAAAGACTTTTCTAAAATTTCTAGGTCTCTCACTAACCTTTTACAAAAGGATGTTCATTTTGTTTTTGATGATTGAAACACTCAAGAAAGCCTTAATTTTTGCACCTATTGTACAACCACCTGATTAAAACTTACCTTTTGAAATTAACTGTGATGCTAGTGATTATGTTGTTGGTGTTGTTCTAGGACAAAGAGTTGATAAAAAAACTAAATGTTATTCATTATGCTAGTAAAACTCTAGACAGTGCTCAAAAGATTTATGCTACTACTGAAAAAGAATTCTTAGCAGTTGTGTTTGCTTGTGACAAATTTAGATCTTACATTGTTGATTCAAAAGTAACTGTTCACACTTACCATGCTGCTATTAAATATCTTATGAAAGAGAAAGATGCTAAACCTAGACTTATTCGGTGGGTTCTCTTGTTACAAGAATTTGATTTGCATATCACTGATAGAAAAGGAGTTGAGAACCCCGTAGCTGATAACTTGTCTAGGCTTGAAAATGTGCTTGATGACCCATTACCTATTGATGATAGTTTTCCTGATGAGCAGTTAGGTGCAATAATTGTTGCTCATACTACTCCTTGGTATGCTGACTATGCTAATTACATTGTTGCTAAATATCGACCACCTAGTTTTATATACCAACAATAGAAAAAGTTCTTTTATGATTTAAGACATTACTTGTGGGATGACCCCGCATATTTATAAAGAAGGAGTAGATGGTATTATTAGACGTTGTGTACATGAGCATGTACAGGGGCAAATCCTTTGGAGATGTCACTCTAAAGCATATGGGGGACATCATGCTGGAGATAGAACTACTCACAAGCTATTGCAGTTTGGATTTTATTGGCCCACTCTCTTCAAAGATGCCCATAAGTTCATCTCATCTTGTGATGAATGTCAAGGAATAGGTAATATCGGTAAGCATCAAGAAATGCTTATTAATTATTCACTTGTTGTTGAACCATTCAATGTTTGGGGATTTGATTACATGGGACCTTTTCCTTCCTATAATGGGTATACACATATTTTGGTTGCTGCTGATTATGTTACTAAATGAGTGGAAGCTATTCCAACCAGTAGTGTTGATCACAACACCTCTATTAAAAATCTTAAGGAAGTTATTTTCCCAAGGTTTGGAGTCCCCGGATATTTAATGACTGATGGTGGTTCACACTTTATTCATGGTGCTTTCCGTAAAATGCTTGCCAAGTATGATGTTAACCATAGAATTGCATCACCTTATCATCCTCAGTCTAGTGGTCAAGTTGAGCTTAGTAATAGAGAAATAAAATTAATTTTGCAAAAGACTGTCTATAGGTCCAGGAAGAATTGGTCTAAGAAATTAGATCATGCACCTCGGGCTTATAGAACAGCTTATAAAAATCCTATAGGTATGTCTCCTTATAAAATGGTTTATGGTAAGGCATGTCATTTGCCTCTCGAGTTAGAACATAAAGTGTTTTGGGCAATCAAGGAACTCAACTATGATTTCAAACTTGCTGGTGAAAAGAGGTTATTTGATATTAGCTCACTAGATGAATGGAGAACTCAAGCTTCTGAAAATGCCAAGTTATTTAAAGAAAAAGTTAAAAGTTGGCATGATAAAAGGATCCAAAAGCGTGAGTTCAAAGTCAGAGAATATGTTCTTTTGTATAACTCTCGTTTCAGGTTCTTTGCAGGCAAACTCCTCTCTAAATGTGAAGGCCCATGTGTCATCGAGGAGGTTTATTGGTCTGGAGCTAACAAAATAAATAATGCTGAAGGTACTAACCCGAAGGTTGTTAATGGGCAACTGTTGGTGTACAAAAGAAGGGGCACATCTTTGTACGCCTTATGCACGGACAGTCGGAGCCGCGCCCATGGCCGCACCAAGCAGAGCAGGAGAAGTGGACCGAGGTAAAACCGAAGCCCAAGACAATCAAGGCGACGCCAAGACAGACAACACAAGAAGACCAAGCAAAGGGACAGGCTCCCCTGGCAAGGACTCTTGCCGGGGCGGCCTGCGCGCCACCCGACAAGGGTTCTTGCCGGGGCAATCCACTCAGACGCCTCCGTCACAACCACCCTTGAAGCCTATGGGCTCCAACAATATCAACAAACAGTGGAGCCAAGGCTCGGGAAGCGCCCACGTGATGGCATGCAAATCTTTGTGAAAACAAAGATCTGTGACTCCCAAGGTAAGATCCAGAAGACACCCCGAAGCCCCGACAAGCCTTTTGCCGCAGGGCACTCATGGAGGCCCCGGCGACACCCTTGCCGAGAATGGTAGCAAGCCAGCGGCAAGCTCTTGCCACCCCGTCAGCGCCCCAGCTCGGCGGCAGACCCGCTGGCCCAGGCACGCATCCACGTGGCGATACGTGGTTCCTTGGCCAGCTAGTCAAGCACCTACGTGGTGGCATGCAGATCTTCGTGAAGTCCATACCGCGACGCCACCTCAGCTGCCTGCCTCGCTGGCCTGGACGCGTGTCGCGACCAAACAAAGCGGCCACGGACGGGACGGGCTTCTTTCCCGTCCCCGATAAAGTAAATAGACACCTAAGCAGCGCATTGAATGCGCCTTGTCCCATAATGGCAGGGGATAAGCCTATACACTGTACACCTTTCCACCTCCTATGTGCCACTGTGGCAACCCCTTCAGACTATAAAAGGAGGCCGCAGTGTACTGGAGGAGGATTTGGATCCTGGAAAGAGGGATAGGCACCATAGCTAGCTGAAGAACACTCAAATATACACCAAAGCATGACTAGGGTATTATGGATGCTCATGGCCCGAACCTAGGCAAACGATCGATGTGCTGACTCTTAGACCTGCTCTTTGCACAAATCCGCACCCGCCAACCGTACAAGGGATTCCAGTGATCCTATAGGTGTCGTTTCGTACCGACTTCTTGGGCGCGCCAGGTAGGGGAGCGCAGTTGTGAAAATCTGGTCTAGTAGTTAGGGTAGCAATTCCTCATCGCCATGGCTCCTAAGAAGAAGATGATCGCGGCGGTCGGCTCGTCTGCAGCCGAACGGCCCGTGCCGGAATAGGCCGACGACGGCCGACGCCTGGAAAGCAGCGTCGCTCGTGCGCGAGACAACGAGCCACACGCCACCAAGTCCAAGGGTGGACCCCCCCCCCCCGCAGGCGGTGCAGGGCCCTCCAAGAGCGGCGTCGTACCCCGCACGGGTGACGCGGCGACTTCCAAGATGCCCATGGTAGCGCTCACAGCATGTTCCTCCTAGGTCGCGCGCGATGGGCACCATCACTGCACAGAGGACCCTGGGCGCCGCCGCGAAAAGAGCCCCGCGCATCAGTCACGAGATGCAGAAGATCATCATCCCCGCCAAGGCACCGGCGAAGGCGACGTGCAGCTGCGGGACCGTGATAGAGCTCCTTCTAACATGGTTAGAAGTCATAGCGCGTCTGGATCCGCGCAGCTCTCCCCGCCACCCACGCTAGTAGAAGCCTTAGAACGCGCGCAGTTGCTCCTCGACTTCCCTCCTCCAGCGGAGAATCTCGACGAGTGGAGAGCTACCGTTCGTAGACTTGTCTCCATCGCCAACAAGGACGAACCTCGGCCGGCGGGGCCTTCGGGCCAACGCTCTCCTGAGCCACCACACGCCAGTGGTGGAATGACTGGGGGCGCCGTGGCTACGGTGCACTCTCCTCCTCCTCGCCAGTTATCACGCTGCCGGCCCGTCGGGATGACGCTCGCGACGACGTATCCATAGCACCGTCTGACCCGCGGACCCACCGTGATCAGCACCAAGTTCATCGAGAGCGTGCCCACGAGGACGCTCGAACCACCATCGAGCGCCGATGTGAGGCGCGCCACCAGTCAGATATACGGGCGGGGCCTGCTGTAGACAACCCAGCACCGGGAGGATCTGGGGGCTTACCTCACGAGGTAGGCTGCCCAACCTTTACTCGTGAGCTATGGCGTTTCCAGTGGCCCACCCACCGCACCTTCAAGCCTGACGTCGGCGAGAAATACAATGACAACACTCATCCGTCCGAGTTCCTCAGCATCTACACCATCGCGATGCAAGCTGCTGGGGCGCGCGACGACAAGGTGCTCGCCAATTATTTCCCGTTGGCACTTAAACCCAACGTTATGTCATGGTTGATGCACTTGCCGGCGGATTCCATTTCTTCCTGGTCGGATTTGTGCCATGAGGTTGTTGGCACTTTTACGAGAGGCCACCAGGCTCATGGCCAAGCAAGCGATTTGCATGTTATCCCCCAGAAGGAAAGTGAAAGCTTGTGAAAGTACATACTGAGGTTCAGCCGAGTGCAGTATAACAACCCAGACGTTCATCCTGCCGCCATCATCAGCGCGTTCCACCAGAACGTGCGCAACTGCAAGATGCGGGAGGAGCTGGCGATGAATAAAGTCAAGGATGTGGCCAAACTTTACGTTCTAGCCGACAGATGTGCCCGAGCTGAAGAGGAAAGGAAGTACACCGGCGAAGACACCGGTGTGGAAACCGGTTCCTCGGATGAAGACGCCATCGCCACAACGAAAAAGGGTGACGCCGTAACAAAAAACGCAAGGGCAAGGCTATGCTTGCCATTGAGGTATCCGACGACGCTGGCACGACCAAGAAAACCAAGGCAGACGACCCCGGTAAGGAAATCGCCGGATGTGTCGCCTGCCGGGCCTTGGCGGCCGCCTACAAGCAGGGAAGCTCCAACAAGCAATACTACAAGATCCACCGTACTAAAGGCCATGACCTCCAGAACTGTCGACAAGTCGAGCAGCTCGCGGAGAAGCAAAAGGCCGAGTACGAAAGGCGAGACAAGGATAAAGGCCAAGATGGCGCTGAAGGATCTGGCAAGAAACGTGGCAGCCAACCTGGCCGCCGTGGCAAAGATAACCAACAAGAACGGCCCGCCCAGGGCCGTGAAAAGAAGCCATGTGCATGGACGAGGAGGACGACGAGTCCGGCGAGCAAGAGTTTTAGAAGGCCACGGAGGCCATGTGCATGGACAGCGGCGCCTCTTTGCACTCCTCCCAGCGCTGACTTAAAATAGTGGGCGCATGAGATCACAGCCGTGGAGCCGTCGTTTGATGCCCAGAAGCCGCTGAGGTGGTCTAGTACTCCTATCATCTTTGACGCCGCGGATCACCCTGACACGACTGCAGTCGGGTGTTTGCCGCTGCTGGTCTCACCAACGATACGCAACCTCAAGGTGACGAAGATGCTGGTTGATGGCAGGGCCGGCCTGAACTTAATCTCGCCCATCGTGGTCAGAAGGCTGCAAATCCCTGATGGGCACCGCGAGGAGACATGCCGTTTTCAAGGAGTAACTCAGAGAGAAGCCAACCCAAGGGTAAAATCACGCTACCCATGACGTCCGGGAGAGAGCTAAACTACAGGACGAAGAGGATTGTTTTTTATGTAGCCGAGATCCCCTTGCCTTACAACGGGATCCTCGGCCGCCCCACATTGGCCAACTTCATGGCAACATCGTACCACGCCTACAACACGCTGAAGATTCCCGGGCCGATATCCATCATTACCATCCCCTCTGACAAGAAGGATGCGTTGATCTGCGCAGACCAGCTTTACCGGGAGGCAGTTGCAGCGACTGCCGCCAAGATGCTTGCTCCTGCCACTGAAGCCCCGGGTGGAAATAGGAGTGGGAAGACATCTCGCGCCTACTCCGGCGAGCGGTCCTCTTCGGAGTGTAGCGTTCCTATCGAGAACACGCCAGAGAGCTCCATCGGCAAGAGCAAGAAATCCAGAGCTGCTCCACCAGAAACCAAGCGGGTATCCATCAACGAGGACGGCACGGGAGGGGCTTTCACCATAAGCTCCACCCTCGACATCAAATAGGAAGACGCGCTCGTCAGCTTCCTACGGGCGAGTGTCGACGTGTTTGCATGGCAAGCGTCTGACATCCCTGGCGTTCCCAGTGAGGTGATTGAGTACCATCTTGATGTCTACCCTCATGCGCGACCCGTCAAGCAGAAGATCAGGAAGCAAGCTCTGGAGTGGCAAGAGTTCATCAGAGAGGAAACCAGGAAGTTAGAGGCATCCGGCCTAGTGAGAGGAGTGCTCCATCCAACGTGATTGGCTAATCCGATGGTAGTGCGTAAGGCAAATGGGTAGTGGAGGCTGTGTATAGACTACACAGACATTAATAAGGCGTGTCCAAAAGACCCTTTCCCATTACCACGCATCGACCAGATTGTGGACTCCACGAATGGGTGTGACTTGTTATCATTCCTCGATGCTTACTCAGGCTACCACTAGATCTTCATGACGAGAGAAGATGAAGACAAGACAACATTCATCACCCCATGTGGTATGTATTGCTTTATGTGGATCCCTTTCAGATTGAAGAGTGCTGGCTCAACATTTGCGAGGGCGGTCCAGATTGGTTTTGAGCCTCAGATACATAGAAATAAGGAAGCGTATATGGATGATATAGTGGACAAATCCAAGGACAAAGCAATGCTCGTGCAAGACTTAGAAGAGACATTCACGAATCTGCGCAAGATCAACCTTAAGCTAAACACTGAAAAGTGTGTCTTCGACGTCCCGTCCGGCAAGCTTCTCGGCTTCTTTGTGTCACAGCACGGAATTGAAGGAAATCCCGACAAGATCAAGGCCATCGAGTACATTAAAGCGCCCAGGAGAATCAAGGATGTGTGTCGGCTTGCTGGGTGCGTTGCCGCCATGGGCAGGTTCATCTCCAAATCTGCCGAGCGTGCCCTTCCCTTTTTCAAAATTTTGAAAAAGTCGGGCCCGATGGAGTGGACCCCGGAAACCGAAGCGGCACTCCAAGATTTGAAGAAATACCTCTCCTCTACGCCAGTACTGGTTGCGCCTAAACCACAAGAACCATTGCTGCTGTACCTAGCGGCAACGAACCAAGTGGTTAGTGTTGCGCTAGTGGCCCAGAGGGAGGTCAATACAGAAGCGATATCAGCGACAACACCTAATGCAACTGGGGCCGAGGAGGCGCGACTAAATGGAGTGATGTAGAAGAAAAAGATGATGCAACACCCGGTTTACTTTGTGAGCTCCCTATTACAGGGGGGCTAGGTGAAGATACTCTGGCGTGCAGAAATTGCTCTGCAGCCTCCTTATGGCCTCGAGGAAGCTGCGTCATTACTTACAAGCACATGAAATCACCGTCGTCACCCGCCTCGCGTTGCAATGAATATTGCACAACCCAGATGCGACTGGGAGGATTATGGAGTGGGCCCTGGCGCTGTCAAGCTTCGGTTTTAAATTTGAAAGCACTTCGATGATTCAGAGTAGAGTCTTGGCAGAGTTTGTTGCGGAATGGACCTCAACGCCCGACGAGGAAATTCAGGAGACTACCCTCCCTGGCAAGGGTGAGAGTCGCGACTGGATTATGTACTTTGACGGGGCTTTCTCGCTGCAAGGCGCCAGTGCTCGAGTGCTGCTCGTTGCACCCACCGGAGAGCACCTCAAGTATGTAATCCAGATGCACTTCCCTAGGGAGGTATCAACAAACAACACTGCCGAGTAAGAGGGACTGCTCGCCGGTCTCAGGATCGCAGCAGACCTCGGGATCAAGAAGCTCATCGTCAGGGGAGATTCGCAGCTCGTCGTCACGCAAGTAAACAAAGATTACCAGAGCCGATTGATGGAAGCATACGTGGATGAAGTAAGGAAACTGGAAGAGCGTTTCGACAGTATACAAGCTGAACATGTCCCCTGTCAGGGGAAACTGTCCGCCACGAACACCTATGGGACCGGAGCCCCTTGCTTGTGCGGTAAGAGGGCGGAGGGAGCACCAAGAGCAGATCATGGAGATCACGCAGGCAGTTTACCCAGGTTCGGGCCGCGATGGACGCGTAAAACCCTACTCCTGCTTAGTTTGTATTGAGTTGGAGAGCTCGGGAGCTTGAAGAACTAGCTACACCGAGCGTGTGAGCGATCTAGGTTCCGAACCCCTTCTACGTTGTGCATGGGCCTCCTTTTATAGTGCAAGGGGTCACCGACAGGTGTCAACGTAGGAGAAAGGGTAAAAATGTAAAAGAGGTGGTAGTTGTAACAGTGCGGGAATAATGGAGCTATAGTGGATGAACAGTGGTCGCTACCTACTTTGACAGTGGGGGACAAGAGCATTTAATGCCCGTCGCCGTCGACCCCAAAAGCGCCCGCCCTTGCGTCTCCGTTTGCCACGGCGATGGCTATTCCACCGCGGAGTGCCACCGTGTCCCCCAGGCTGCACAGCCATCCGCCACGCGTCCCTGGAATGGCCCCAGTGCGACGCATGGTTCGATGAGCTGGAGCGCGGGCACACAGCACAACTCTCCCCGGCAAGCACCTTGCCGGGGTCTTGACCTTGCCGGGCCCGGGAGCTTGTCGGGCTCTGAAGCTTGTCGCTCCCCGGGCCCTGCCGGGGCGCATATCGCGCCGAGGCATGTCTTCTGTAATATAATCTTCTAGTCTTCCTGGCAAGCTCCTCTTGCCAGGGCCTTGCGTGAGTGAGGTAATCTTGAGCCTGGAACGGCCTTCCCGGCAAGATCCACTTGCCGGGGTCTCGATCTTCTGTCTTGTATACTTTGTTTTTGAATGGTTTTATATGGAGCAGGAAGGTCTCCGGCGAGCGCGTGGTAGGCCCTGCCGCGGGAAGCTGCTACTGCCCGTGCACAAGTTGGGGTACTGAGGTACCCCTACCTTAGTACACCGACAGGAGCCCCCGGGCCTGGGCCACACACGGTGCCGAGCGCTGTTGGGCCAGGCCCAAAACAGTGCACGGGCACGCGCGGCCCACGGCACGCCGAATCCACTTCCGCATCCGCCGCGTCCCCCCGTAACGGCACGCGTCGATTGCGGCGTCGTGGGATGGGACGTGGCCACGTTCTTTTAATGGAAAGAGCGAAACGTCCCCCACTTCCCCATAAAAGCAGAGGAAGCAGGAGCGGTTCCCCTCCTGCGCCTTCATTGCTTCTTCTTCCATCTCCAGAGATCCCCTTTGCGCTCCGCCTCCACACCTCTTCCGCCGCCGTCCGCATCTGCGGTGCCGCCGGACTCTTCGCCCCCCTTCCCTCGCCGCCTCCGCCATGGCCCCGAAGACCGAGAAGGCGAAGGCGAAGAAGGCCAAGAAGGAGAAATCTGACCAGGCGGCGAGGCTTGCTCTGCTGCGGAAGCGGAACGTCGGATCAGGTTCGCACAACCTCGACGCCCCCCTACCTGGCGCGCCAAAGATGTCGGGGGAAACTGTCCGCCACGAACACCTATGGGACCGGAGCCCCTTGCTTGTGCGGTAAGAGGGCGGAGGGAGCACGAAGAGCAGATCGTGGAGATCACGCAGGCAGTTTACCCAGGTTCGGGCCGCGATGGACGCGTAAAACCCTACTCCTGCTTAGTTTGTATTGAGTTGGAGAGCTCGGGAGCTTGAAGAACTAGCTACACCGAGCGTGTGAGCGATCTAGGTTCCGAACCCCTTCTACGTTGTGCATGGGCCTCCTTTTATAGTGCAAGGGGTCCCCGACAGGTGTCAACGTAGGAGAAAGGGTAAAAATGTAAAAGAGGTGGTAGTTGTAACAGTGCGGGAATAGTGGAGCTACAGTGGATGAACAGTGGTCGCTACCTACTTTGACAGTGGGGGACAAGAGCATTTAATGCCCGTCTCCGTCGACCCCAAAAGCGCCCGCCCTTGCGTCTCCGTTTGCCACGGCGATGGCTTTTCCACCGCGAAGTGCCACCGTGTCCCCCAGGCTGCACAGCCATCCGCCACGCGTCCCTGGAATGGCCCCAGTGTGACGCGTGGTTCGATGAGCTGGAGCGCGGGCACACAGCACAACTCTCCCCGGCAAGCACCTTGCCGGGGTCTTGACCTTGCCGGGCCCGGGAGCTTGTCGGGCTCTGAAGCTTGTCGCTCCCCGAGCCCTGCCGGGGCGCATATCGCGCCGAGGCATGTCTTCTGTAATATAATCTTCTAGTCTTCCTGGCAAGCTCCTCTTGCCAGGGCCTTGCGTGAGTGAGGTAATCTTGAGCCTGGAACAGCCTTCCCGGCAAGCTCCACTTGCCGGGGTCTCGATCTTCTGTCTTGTATACTTTGTTTTTGAATGGTTTTATATGGAGCAGGAAGGTCTCCGGCGAGCGCGTGGTAGGCCCTGCCGCGGGAAGCTGCTACTGCCCGTGCACAAGTTGGGGTACTGAGGTACCCCTACCTTAGTACACCGACATCCCCCGAGTGGAGAACGACATCGCCAATTGCCTGTCGAAACGTGCCGCCCTCAAACTACCTGTGGAACCAGGTACCTTTGTGCTCTGATTATTTCACCCATCTGTTGAACCATAGACTGAGCCAAGCAAGCGAAGGAAATCAAGCCCCGGCAAGTACTTTCCTACCGAACTAGCAGGGGTGGCCGGCAAAAGTGTTGCCGGAGACGCGGAGCCTGCCGTGGGGCAACAGACTCCAGCGGGGCGTCAACCCTTAGCCATAGAGGCAATCGCTCTGATAAGGGGTGGCCCGATCTTCTCAGTGAGCCGATGGGGGGATGGATGATAAATCGAATATAACTCGCGGATGCTCTCGAACTCTCCGGCTGTTCCCCCGTTGCCAATGCAACAGCTCTTCAACCCAATGGATATTCGCAACACCACACGCTATGCAACGTAGCCGCCGACCACGAAGCGGTTCTGCAATCTTCCAATTCCTAGTGGAACGACAGATCACACTCAAACTTTGGTAGCAATAACCTCCGAGCACAACACAGTGGAGGGGTTGAATTCTGAGCGAAACACAGAGTAATTCGATTATAGATGAAAGCTTACAGCAGTTCAATCTAGGGTTTAATCAAAACGTGGTCTAACCCTTGGAGGCGCAGCTCCGTGGGTATTTATGACGGGGGGGG
>LR738715.1:474096595-474126092 GCA_902687465.1 Secale cereale
GGGGGGGGTGCAGCCTCTCGCACGCAGATCGGCCCAACTCAGGTTCGACTCGAACACGACTTAACTAAGGTACAAACCGACCCAAAGTGGGTTCGGCCAACTTAGGCATATAAGCCTCATATGGCAGGACATAAGACATGTCCTAGCTCTTCTCAATTCGTGGCCCTTGTATTTCTGGTGCAGCGTAGGACTTATCCTCGCTGCTCTCATCCTTCTCTTCTTGTGGTGCGCCTGCCTCCCTCTCCTCCCTCGTGCATATGTGCATCATGTGCTCCATGTCTTGCTGCTCCTCTTCTTCTCCAATGCGTGCATCATCTCCTCCTCTAGCGCTTGTGTTATTAATAACCCTGATCATACACAAGTGCAAAGATTGAGGCAGTATAAAATTCTCATAAGCACAAACATTATATTCAACTAAGAGTGAGTTCACCTGTTGTTGTAATAGCTTGGCACGAGACCTTGTAATAGGTCCAATCCTCACTTCATTAGGCTTATCTTGAGCAGCAACAATATCATCAGGAAAAGATGGCAAAGGACTAGGGATGCCCTCATCACGCTCCCATAGCAGAAGAAATGCCTTTGGTCCTTGTCGTTGAGCCCCAGGCTCTGGCATGGGCGCAGCATACCGTCCAATTCCTCCAGACCGGGAGCTTCCTGAAAAGCAGGAAGAAGCGGAGAAAGTAGCCCGTTGGTCCGCCATGTACCAGTTTATCGACGACGTCCTGTATAGGCAAAGACCGAACGACGTGAAATTGAAGTGTATCACCCGAGAGGAAGGACTGGAGCTGTTGGCAAAGAAACATGGAGGCATATGTGGCTCCCACATAGGGTCAAGAGCCCTTGCCGGCAAGGCATTCCGTCAGGGTTTCTTCTGGCCCACTGCCCTCCAAGATGCAACGACACTAGTAACCAAGTGTGAAGCGTGTGAGTTCCATTCGAAGAAACTTCATCAACCAGCTCAAGCTCTCCAAACAATCCCTCTCTCTTGGCCATTCTCGGTCTAGGGGCTCAACATATTGGGCCCTTTTCCCCATGTTGTCGGGGGCTTTGAGTACTTGTACGTAGCAATTGACAAGTTCACAAAGTGCCCGGAGGTGGAGGCAGTGAGGAAGGTGACAGCACAGTCGGCCGTCAAGTTCTTCAAGGGCCCGGTCTGCCGTTTTGGTGTACCAAACAGAACTATCACCGACAATGGTATGCAGTTCACAAGCAATACCCTCATGCAATATATGCAAGACCTCGGCGGCAAGGTCTGTTTCACTTCTGTTGCACATCCACGAAGCAACGGCCATGCAGAAAGGGCAAATGTTGAAGTACTACGGGGCGTCCGGACAAGGACTTTTGAAAGGCTACACAAGTGCGGAAATGTCACATCCCTAGTTAGTGCTTGCATTAGGATTAGCTAGAGTGTGCATCATGTTTAACTTTTGTAGAAACATGAAATGGGGATGACAGAAACCCCAGCACCCCTATTCTGCCTACTAGGGTTTAATAAAATCTTTTCCAATGTACCCAAAATGCCCTTAAAAATGTTCATCATCCTTGCCTTGGTCTTAAACCTCTGACAAAAATGGTGCACAATTTTCTAGGACATCCTAAGGTCACTGGATTAATTCATATTGTATTTGCATTTGGGCATTTAAATGCTATAAAATATTTTAAATGCCCAAATAATCATAAACTAAAATGTTCCATGCTGTTCATATTATATACAATGGACATGGTCAGTTTTATGATTTATAAAAATGTTCTAGCATTTTTATTAATTCAACAAAGTGGAAGAAAAACAAAAAGAGAAACTAAATAGAAAAAGAGAGGAGAGAGAGAGAGACTTAGCGCCCCGGCCCACCTGGCGGCCCAGCACTGTGCTGCCCCGTGCCAGCCAGCTACTTCGTCCCTGCCAGGCAGGCAGGGAGATGACGCCGACGAGCGCGAGCTCGCCACGGCGCCACCTGCTTGCCGCTTCGGCGCAGGACGGGCTGGACGACCTCCACGTCGCACCCCGAATCCCCTGGACACGTCCACTTCCCCTACCCCTCTCTCCTTTGTTCCCCTCCGCCATGGCCGACGCTGCCGCCGTCGTTCCGCCGCTGTAGCCGTAGCCACCGTCGTCTCCGCGCCGCCTGACCATGTCTAATAGCTCCGCCACCCTCCTTTCCGTCGAGCAGGCCGAGCCCCGAGCACTCACACGCTCTGCACCGCCTCCACCGACTCCGTCTCCATCAACCACTGCATGAGACCCCCTCCGCCGTCACCGTCGCAGCAGGCCGTCCCCGACCTCGCCATCAGCTCCGTCGCAACCACCGCGAGCCTGGCCACCTCTCTATCCTCTATGTTTTCCCTCTCGAGCCCCGTAGCGATAGCACGTAGCTCGCCTGCATGCGCCGCCGCGGAGCTCGTCACCGTCGAGACTCCGACCACTCAACAGCTGCGCCACATTGTCTACTAGCCCTACCGCACCCCCAGGAGCCCAACGCACCACTCCACGTGCCTTGCCGTGCCTCCTAGCGACGAGCCCGAGCTCACCCGAGCTGCGGCAGCTGCCAAGGTCATCGCCGACGCCGTTTCCGGCGACCCCGAGGCTAACCACCACTACGACTGGACGCGGCTTACTCCCCGCATCACGTAGATGTGCTTCGCCGTCGTTTTGGACGCCGGAGCATGAAACCCGCACCGCACCGCCGCGTCTGGCCTCGCTGGCGGCTAAACGCCGGCCAGTTTGACCTCTTTTGACCACGTGTGGGCCCAGTTTGACCCCTGGCGTCAATGACAGGTGGGGCCCAGCCGGCTAATTAATCTAGGGTTAGCACTAATTTAAATTAGTTACACTAATGACACTGACACGCAGGACCCACTGTTAGGTTTGACCTGGACCAGGCCTGTTGACCTGCTGACATCACCATGATGTCATGCTGATGCTGTAAAGCCTTTTCTGGAATTATTTTGATTTAAAACAATTCAGAAAATTCTAGAAAATGCTTTAAACTTCAAAAAATCATAGAAATTAATCGATAACTTAGAATGAAATAATTTATATATGAAAAATGATCAGAAAAATTCAATCTTTCCGTTGGTACCGGTTTCATGCATGTTTAAGCAAGTTAACCTTACTGTTCACATCAAAACATGATAATGCACATTAATTAATTATAGCTTGGGCATGAATTCGAATCTTTGATTCAAATAGGCTCAAACCTTTCTGTTTATAGTTGCATTAGCTCAAAACACATTCATCTTGCCATGTCATGAGCATGCATCATATTGTTGCATTTGTTTGTGTATTGATTGTATCATCTGTGTTCTCCGTGGTAGGTTATGCTCCCGAGGATACATCTGCGTATCCAACTGAAGAGCAGTACCCGACAACCAATCTGTCAGGCAAGCAACCCATTGATCATTCCGATACGAACCCATCTTCTCGCTCCTGCTCTCTTTTACTGTATTAAGGCAACAACATGTGAACTGCTACTTGCTGCGGTAGTTGAACCCCATTCCTTTGCATGACCTGTCATTGCCACAGTAAATACTTGAAACCACTAGCATGTGTAGGAGTTGATTGACCCATGTGATGTGCTTCCTACCATGCTATTTATTTTTGTTGCCTGCTATGCTTAGAGTTGTGTTAGGCCTGGTTCATCTGGGTGATAGATCAGAGTGAAATGATCATGTCTGGTAAAGAGAGTGAAGTGTGCAATATGCTTGGTAAAGGTATCGATGAAAGGCCATGTAGGAGTACATGGTGGGTTGTTTCATTGGAACCTTCCATAGGACCTGAGATCTGTATGCGTGATTTAAGATCAGCTACTACCATGCATTGGGCCCGAAACCAATGGACCCTCTCGACTTATTAACTGCCCTTGTCCTCTGTCCAGGAGTTGCAACTAGTTTCTGGTGTTTGTAGTTTACTGGTGGTCGTGCACAACGCTGACCCTCAGGGTGGGCTATGATGTGGCAGGTACATGGCCGTGTGTACCGATCGTCCGTTTGGTGACTCGGGAACCCTGTACACATCGTTTGGGGCCGTGAGCGACACCCCGGCCGGATCTTCCCATGGATGGAACCCAAATAGGAGATAAATCTGGACTAGGGACTTGTGTGGTTAGTCAAGTCATGGCCGACACCCTCGCTGGGCTTCCGCTTGAAGGTTGCCGAGTACATGTCGTGTAAACAGCGATAAGTGGTGGAAGCGTGTGTGAAGAAGTACACCCATGCAGGGTTACCACTCTATTCGAATAGCTGTTGTTCACCGTTAAGGACCACTTGGTTGCTTATATAGTTCATAGACAAGCTAATGTTTACTCCTAAAAATCTCAAGACAAGTGTGAGTGTCTTGGATGGCCCTTCCGTAGGATGATGGAGGAGGATCCACGGTAGTGTATTGTTGTGGTGAGTAGTGGACTCGTGTGCGTAGTCTCAACTTGCAATCTGCTGAGAGTTGTAGAATAGGCTAGCGAAGAGTCAAACCTGGCTTGCTGCTATAAACTCCACTACCCTTGTTGATAATGGTGCATGTATGATAGGATCTGATGTAAGTTTTGCTGAGTACCTTTGTACTTATGTTTGCTTAATAACTATTGCAGAGGATAACCCTGCCCCTTCTGATGGGTTCTACATAGACGTTGATGTCGACGAGTAGCTTGCTACCCAGACGGTGATCCTGAGCTTGTGAAGGGCCTTGTAGATAGGCAAGCTAAACCAAGCCTGTTTTCTTTCCAAGTTGTGTGTACTCAGACAAGTTAGCTTCCGCTTATGCTTGTATGCTTGTATGACTTGAGTGTTGGGTCATGTGACCCCTATCTGTATGGATATGTTATGTATGGCTCTTCGGAGCCTCTTAAATAAAGTACTTTGAGTCATAGAGTTCTATTGTGATGCAATGTTGTATTTCACATATTGAGCATATTGTGTGTATGTTATTGAAATGCTTGATATGTGTGGGATCCGTCACCTAGTTGTTTACCCTTGGTAGCCTATTTTACAGGGAAATGCCTCCTAGTGCTTCCACTGAGCCTTGGTAGCTTGCTACTGCTCCGGAACACGTAGGCTGGCCGGCATGTGTCCTTCTTCGTTCCTGTGTCTGCCCCTTAGGGGAAATGTCACGCGTTGTTCCTTTAAGTCCATGTAGCTTGATACGACTAGGGTTCATACAATGATGACCGACACATTCGTTGCTGGGTCATGGATGCCTGTCTCTGTAATTTAGTGCCACTTTTGGTTTATAACTAGTCATGTCGGCCCGGGTTCTCTGTCATAGTTATGCTAGCGACACTATCATGTACGTGTGCCAAAATGCGCAAATGGTCCCGGGCCAGGTAAGGTGGCACCCATGGGGATACCGTGCGTGAGGCCGCAGAGTGATATGATGTGTTACAAGCTAGATCGGTGTGACTTAGGATCGGGGTCCGAAAAGCGTTGGTATCAGAGCCGGACTGCCTGTAGGTTCTTCAAGCCAAACTGGTCGATGTTGAGTCTAGAAAATTCTTAGTTATATGTAGGGGAATTGATTGTGGAAGGGAACGTAAGGCTCTTTTTACTTCTTTACCTTATGCCCTTCTGATCTGAGTCAGCCTATTCTTTCTACGGGGGTTTAGGACTAGGCCTCGCATCTTTACTAGGTTCACATGTTAATAATCCGTAGACTCTTAGGATTGTTGGTTTCAAGCCTCAGTTCAGTTTCTACCCTTCCAGTATGTTGATTAGTTGGACCGGAACCTTGATATGATGTTGTTGAGTGGCTATGCTATCATTGGTATGATGTCTCAATTTTTGTTTGAGCATTTACAGTTGTTATGCTGCCCGATTCCTTCTAGAAATTCTAATGCCTTTGCATTATTTCGTGTTTCAGATGTCTGACCGCACACCTCATCAGGTGGTCCGTTTGACCCGGTGCATTAATGTGCCAGGTCATACGGCCATATTGGTCCGTGTCTTGACCGAGACTGGCTATCGTTGGTATCCTGAGTACAATGTGGAGGAACAGTACCGGCATTTCAACCAGAGTCAGTACTTCTGCACAGTCCGGATATACCCTTCATATCCCGGAGCTACCGACCCCATTCATTGGACGTATGGACTCGGGGTTACCATCGATATGGTAGTGCAGGATGTCGCTTACTCGATGATGACTATCATCCGGGCTAGGCATGCCCTGCTGCTGAACACTGAGTTCTGCTACATGCCAGTCTCACTTCCTGGAGAGGAAGGCTACTAAACTGGTCTGTATACTAATGCCGCTCATGAGGAGCCACTACATCAGGCTACCACGCAGATGCTGGAGGATAGGGACCGTGAGGTCCGTGCCTTCCGGATGGAGCTTTATAACACTCGAGCCGCCCACTAGGCCACTCTCACACGGCTTGCACCTGCCGTGCAGGCCGGATATCTGAATATGTGGGATTTGTACCCCGGGCGGACTCGTCTGCCCGATCGTATGGATTGGCGTGACGTTGGGGGTATTACACCTCCACGTGGGCGTCGGTTACCACCACCAGCGAGACCGAGGCCGCATCTGTGTCCCTTTGGTCCACAGCCTTCAAGTGCTCGAGAGTTTCCAGATCCACATGTTCCACTTCCCAGCTACGGGGGTAATCTTTATGAAGATTACTACGGAAATGTCTGAGTTAGACCGTGGCAGTAGTAGTATCATAGTAGTTGTATTCCCACAGTCCTGTGTGTCTTGTGGAATATGACTTAGTGTGTACTGAGTTCCGGAGGCGTAGATAAATAATGTATAGGATCTTGGAATGCCTCTGATGAGATGTATCGTCTTTCACCGTAGTTGTACTTTAGCCTTGGCTTGTACTAAACTATGTATGGTGTATGACCAATGGTGTATATATGGCAGTTTCTATATTACCATGTCGTACAGATGAACATCTCTGCATTCCGTGTCATCCATTACATTCTACACTCCTATGTCAAAGTTTTGCCATCCTTGTCTAAACCGTTGTTTTGATTTCCTAGGATGGTCAACACTCACAGCACTCTTGCTGCTCAGGAGCAGGGTGAGGCCATTGGGGCTAGAGATGAGAATCTGCCTCAACCACCCTCCTTGGTTGAAGTAATGCTGGTGGTAGAAAGGAACAAGAGAGAGACAAACCGTCTGCTGGAACACATAGAGCAGAATACTGCCTTTCGCCAGAGGAATGACGTGGTGTCTATTAATGACTTTATCAAGATGTGCCCACCGAAGTTCCATCATTCCGTTAAACCTCTTGATGCGGATGACTGGCTTCGCAGTATCACCCACAAGCTACATTCTGCCCACGTGGCCGAAGCTGACAAGGTTACTTACACCGCCTACCATCTTGAGGGCCCTGCTAGCCTTTGGTCGGAAAACTATGAGGCTATGCGTCCTGCTGGCCAAATTACTACTTGGGCAGAGTTCAGCGAGGCTTTCCATGAACATCACATTCCGGAAGGTCTCATGGATCGCAAGCGGGAGGAATTTTGCAATTTCACCTAGGGCAGGCTAACCGTGGATACCTATAGTCGCGAATTTGGCAACTTGGCACGCTATGCTCCCGAAGAAGTGTCCATCGACGCCAAGAAGCAGGCGAGTTTCTGCAAGGGACTCAGCCCTGAACTTCGCCGAGAACTATGTCTGCACGAGTGCACCTCTTTCCAGAAGCTAGTGAACAAAGCCATCAGTGTTGAGACGGGTCAGACTGATTTTGAAGCCACACACAAGCATCCTCGTAATTTTGGTTCTTCATCCTGCTCTGGCTCTCACAAGCGCCGTGTGTGGGTTCCAAACACAGCCCTCACACCCAGGTTCACTCCGAGGCCATCCTATGAGGCGCCTCGCCCAACCCAACAGTATGCACCGCCCAAGACTTATGGAGGACCTTCTGCCAATACTGCTCCACGCACTCGCATTGTGACATGCTTCAAGTGCGGAGAACCAGGCCACTACATGCGAGAGTGTCCTCAGAACCAGCCAGGAAGGTACGTTGGCCGTGGTAAGCCAACAGGCAAGGTGAACTATGTCAAGCCGGCTACCACTGCATGTGGTCATGTCAACTATGTCTCGGCTGAATAAGCCTATGAGGATCCTAACGTCGTCCTTGGTACACTCCTTGTTAACTGCCATCCGACATCTGTTCTTTTCGATACAGGAGCATCTCATTCATTCATATCTGATAGCTATGCTCGAATGCACCACATGACATTTTGTGACATGACCACAACCATGGAAATTCAAACTCCTGGCTCTAGATGGCAAACCTCTATGGTAATCCATGGGAATGAAATTCTTGTCGGTAGACTTAATTTCCTTGCATCACTAATAGCTCTCAAGTCCTCGGACATAAACATCATCTTGGGTATGGACTGGATGACAGCTCATTACGCCAAGATTGATTGCTACACTAGGACTGTTCAACTTACAAACCCATCTGGCAAGACAATCAATGTTTTGGCCCGAATGGCTGAGCGTCAGCTCTACTCTCTTAATGCCAGCCCTCTACCAGAACTCGAAGATATTCCTGTAGTCCGTGACTGCCCGGATGTCTTTCTAGAAGAACTGCTAGGTGTTCCACCTAACAGAGATGTAGAGTTCGTGATAGATCTTGTTCCAGGAACTGTCCCAATATCTAGGAGACCCTATAAGATGTCACCCTTAGAACTAGCTGAGCTTAAGAAACAACTCGATGAGTCCTTGAAAAAGGGTTTCATCCGTCCTAGTTCTTCTCCTTGGGCTTGTCCCGTCCTCTTCGTCAAGAAGAAGGATGGAACGGATCAGATGGTTGTAGATTATCGACCTGTCAATCTGGTCACCATAAAGAACAAGTATCCGCTCCCCAGGATGAACGACCTGTATGATCAGCTTGGTGGATCCTCAGTCTTTTCCAAAATGGATTTGAGGTTAGGCTACCATCAAATCAAAATCAAGAACGGGGACATTCCCAAGACGGCCTTTGTTACTCGTTATGGCCAATACGAGTACACCGTCATGTCCTTCGGGTTAACCAATGCCCCATCCACTTTCCCCCGGCTAATGAATTCTATATTCATGGAGTATTTGGATATATTCGTCGTGGTATACGTCGATGATATACTCATTTCCTCCAAGAACAAGGAAGATCATGCCGAGCATCCAAGGCTGGTATTGACAAAACTGTGAGAGCACCGCCTTTATGCCAAATTCTCCAAGTGTGAATTTTGGTTGCCAGAAGTGACCTATCTAGGCCATGTAATCTCTGGTAAGGGTATTTCTGTCAATCCCGAGCGAGTTTAGGCCATCCTTGATTGGACTCCACCTGAATCGGTCAACCAAGTTAGGAGTTTCCTTGGCTTAGCGAGCTATTGCCGACGCTTCATCGAGAATTTCTCCAAGGTTGCTAAACCTCTAACTGAACTCCTCAAGAAAGATAAAAAGTTTGAGTGGACCCCACAGTGCGAGTCCAGCTTTCAGAAACTGAAAAGACGTCTGACATCTGCTCCCGTACTGGTACGACCGGACTTTTCCAAGGACTTTATTATCTATTGCGACGCCTCGCGACAAGGACTAGGTTGCATACTCATGCAAGATTGTCAAGTGATTGCCTACGCATCTCGGCAGTTGCGTCCACATGAGGATAACTATCCTACACATGATCTAGAGCTTCCAGCTGTAGTCCACGCACTCAAAACATGGCGACATTACCTTCTTGGTAATCACTGTGAAATTTTCCCTGATCACCAAAGTCTGAAATACATTTTCACCCAACCGGATTTGAATCTCAGGCAAAGATGTTGGGTTGAGCTGCTCACAGATTACGACTTAGGAATCACTTACACCCCTGGGAAGTCCAATGTCATGGCCGACGCACTAAGTTGTAAGTCTTATTGTAACAACTTGATGTTACAACAAGGGCAACCACTCCTCCACGAGGAATTTCGTAAGCTTAACCTTCATATTGTTCCTTAGGGATTCCTTTCCACCTTGGTGGCGAAACCTACCCTTACGGATCAGATCATCAAAGCACAGAAGGTTGATCCGGGAATCTCTCGTATCAGGAGGAACATCAAGAAAGGAGTCGCGGGATGTTTCTCAATTGATAATCAAGGTGTCGTGTTCTTTGGAAACCGCTTAGTGGTTCCTAAGGTACGAAACCTGAGATGGTTAATCCTTAAGGAGGCTCATGAATCTCCTCTCACGATTCATCCCGTTAGTACCAAAATGTTTCAGGACCAACGCTAGAGGTTCCGGTGGACTAGGATGAAGAGAGAAATCGCTCAGTTCATAGCTAACTGGGACGTTTGTCGTCGAGTTAAAGCAGAGCATCAACAGCCTGCTGGCACCCTTCAACCTTTAGCTATTCCTGAATGGAAATGGGACAAGATCGGTATGGATTTCATTACCGGATTTCCCAGGTCTAGGAAAGGGAATAATGTTATCTTCGTCGTTATCGACTGCCTCTCCAAAGTAGCCCACTTCCTGCATGTTCGAGAGAGTATAACCGCTAGCCAGCTAGCTGACTTGTATATCTCTCGGATAGTATCTCTTCATGGTCTGCCATTGGAGATTAACTCAGACCGTGGAAGTCTTTTCACCTCTCGATTTTGGGTAAGTTTCCAAAATGCTATGGGGACTCGTCTCTCTTTTAGCACCGCCTTTCATCCTTAGTCAAGTGGTCAAGTAGAACGAGTCAATCAAATTCTGGAGGATATGCTCTGAGCCTCTGTCATCACTTTCGGTATGGATTGGGAGAAATGTCTTCCATTCGCCGAATTTTCTTATAACAATAGTTATCAAGCTAGCTTGGGCAAGGCTCCCTTCGAAGTTCATTATGGACGAAGGTGTCGAACGCCTCTTAACTGGTCAGAAACCGGGGAAAGACAATTCTTTGGTCCGGATATGATCCAAGAAGCAGAAGAGCAAGTTCGCATCGTTCGTGAGAAATTGAAAACGGCCCTGTCTTGCTAGAAGAGCCAATATGATAGTCATCATAAGGCTGTGACTTACGAAGTCAGCGATAAGGCTTACCTTTGAGTTACTCCTCTTAGGGGAACCCATCGCTTCGCTATCCAAGGCAAATTGGCTCCTCGTTACATCGGTCCTTTTCTCATTCTTGCCAAACGAGAAGAAGTTGCCTACCAATTGGAACTACCTCCGCATCTTTCCAGAGTTCATGATGTCTTCCATGTCTCTCAACTCAGGCATTGCTTCTCAGATCCTATCCGCGGAGTGGACCACGAAACGCTTGATCTCCAGTATAACCGCACATAACGAGAATACCCCATTCGTATTCTTGATCAAACCGAGAGTACCACTCGGCGTCATAATATCAAGTTTCTCAAGGTTCAATGGTCACACCATTCCGAGAACGAAGCTACTTGGGAAAGGGAGGATCGTCTTCAACTTGAGTACCCCACCCTTTTTCCGAAGGAACCTGAATCTCGGGACGAGATTCTTTTGAGTGGGGGTGAGTTGTCACATCCCTAGTCAGTGCTTGTATTAGGACTAGCTAGAGTGTGCGTCATGTTTAACTTCTGCAGAAACTTGAAATGGGGATGACAGAAACCCCAGCACCCCTCTTCTGCCTACTAGGGTTTAATAAAATCTTTTCCAATGTACCCAAAATGCCCTTCAAAAATGTTCATCATCCTTGCCTTGGTCTTAAACCTCTCACAAAAATGGTGCACAATTTTCTAGGACATCCTAAGGTCACTTGATTAATTCATATTGTATTTGCATTTGGGCATTTAAATGCTATAAAATATTTGAAATGTCTAAATAATCATAAACTAAAATGTTCCATGCTGTTCATATTATATATAGTGGACATGGTCAGTTTTATGATTTATAAAAATGTACTAGCATTTTTTTAATTCAACAAAGTGGCAGAAAAACAAAAATATAAAATAAATAGAAAAGGAGAGGAGAGAGAGAGAGACTTACCGCCCCGGCCCACCTGGCGGCCCAACACTGTGCTGGCCCGTGCCAGCCAGCTACTTCGTCCCCGCCAGGAAGGCAGGGAGGTGACGCTGACGAGCGCGAGCTCGCCACGGCGCCACCTGCTTGCGGCTTTGCCGGAGGACGGGCTGCACGACCTCCACGTCGCGCCCTGAATCCCCTGGACACGTCCACTTCCCCTACCCCTCTCTCCTTTGCTCCCCTCCGCCATGGCCGACGCTGCCGCCGCCGTTCCGCCGCCGTAGGCGTAGCCACCGTCGTCTCCGCACAGCCCGACAGTGTCTAAGAGCTCTGCCACCCTCCTCTCCGTCCAGCAGGCCGAGCCCCGAGCACTCGCACGCTCTGCACCGCCTCCACCGACCCCGTCTCCGTCGACCACCGCCAGAGATCCCCTCCGCCATCACCGTCGCAGCAGGCCATCCCCGACCTCGCCGTCAGCTCCGTCGCAACCACTGTGAGCCTGGCCACCTCTCTATCCTCTCTGTTCTCCCTCTCGAGCCCCGTAGCGACTGCATGTAGCTCACCCGCACGCGCCGCCGCGGAGCTCGTCGCCGACGAGACTCCGGCCACTCAGCGGCCGCGCCACCTTGTCCACTAGCCCTACCGCACCCCTAGGAGCCCAACACAATAATCCACGTGCCTCGTCATGCCTCCTAGCGACGAGCCCGAGCTCACCCGAGCTCCGACAGCCGCCAAGGTCGTCGCCGGTGCCTATTTCGGTGACCCCGAGGCCAACCACCACCACCACTGGACGTGGCTCACTCCCCGCATCACGTAGACGTGATCCACCGTCGTTTTGGTCGCCGGAGCACAAAACCCGCACCGCACCGCCGCGTCTGGCCTCGCCGGCGGCTAAACGCCGGCCAGTTTGACCTCTTTTGACCACGGGTGGGCCTAGTTTGACCCTTGGGGTCAATGACAGGTGGGGCCCAGCTGGCTAATTAATCTAGGGTTAGCACTAATTTAAATTAGTTAAACTAATGACACTGACATGCAGGACCCACTGTCAGGTTTGACCTGGACCGGGCCTGTTGATCTGCTGACGTCAGCATGATGTCATGCTGACGCAGTAAAGCCTTTTCTGGAATTATTTTCATTTGAAACAATTCAGAAAATTCCAGAAAAAGCTATAAACTTCAAAAAATCATAGAAATTTATCTATAACTCAGAATGAAATAATTTATATATGAAAATGATCAAAAAATCCAATCTTTCCATTGGTACAGGTTTCATGCATGTTTAAGCAAGTAAACCTTGCTTTTCACATCAAAACATGATAATGCACTTTAATTAATTATAGCTTGGGCATGAATTTGAATCTTTGATTCAAATAGGCTCAAACCTTTCTGTTTATAGTTGCATTAGCTCAAAACACATTCATCTTGCCATGTCATGAGCATGCATCATATTGTTGCATTTGTTTGTGTATTGATTGTATCATCGGTGTTTTCTGGGGTAGGTTCTGCTCCTGAGGATACATCTGCGTATCCAACTGAAGATCAGTACCCGACAATCAATCTGTCACAAAAGCAACCCATTGATCATTCCGATACAAACCCATCTTCTCGCTCTTGCTCTCTTTTACTGCATTAAGGCAAGAGCGTGTGAACTGCTACTACTGCGGTAGTTGAACCCCATTCATTTGCATGACCTATCATTGCCACAGTAAATAGTTGAAACCCACTAGTATGTGTAGGAGTTGATTAGGCCATGTGATGTGCTTCCTACAATGCTATTTATTTTTGTTGCCTCCTATGCTTAGAGTTGTGTAAGGTCTGGTTCATCTGGGTGATGGATCAGAGTGAAATGATCATGTCTGGTAAAGAGAGTGAAGTGTGGAATATGCTTGGTAAAGGTATCGATGAAAGGCCATGTAGGAGTACATGGTGGGTTGTTTCATTGGAACCGTCCATAGGACCTGAGATCTGTATGTGTGATTTAAGATCAGCTACTACCATGCATTGGGCCCCAAACCAATGGACCCTCTCGACTTATTAACTGCCCTTGTCCTTCGTCCAGGAGTTGCAACTAGTTTCTGGTGTTTGTAGTTTACTAGTGGTCGTGCACAACGCTGACCATCGGGGTGGGCTGTGGTGCGGCATGTACGTGGCTGGGTGTACCGATCGCCCGTTTGGTGGCTCTGGAACCCTGTACACATCGTTTGGGGCCGTGAGCGGCACCCCGGTCGGATCTCCCCGCGGATGGAACCCAAATAGGCAATAAACCTGGACTATGGACTTGTGTGGTTAGTCAGGTCGTGGCCGACACCCTTGTTGGGATTCCGCTTGAAGGTTGCCGAGTACATGTCGTATAAACGGCTATAAGTGGTGGAAGCGTGTCTGAAGATGTACACCCCTGCAAGGTTACCAATCTATTCAAATAGCCGTTGTTCGCGGTTAAGGACCACATGGTTGCTTATACAGTTCATAGACAAGCTAATGGTTACTCCTAAAAGTCTCAAGACAAGTGTGAGTGCCGTGGATGGCCCTTCCGTAGGATAATGGAAGAGGATCCACGGTAGTGTATTGTTGTGGTGAGTAGTGGACTCATGTGCGTAGTCTCATCTTGCAATCTGCTGAGAGTTGTATAATAGGTTAGGCAAGAGTCAAAGCTGGCTTGCTGCTATAAACTCCACTACCCTTGTTGATAATGATGCATGTATGATAGGATCTGATGGAAGTCTTGTTGAGTACCTTTGTACTCATGTTTGCTTAATAACTGTTGCAGAGGAGAACCCTGCCCCTTCTGATGGGTTCTACATAGACGTTGACGTCGACGAGTAGCTTGCTACCCAGACGGTGATCCTGAGCTTGTGAAGGGCCTTGTAGATAGTCAGGCTACACCAAGCCTGTTTTCTTTCCAAGTTGTCTGTACTCAGACAAGTTAGCTTCCGCTTCTGCTTGTATGCTTGTATGACTTGAGTGTTGGGTCATGTGACCCCTATCTCTATGTATATATTATGTATGGATCTTCGGAGCCTCTTAAATAAAGTACTTTGAGTCATAGAGTTCTGTTGTGATGCAATGTTGTATTTGCACATATTGAGCATATTGTGTGTATGTTATTGAAATGCTTGATATGTGTTGGATCCGACAACTAGTTGTTTACCCTTGGTAGCCTATCTTACAGGGAAATGCCTCCTAGTGCTTCCACTGAGCCTTGGTAGCTTGCTACTGCTCCGGAACACGTAGGCTGGTCGGCATGTGTCCTTCTTCGTTCCTGTGTCTGTCCCTTAGGGGAAATGTCACACGTTGTTCCTTTAAGTCCATGTAGCTTGCTACGACTTGGGTTCATACGTTGATGACCAACACGTTCGTTGTTGGGTCATGGATGCCTGTCTCTGTAATTTAGTGCCACTTTTGGTTTATAACTAGCCATGTCGGCCCGGGTTCTCTATCATAGGGATGCTAGCGACACTATCATATATGTGTGCCAAAATGCGCAAACGGTCCCGGGCCAGGTAAGGTGGCACCCGTAGGGATACCATGTGTGAGGCCGCAAAGTGATATGATGTGTTACAAGATAGATCGGTGTGACTTAGGATGGGGGTCCTGACAGGAAAGCGCTGGACCGATGAATTGCTGGCAGTTCTTTGGTCAATCAGGACGACACCAAATCGAGCTACCGGCCAGACACCCTTCTCCCTCGTTTACGGGGCGGAGGCAGTTCTCCCCACTGATCTCACATATGGGTCACCCCGAGTGCTCACTTATGATGAGCTTGGGGAAGAGCGACTGCGGCAAGATGATGCAACGCTCCTCAAGGAAGATCGTCTTCAGGTGGCTGTACAAGCAGTGCGCTACCACCAAGCCTTGCGCCGCTATCATAGCCGCAAGGTTCATGCCCGAATCTTTGAGGAAGGCAACCTTGTTCTTCGGCATGTTCAATCGGCCAAGAATTCCAACAAGTTGACGCCAAAGAGGGAAGGCCCTTATCGGGTAATTCGAGTGACCAGGCCTGGCGTAGTCCGCCTGGAGACCGAAGATGGGATCCTAGTGAGTAACTCCTGGAACATAGAATATCTTCGCAAGTTTTACATGTAAGGCGCGGTTGCCGGGCCTCCCGGTAAGCCACCCATTTGTACAAGCCTTGCCGGCAAGGCATGTAACCCTTTGTACAAAGCCAGGTGCAGATCCTGAGTATAAATAAATCAAGCGCTGGCGCCCTAAGTTATAGCATGCATGCTAGGTTGAGTCCCTTTCTTGGTTAGGGTTGATAGTGCTTGGTGGCGACTAACCCCTAGCCTAGAGGTCGGGTGTGTGTCTTTCCTGCCTTCTTTGGTCCACAAGTCATTCCCCGCTGAGCCACTTGGGAAAAGAGGAACGAACTGACACCCCAACCCCGGCAAGGCAAGCCTGCCGGGGCCTGATGATGTAAGGATCCAACCATGGCGAGCCAAAGTTGCCGGGGGCTGCGGATTCAGATAAGTTTTTCATCCCCCTGCTATACATTTTTGTATGGAATTGGGACATGTGAAACCTCGTTTATATCTTAAAACCACCGCACTCCCTTTTTCCTTGTGACCGAGAGTTACTTCCTGGGCCGGAATTTGGTAGTAGTTGCGGTGGCGAAGAAATGAATGAGGAGCCTAACTCTACTTCGCCCCTGCCTCCGCCAAAAGCGTGAGAACGGTCGCCCGAAGAAGAGAAACGACAAGGCATGTTGCAAGGCGATAACATTTATTATAAAAGTAACAAGGATTCGTCCTTGGCATGGGCCTCGCTCACGCACGAAGAACCAGGCAAACACCCCTTTTCATTAAAAACATCCCTTATAGGTACAGTTCGTACGGAAATAAAAACATGGACAAGGGGGATTACAAGCTTTTAATTCAGCAAAGGCCCGTAGGCTTAAAAACTAAAAAGAGATAAGATGCCCGTAATCACTTTCTTGTCCCTCTCCTTAGAAGATGGAACAGGATAGCGGGAGGGAAAAAAGAGCGCCTAGGCAAGGTGCGAAGAGCAGAAAGCTAGAAGATAAGGTAGCAGCTCGCGAGTACACGACGAAGGTGTCGGTGCCCGCGTGCTCCAAGTAAACGGCCGCCACCCGCCTTCTTCGCCTTCTCCGGCCCTCCTATGCCGACCGCCCAAGGAGACGACGGGGAGCACCCCGAAGGAGAGCTTGGCGAGGATGGCCCTCGGTAGGGCGCGTGATCGAGGGAGGAGCGGCGCGGTCAGTCGAAGTCGGAGTCGGCATTCTGCCGCTCGGCCCCCTCGTCGCTGTTGTCGTTGTCTTCCTCGTCACTCCCGCTCAAGGAAGAGTCTCCATCGTCAGAAGAGCTCTCTACACAGCACTTCAGGCCAGTCCCAAGATCTCCAAAGACCTTTACGGAGAGTAGGCCGCCCTCCATTAATTTGAAATAGAGGACGAGCCCCGCCGTCAAGCTATGGATGCGGGCAAACGTCTTCCACCCGCGACGGAGATACATGACGTGAGGGGTGAAAGTCAACATCGACTCGCGTACCCCCGGTCCCGCAGCCCCTCATGTGCAACCTCGGGGTCTGGGGCGGATCGAGCTCCATCTCCTCTTCAAATGGGGTGGGGAGACGGAGACAACGGCGCGATGGTCGGCGCAGCCTGATGGAGAACTCGCGGGGCCGGTCCCCGATGTGACCCTCCATCGCGGGAGGCACCGCTAGCAAAGGCATGACAGCCGCGCCACCTCATGCCCCTCTCCCCCGACCGCCGCGGCGACCTCGGCCACGCCACCTCCCCCTTCCTCTTGTGGCTGGCTTCGCTGCCACGGGCTCAAGGGAGGGAGAGAAGCGCTGACGAGGAGCGACCCTCGCTACCACCGACGAAGGCTCAGAACCTCCTCTCACCAAGGGAGATGAGAGGAAGAAGCAAAGATGAAGGAGGACGGATAGTAAAGAATGTGGGTGGCGCTCCCTCTCTCTCCCCCTCTTTATAAAGTGGCAGGGTCGAGACCCAGCCGCCCCGCTCCGCCAATCCAGCCATCAGGGGCGCTGGGAATCGGGACCGACCCGCTGCCCCAACTAGCGACAACCCAGTTTCCCACCTCCAAAGCTCGCCACCTGCATGAACGACATGTGGCGAACGTGCAGGGTCGAAAGTACGGGTGAGGCGACCGTTCCCCACCTCGTGATTGGGGGAGGGGGGCGTGGGTGCCTTCAAAACTGCGACCCAAGACCATCCTGTAAAACAGTCGCGCCTCCACGCCTCCATCTTTTTACGGGGAATGCGCGAGCCACCTCTTTACTGCGATATGACGCATGCGTGCAGGAACCGCCCCACGCATGCCACCCACGTCACGCACACCCCTCCACGTCGCGCATTCAATGCGGGTCGAGGGAAGCACAGCGCGCGAAAAGTCTTAGCGCGGTAAAAACCGCCCCGCCTGCCTGCACACCGTTTTGGGCCTGGCCCAACAATGTGTCGCGGTCATGTGTGGCCCAGGCCCGGGGGCTCCTGTAGGTGTACAAAAGAAGGGGCACATCTTTGTACCCCTTACTTATGCACTGACAGTGGGAGCCGCACCCACGTCCACACCAAGCAGAGCAGGAGAAGTGGACCGAGGTAAAACCGAAGCCCAAGACAATCAAGACAACGCCAAGACAGACAGCATGAATAGACCAAGCAAAGGGACAGGCTCCCCCGGCAAGGACTATTGCCGGGGCGGCCTGCACGCCACCCAACAAGGGCTCTTGCTGGTGCAATCCACTCAGACGCCTCCGTCACAGCCACCCTCGAAGCCTATGGGCTCCAACAATGTCAACAAACAGTGGAGCCAAGGCTCGGGAAGTGCCCACGTGATGGCATGCAGATCTTTGTGAAGACAAAGATATGTGGCTCCCAAGGTAAGATCCAGAAGACACCTCGAAGCCCCGACAAGCCTCTTGGCGCAGGGCACTCACGGAGGCCCTGGCAAGACCCTTGTCAGGAATGGTAGCAAGCCAGCGGCAAGATCTTGCCACCCAGTCGCCGCCCCAGCTCGGCGGCCGACCCTCTGGCCCATGCAGGCACCCACGTGACGATACGTCGTTCCTGGGCTAGCTAGCCAAGCACCTACATGGTGGCATGCAGATCTTCGTGAAGACCCTACCGCGACGCCACCTCAGTTGCCTGCATCGCTGGCCTGGACGCGTGTCGTGACCAGACAAAGCGGCCACATATGGGACGGGCTTCTTTCCTGTCCCCGATAAAGTAAATAGACACCTAAGCAACGCATTGAATGGGCCTTGTCTCGTAATGGCATGGGATAAGCCTATACATTGTACACCTTTCCACCTCCTGTGTACCACTGTGGCAACCCCTTCAGACTATAAAAGGAGGCCCGCGGCATAGTGGAGGAGGCTTCGGATCCTGGAAAGCGGGATAGGCACCATAGCTAGCTAAAGAACAGTCAAATATAGACCAAAGCAGGACTAGGGTATTACGCATCCTCGCGGCCCGAACCTGGGTAAACGATCGCTGTGCTGACTCTTAGACCTGCTCTTTACACAACTCCGCGCCCGCCAACCATAGAAGCGATTCCAGTGATCCCATAGGTACCGTTTCGTACCGACAACAACAAATAAAGCATTATATCTCAGGTATGCCCATTAATGTTGAAAGCAATATTATCCAAACTTTGACACCGGAAGAACACATAAAAGAGTCCTTCCAGAACACTCCAGAATCTTAAAAATAAGGAGGTACGTGATACGGTAAGTAAACGGACTCCGAAAAATCCGCAAAAATATTTTTTTATTAGTTTTGGAATATTTAAAAAATTAGGAAAATAAGAAACTTCCAGGAAGCGTAACCTGGTGGGCACAAGACACCAGGGCACGACAGGCTTGCTTGGCGCCCCCAGGTGGGTTGTGCCCACCTGGGGCACCTTTCGGACTCCGTTTTTCTTCCGTTTGCTTGTTTCCCAAGATAAATTTTTTTATATACCCCCCGAACCTATTGACCATAGTATCACAGAGAAATCTTCTGTTTTATTTTCTTGTTGTTTTCTATCAGATCCCATCTACCATGGCCACCCCAAGCTCCTCCAAGGACAAGTTCTTCAAGAACGTCATCAACCCTTATCTGCAGGAGGTGGTGCAGCACTCTCAGGTCATCCAGATACATGAGGGGTTGATGCACATTCACGATGTGCAAGGACCCAAGGGGATGGGAACCATGGAGGCCAGGCTTGAGGCTATGGAGCAAGAAGTCTTCCGGTGCAAGTGGGTGGTGGAGCATGGACTCAATGCCAATCACCTCATGATCATGGACCTTTCCCGTGATCTCAAGGTGGATGGCAAGTCCATGAAGGATATCATCTTCACGCTCAACGAGCAAATCCACTACCTTCAAAGCTCGAGCTATGATCTTCAGAACCAAATCTTTGAATATGAGGCAAGGTTCAAAGGTATGAGTTTGGCTGCCAGTTGCAGAACCCGTGTGACTCATTCTTCCTCATATGATGGTGGACCTCTATCATGCAAACCTGAGGACAAGATCGCATCTACTTCTCCACTACCACCATCTTCTTCGTCACCGAAAGAAAATTGAGTATCTGGTATGGGCACTCTCCTTGGCTTTCTCCAAGCTTGGGGGAGGTGACCCAGTATCGAATCATCCCCACTATCCTTTTAGCTTTACTTAGTTTAGTTCGATCTTTTTCTTTAGAATAAACCGAAGTTTAGTTCGACCCTTTCTTTTCGAGAGTTCCCTTTGATCTATCCTTGTAATCGTGTGCAAGTTATACAATAAAGATTAGTTTGAGTTTTGCTTTCTTTACTTTCATGTTTCAATAAAAGAAAGGAAATAAATTAAGATCATATGCTAATCCTATGGTAGGTGATAGCACCACATAAGGAGAAGTATAAGTAGAAAATTTTATTAGAGATTGACAAACATAGCATTGGTTAATGATGCAACTCATGAAAGAATTAATAAGAAATCTTCTATGATTGTGAGCCCCCATCAAAATATTATATACCAAAATTGTTGACGTTGGACAAGGAAGACAACTTAATGATTTATGTTTGTTCATATTCACATAGAAGTCATATTGTCGTTTAACATGTGGTGCTTGCTGAGTATCTTTTCTAGCCAAAAATTCCGCACTAAGTAGAGATACTACTTGTGTATCCAAAAATCCTTAAACCCAAACCTTTTCGAGAGTCTAACATACCTACCTATGGATTGAGTAAGATCCTTCAAGTAAGTTGTCATCGGTGCAAAAAGGAAAATAAAAATTGCTTCTAAAAGTGTGAGATCATTTAGTGTAAGGGAAAATTGAGCGTTGTACAAACTTGTGATGGCAAAGTAATAAAAGCGACGGACTGCAAGGATCACAAGGGGCAATATAACGTGACGTTCCTTTGCATTAAGGGTTTGATAATACAAACAAATAAGCACATGACAACCTTTGCTTCCCTCTCCGAAGGGACTATCTTTTACTTTTATGCAACGAGTCAAAGTTTTCTCTCTATTCCTTTTTTTTCTTTGGCAAGGATCATGTGGTGAGAAAAGATCTAGGAAGATATGTTCAGTTGAATATGGGTGGCATGAGTTATTATTGTTGACCTCACCCTTGAGGTGAATATGTTGGGAGGCGAAACTATAAGCCCCTATCTTTCTATGTGTTCGGTTGAAATGTTTTGCTCGTGTGTATGCGGTGAGTGTTAGCAATCATAGAAGACTATATGATGGTTGAGTATGTGGACTTTCCTAAAGGCTCCGATATGTGACCCTTCTTGAAAAGATGATAAATTGTAGTTGCAAAGTTGACTAAAAACATAGTTTGTTGGTTTCTAATAGAGTTTATGCTTTATACTTCAATTGTGTGATGAACTTCTACTTGTTCATAAGAAGTCTATGATAAAAGTTCTATGATGAAGGCATATGTTTAATTTTGTTACTATTATAATAATCTACATGATGCTTCTATATTCGTATTTTTCTTTTATTGACACCTCTCTTTCAAAGCATGTGGACATGTTTTTCGGTTTCGGTTTTTGCTTGAAGACAAGCGAGGTCTAAGCTTGGAGGAGTTGATACGTCCATTTTGCATCATGTTTTATTGTTGCTATTTATGATGTTTTTATGCATAATAATCCTTTTTGGAGTAACTCTAATGCCTTTTCTCTCATAATTTGCAAGGTATACACAAAGAGGGAGAATTCCGATAGCTGGAAATCTGTACGTGAAAAAGCTTCGTCAGGCTACCTATTCTGCACAACTCCAAACAAGCTGAAATTTCATGGAGATTTTTTATGAATGTTTAAAAATACTGGAGCTGATAACCACCAGAGGGGGCCAACCAGGTGGGCACAAGCCACCTGGGCGCGCCAGGCCCCCCAGGCGTGACCTGGTGGGTTGTGCTCACCCCGGCCCACCTCTGGTGCCCCTCTTCTGGTATATAAGTCATTTTGACCTAGAAAATAAAAGGAGAAGACTTTCGGTATGGAGCGCCGACATATCGAGGTGGAATTTGGGCAGGAGCACTTTTGCCCTCCGGCGTAGCGATTCCGCCGGGGGAACTTCCCTCCCGGAGGGGGAAATTATCGTCATCATCATCACCAACAACTTTCCCATCTTGGGGAGGGCTATCTCCATCAACATTTTCAACAACACCATCTCATCTCAAACCCTAGTTCATCTCTTGTGTTCAATCTTGTTACCGGAACTATAGATTGGTGCTTCTGGGTGACTAGTAGTGTTGATTACATCTTGTAGTTGATTACTATATGGTTTATTTGGTGGAAGATTATATGTTTATATCCATTATGCTATTTAATACCCCTCTGATCTTGAGCATATTTATCATTTGTGAGTAGTTACCTTTGTTCTTGAGGTCACTAGAGAAATCATGTTGGAAGTAATCATGTGAATTTGATATGTGTTTCATATTTTTATAGTATGTATGTTGTGATTCCCTTAGTGGTGTCATGTGAACGTCAACTACATGACACTTCACCATATTTGGGCCTAAGGGATGCATTGTGGAGTGGTAATTAGATGATGGGTTGCGAGAGTGATAGAACCTTAAACCCAAGTTTATGCGATATTCCGTAAGGGACCGATTGGATCGAAAAGATTAATGCTATGGTTAGAATTTATTCTTAATACTTTTCCCATAGTTGCGGGAGGGTTAATCATAAGTAGGAGGTTTGTTCAAGTAAGAACAACACCTAAGCACCGATCCACTCACATATCAAATTATCAAAGTAGCGAACACGAATCGAACAAGCATGATGAAAGTGACTGGATGAAATTCCCGTGTACCCTCAAGAATGCTTTGCTTATTATAAGAGACCATCTTGGCCTGTCCTTTGCCTCAAAAGGATTGGGCTATCTTGCTGCATTTTTGCTATTACTATCGTTACTTGCTCGTTACAAGCATATCTTGCTATCAATCTACTCTGTTACTTACAATTTCAGCACCTGCAGATACTACCTTGCTGATAACCACTTGTCATTTCCTTCTGCTCCTCGCTGGGTTTGACACTGTTACTTATCGAAAAGAGCTACAATTGATCCCCTATACTTGTGCATCATCAGATCGCATCCTGCATTCATTCTCATCTGCATGAAGCTGCAGGTTCCTGCCCTGAACTTGGCTTTCACAAGGAGTTGAGAAGATTTCCCGGCACTGCGATTCCCGACAAGCCAAACAGATAAGTTCTACCTCCTGTCTGTTAGTGTTCTATAAGCTATGACTTGTGTATAAGAAAACCTCGCAACTCTTTTGAGACTTAGGTGCTCCCATCCCTGACTCGAACGCTACTTCGGACGAGATGGTTGTAGTGGCCTTTGGTAAAAAGAAGTTGGCGGGGGGCTGGCCCCTTCATCTGTTCCTCGGCAGATACGATTCTCCGGCACACAAAAAGGGTGCCGGCAGGATAGCTTGCTAAGAAAACTCGTTTATTTACATTAAATATGTATCTCACCTCTGCATGGACATACACATGCACGGGTTCCCATCAAGGTTCATCTTTTTCATTAACATGTTGATACAAGTACAAGCATTACAGAATACAAACATGGACTCGAGGGTTACATTATTTAAATTAAAAATTGGCAAGCGCCTACATATTTAAGATTGAAAAAAATTAAGTTTGACGTAATCCTGTTCTCTGTCCCTCCTTCCCCATGTACTACAGTAGGAGGGGAAGGGGAAAAAAGGGAGCGCCTAGGCAAAAGTGGTGGTGACGGGATCAGCAACATCGATTCCCTGATCACCGCCACCAACGCTAGCAGAACACTGCGGGGTGGACGAAGCCGGAAGCCACAAGGAAGCCTGTCGGGGATCCCAGCTAAAGACCGCTAGAAAAGGAAAAAGAGCGCCAATGAGGAAGGGAAGAGTTGGAGTCAAGACGGCGAGCCACTGGCGCGGGTACAAGGGCGTCAGTGCCGTTGTATCCAGCCTCAAGGGCCTCCCTCTCGCTCCTTCCATCCTCCTTCATCTTCCTGCCATAACCACGGTGGGGCGATGCGCTGAAAGCTGAGTGCCTACTACGGCCTGCGGGTGGAGTGCACTCAGGAGCTGCGCAGAGCAACAGGCAAGACCCGGCGCCTCACTCGAAGAAGCGAGAAACGGTAGCGTCGTCTCCCGGAGCACCTCCGGAACGCGGCTAGCCATCTTGGTGGGCAGGAAGAAGCTCCCTTCCTCTGCAATAGCCTCGGGTCCGTTGGAAGAAGCAGTGCTGGGGATGCCAACATCCCCAAGCGGTGCACCCCGGGATGGCGCCCGCAACCCCGGGGATTTCAGCAACGAGAAGACAAGTTCCGGAAGCCCATAACCAAGACCGGCGCCCGTCCTAAGGCGAATAGTTCGGGAAAAGGGGTCGGGTACCTCACCATATAGGTGTCGTTCGCCACCTCATGTGCCCTGGGCACACTGGCCGCTACGTCGTGCTACATCTCGGACCAGACCCACTCCCCGAGCTCTCGTACGGCCATTCAGCCCCATCAAGCACAAGCTAATGTGTGGGGGCTGTCCCCAGGCTTTTTTCTTCAACATAGCCAGCAGAAGATAGAGGAGGAAGAATGCAGGGATGGGTGACTCCGTCCTCCTCCACCCCTCCTCTTTTATAGGCAGGCCGAGGAGGGGAGCCTCTCCCTCAATGGGGGACCACCATCCTCCTCCGCCAATTCAAGATGATTGGGCCCTCGCCTTGATGCTCTCCCATGCCACGCGCCTCCGTTACCTACCCCGTGTAATGCATGTAGCATACGTGGCTAAGGATAAGGGCGTGGTGGGAAGAGTGAATTGGCAGTTTCTATCCCGTGCGTTAAAGTCATTCATGGGCCATTACTGGGCGGTCCCACCACTATTGGCTTTACACGATGCGCGGAGAAACCGGAAACTGGCCCAGAATCAAGACTAATGAAGAAGCAAAGAAGACCTCAAGGGACTAGCCTTTTTAGCAACCCCGCATGTGCACTTATTAGGCCCTACCCCGATGACGCTCCGCAGTGCGTTCAGGGCAGGCCCGGGGGCTTCTGTCGGTGCAACAAACCCTGGGTCTATTGCCCTCACTGTGCACATGCACGGGAACAAGATTGAAGCACCAGCCCAAGTAAGAGTACAAGAAACCAAGAGATTCGAGGAACCAACAAGAAGATCAGAGGAACCAAGACGAAGATAGAGAAGCAAGATATCACCCAAGAGAAAGGCCTCCCTTGTCGGGTAGCGATTCCCGGCAGGGGGCAAGGCCACCCCCAGAAGAAGACAACTAAGGCGTCCCGGCAGAGCCTGCCGGGACTCGCGGAGGCTAAACCACCTCACCAACTGCTCCACGGAGTTAGGTATGATAGCACTATTGCTATCTTATCAGTGCATAATGACTACTTTTCCATTGTGGTAACCCCTTAATCTATAAAAGGAGGCCCATGACAACCATAGAAAGGGTTAGAAGGTTGGATAACTCACACACCCATACATGCGTAGGCGCTGTCACTCTGAGGAACCTCTGCCGGTCAAGTGTACTACGCTCCACCACCTCAGTTCCACCATCAATCCACCAAATCAGGAGTAGGGTCTTATGCCACCATGTCAGCCCGAACCTGGGTAAAACTGCCCGCGTGATCACTTTCGTGCTGCTCCACGCTCGTCTGCACTTTGTGCAATGTGACGTCCCCTCGCCGAATCAGCAAGGGGCCTCCTGGTCCCATAGGTGGCCGTGGATTCCCGTGACACAGAGGAGTCGGCCGACAGCGGCACGCCTTGGCGATTAGGCTACCATCGACGACATCTGGGAGCGGGCATGTCGCGGGCCTATCGCAGCCCCAAAACAGAGCCGGTCGGGCCGTGCTTGGGCCGCGCACCCAGGAGGAGGCGGCATGGATGTCGTGCCCCAGAACCTTCGCGGCCGCGAGGAGCGACTGCGGGCCTTGCTCAGAGCGAAATAGACCGGCCATGGGAGATGGAGCGCTCCACTGTGGTAAGTGTCTTCTTTCTATCTTGCTTCTTTGGCTCGTCAGTGGGGGCGCGCTAGAGCACCCACTGGGTGTATCCCCCGTGGTTTGGGCCAACTATGAAGTAGTTGCGTTAAATCTTATAAGCATTTTATGGTCTTTGCCGACTTCTGCCTTCCTGCAGTATTTGGACATCTTTCGGGTTGGCCTCCACAACCAGCTCATGGAGATGCACCGGGAGGTGACGGCGTAGCTAGCCGCCAAGGAGGAGGCACTCTGGTATGTCGAAGGTACGTTTCGCTAGCTTTCATTGGGGGCGCGTTAGCGCACCAACTGGGTGTAGCCCCCGAGATTTGGGCCAACTATGAAGTAGTTGGGTCGAATCTTATAAATGTTTATTTCTTTTCTGCCTTCATCTTGACTTGAGATTCTGTCGTGCAGCTGCCGCGGCCGAGGTGTCAGATCTGCGGACCCGGCATACCGACCCTGGCCAGCAACGCGACCAGACGGTTGCCGAAGCCGCCCAGCTCCAGTTTGAGGTGGAGCGGCTGAAATCAGAGGCTACCAAGGTGGAGGAGGCCCAGAAGCCACTTGCCGAAGCCGGCTAGCAGCGTGATTAGTTGGCCGATGACAAGAGCCAGCTCCAGGCCGAGGTGGAGCGGCTAAAGACGGAGGCCGCCAAGGAGGCCGAGGCCCACCAACCCGATCTCCTCCGCCTCCAGGAGGAGCACGAGAAGGTGGCCGCCACCAAGGCTGGCGAGTTGAAGGCGGCCATTGACAAGCGCGTTGAGCTGGAGATGGCACTTGAGGCGCGCGGCCATGCCGGAGACCTGGAGCGGCACGGTATGTTGTGCGAGGCATAGCATTTGGACGTGCTCCTCGTTAGTAAGTGTTTCTTCGTTCGTTTCGCCAGGCTGCCCTCGGCATGGCTTTTGGTGGCTAATTGTCTTGTCTCTTCTTGCAACAGAGTACTTCCCGGAGACACAGGCGGAGGTAGATGAGGTTATGCTTGCCCATTGGGCAACCCAATCGGATGTGGGTACCGAACTCGACCCGCATGTCGCATGGATCTTCCCAGAGATCATGCATGCCACCGAGGTTCTCCTGCAGGCCCTCGACAAGCTAATGGCTCAGTTGTCCAAAGCCGGGGCGAAGATGGTGGCGGTGTTCTGGCCTGGCGCTGTTGAGCCCAACAGCTTCTCGCGACAGGCGTAGTAGCTTGAAGCCGGACCGGTGCGATTTCACGTGTGGCATGTCTCTGCCGCGCGCGCCAGTGCTGACTTGGTGCCAAGGTTCGCCATGTCTTGGTACCCGGATCTAAATCTGGGCTAGCTGGCGACCTAACAAGCCAGCGCGGAGCCCCAGCTACAGGCGGAGGCGGGCCGGATTGCTGCACGGGCTAGCTGCCTAGCACAGTTCGCCTTCCATGATGAGTTCCGGGTGGAGCAGACCGAAAGCGGCGGGGTGGCTGAGCCGATGACTTCGGCTTGGCGCTCGGCGATCCGGAAGGCAGCTCCGATGAGACGGGCCCTCTTCTGGGCAGTGATGCCGGCATGGAAGACGTCGGCACCCTGGCAAACCCAGAGGCTAGCATGGAGGAGCTGGTGGACGAGTCAACCGACGTGGACACCGACTGAAGCCGCCTGCCTCTTTCTATTTTCATTGCATTTCCATTAGTTTCACGACTCCACCCACTGGGGGTGTAGGGACATGTAACATACTACGGCAATGGGCCTTTTTGCAATGTAATATTTCATGGATATCCATACTTTTGCTTTTTGTCCTTAGGCTCTTTTCCCCTTTGCCCTTCCTTTGAGCTTCCCCCCTGCTAGTCGAAAAGCCGGGTTTCGGTCTGTGACAAGAGGTTCGGCCTTGGGATTGGGCGCGCGGTACTTTAAGATTTTTTGAACATTAAGCACGAGCGAAACACCACTGGGCCGGCTAGCAGCGGGCGACGAAGCCAGTGGGAACGTAGCTGGTCGTGCAGCAACTTAGTGTGGCGAGGACGAGTTGGTCGACCCCGCAAATCCTCCTTAGCATTTTTCGGCGTGCAGGCGCTCTCGCCTCGGGTTCTTACCAGCTAACAATGAAAGTCGGACTATGGCTTAGGGCGAAGTGAGGGGTCTTAGTGACCTGGACGTGCCGGGTAGCGCTAAGGAAGAGGCGGGGTGCGGTCAAGCCGGCCAGCCCCCGAGACCCCGGGTTTGGATGGGCCAACCTAGCGGCGGGGGTAAGGAAAAATTTAAAAGCATGTGCAGGACACAATAAGTTGGTAGGAAGGGATAGCCCCCGAGATACGTTCGGCAGCCCCATTCTTCTCATTGTACTTCAAAAGGTAGTGATACATACGTGCATACAACTAACTATAAAACGGGCGGAGGTGCTCTTCATTCCATGGCCGGCTTGTCTTTTCGTTGGCTATATCTCTCTTGCGCTTGTTTGGCTTGCGTGTGTCGATGAGGTAGTAGGCATTGCAATCGCACAGTGCCTTGCTGATGATGAAAGGGCCCTGCCATGGAGAGGCCAACTTATGCTGGTCGGCTTATTGCTCGACAATCCTAAGGACGAGATCTCCCTTGCGGAATGTGAGGGGCTTGATTTTCTTGTTGTGGTAGTGCCTCGGGCTTTGCTGGTAGATGGCTGATCGGCTTAACGCTAATAGGCATGCTTCTTCGAGCAATTCGACGCCGTCTTCGTGGGCTTCTTTTGCTTGTGTTTCTGTGTACATTGTGACTCGTGGTGAGTCGAACTCAATGTTGGTTGGGATGATGGCTTCGGCTCCGTAGACGAGGAAGAACAAGGTGAACCCGATCAATCGGTTCGGCGTCGCCTGAAGACTCCAGAGGACGTCCCGCAACTCGTCAAGCCAACTGCCGGATGAGCGGATGAGGGGTTCAATGAGCCATGGCTTGATGCCAGATAAAATCATGCCGTTGGCCCACTCGACTTGGCCGTTGGACTGAGGATGAGCGACGGAGGCCAAGTCAAGCCGGATGCCGGAGACTGAGCAGTATTATGCCAGGGTGATTTTGGTAAAGTTGATAAAGTTATCCGTGATGATACTGTGCGGGATGCCATAGCAAACCGTGATGTCGTTCACGAACCGGAAGGTCGTCGGCCCGTCCAGCTTCTTCATCGGTTGCGCCTTGATCCACTTGGTGAATTTGTCGATGGCCACCAACAGATGCGACATGCCATCTCGAACGATCTTGAAAGGCTCTACCATGTCCGGCCCCC
>LR738715.1:474126102-474139766 GCA_902687465.1 Secale cereale
GACTCCAGAGGACGTCCCGCAACTCGTCAAGCCAACTGCCGGATGAGCGGATGAGGGGTTCAATGAGCCATGGCTTGATGCCAGATAAAATCATGCCGTTGGCCCACTCGACTTGGCCGTTGGACTGAGGATGAGCGACGGAGGCCAAGTCAAGCCGGATGCCGGAGACTGAGCAGTATTATGCCAGGGTGCTTTTGGTAAAGTTGATAATGTTATCCGTGATGATACTGTGCGGGATGCCATAGCAAACCGTGATGTCGTTCACGAACCGGAAGGTCGTCGGCCCGTCCAGCTTCTTCATCGGTTGCGCCTTGATCCACTTGGTGAATTTGTCGATGGCCACCAACAGATGCGACATGCCATCTCGAACGATCTTGAAAGGCTCTACCATGTCCGGCCCCCAGACGACAAAAGGCCAAGTGATCGGGATGGTCTGGAGGGTTGAAACCGGCTGGTGGTTGCGCTTGCTAAAGCGTTGGCAACCTGCACACTTGAGGACGAGCGATTCAGCATCTTTGAGGGTCATGGGTGTAATGCCCCGGACACACCGGCCGGTGGCCGTTACTCCTGGTGGGATCTAGACTGGCCCCATGTGACAGCCTAATTTTTACCCTCTTTTTATTTGCCAAAGATTTATTTGATTTATTTCAAACCTTGGGATTTTTTAATCATTTCATTTGGACTTAAACCACTTGGGTACCCTTGGCTTTCACCCAAGTGCCTCCCGTCCATCTCAAACCATTATCTATCTCTGGACCACCCCAATATACTCCTTGGAATATTATTCATATTTTAAAAATATTCATTTTTCTCCCTAAAACCCTAGCTAAACCCTTGGTGCTCCAAAGCAACCCCTATTTTTCTGGCTCCAAAAATTATGAGGAAATTCCTAAATATTCTTTGGGCTCTAAGGCACATTCCTGAGAAAAAATATTGCACTACTTTTTGGATATTTTTGCCAGAGAAAATCTTTTCCATTCTGGGCAGAAATGGTAGTTTCTACAGCAACTACCATTTTACTTGCTCCAATCCCCCGGAAACTTCTTGTGCCTATTCACCTTAGTAACTCATGGCTAGCCTCCAAAGCACAGCCTCCAACCATTCACCATTTTACCATAGCAAGCTCTCAAAGTTTCTGTCCAAAAACTTACCAGGCCAGTTAATCTCATTCTACTACGTCTGGAGTCAAACCTACCCTGAGTAACTTACCTATCTACCACGAACAACAAGCCACACCAGGTTTTTGGCACCAAGTCAACCCACAGACACGGGTTCGCATGGTAACCACGTGTGTGCGTCATGCCATGGCATGCAGCCGACGCGCTCTGGATGTCGCCAGCGCTCTGTAGCGCACGTGCTCGCTTCCGAGCCTGCCCAACCGCACCAAACCCCGCCCCCATCGTCGCCCTCATCTTCACAGTGCAGCCCTGGCGCTCGCCGACGCCGGAGCTCGCCGCAGCGAGCATGGGCGCGGCCCGACCAAGGCACAGTGCGGTGCTCACTATGCTCGTCGCCATCTCCAGCGTCCATGTGTTCGTCTCCGCACGGCCACAGCACCCTTGTGACCCTGTCTTCTTCTCCCCTCTCACTGGCGCCATTTCGTCCCCGGGCGCGGCCAGGTGTCGCCGGCGGAGCACCAATTCCGCCCCCCTCTCGCTCGCCTATAAATAGGCCCTTCCCCAGCCAGTTCAAGCACACCGCTCCACTCCCACACAACTCGAGATAGTGTAGAACCCCGTGGCCCGGCCGGGCAGGCCTCAGGCCACCGTTCCCGAGCCGAGCTCACCGGCGATCCCCCTCGGGTCGTTGAGGTAGCTCCCGACTCCCTCCGTCCAAGGCGACCATACCAGTGCCTCCTCCACTCTCTGGTGAAGCTTCCTCGCCTAGCTGGAGCCACTAGAGGTGACGCAGCTCGTCGTCTACCCCAACTCCGGCGAGTCCCCTGTTCTGCCTCCGCCTCCAACCTCCATTCAGTCGCCTTCCACCTCCAGCCACCCCACGGGCATAGGCAGGTGCGCCTCGACCATCCCTATCCTCTCCGTTTGAACCAAAGGGCAACGTCGCCGGCGTACGCTCCGGCAAAACGACGGCTGCCCCTGCCCATTTCTATCTCTCCCTCTCACCTGACTAGCGGGGCCCGCTAGTCAGGTTCTCCACCCCCGCGCGAAGCGGTATAAGTGGTGGCGCTCGGGGCGTTTATGCTTTCGACGTCACCCCCCTATTTCTTTTATTTAAACAACTGAATTTAAATTAATTGCAGAAAACTTCAAAATGATGTAACTTGTTAACCATAAGTCCAAATGAATTTGTTATTTTTGCATTGTGTTCCTGGTGATGAAATCTTGTAGCACACCAAAAATGAAACCATTTGATGCTGTATAGATTTTATGGTGAATTTTTGAATGAATCTTGATGATTTCTTTTTGCACTTTTATTTGTTTTTCAGAAGTAGAGACTTGTCTTGAGGATCACCAGGAGGCTTGTGAGCCTCATTTGGACTAAGGCAAGCCACAACAACATTTTCATAATGCCATTCCAATATTTGTGATTTTTCCAACTTGAACAAATGATTTATATTATGCATGCTAAATACTTTGTTAAATAGTTCTTTTGGTTGCTGTAGTTATTAGTTTCATTTCACATTACAGAAAGTTGGAGTTTGGTTTAAGTCATTAAGATACTTAAAATAAAGTTGGGATGTTGTGAATGATAATGGGCATACATACACGAAGTTATTTTCTCTTGCATTAATTAACTATGATAAAACTTTGATAAGTTAGATTTTGTTGGAAGTCAAGTATAACCAGAGTAATATTTAAGTTGAGATGATAGTTGACTAAGTTTTATTGTTGCATGGCATTTTACTTATGTACTGCACTTTGGTATATTGCATGGCATTGTATGACACAGGTTATTTTATTTCTTTCTAAGTTGAAACTGTTAATAACTCAACTTGAATAAATTGTTGACCGGGTCATGATGCCACTGAATCGAGTCTTTCCCAGTGCAACCACATTTACCTTTATGGGAAGGTCTTGATTCGGTCCATTGACATGCCTCCTGTCGGTACCTCCAGATAGGGAAGGTTATGGGCGTGCAATTACCCTTGCCCGGTAAGCAGACATAACCTTGTGTGCCCGTAGTTAGTTTTATGGTACCGAGTTCCCCGGTTGGGACAATTTGTGTTTGGCCACGGTGGTGGTGGCAGGTGTGTCTTGGGTAGACACAGGGCCACCCAGGACTGTTCCAGTGAGGGAACGAGTCGGAGTGGCCGGAGGAGTGTCATGGCAATGGACGGGTTTCGTCAGAATGCCATTGGTCCACCTGAATGGGATAATGAGGCCATGGGTTCAATGGTGTGGGTACAGTGCACTACCTCTGCAGAGTGTATTTAATCTATCGATAGCCGAGTCCACGGTCACGGACACGCTCGAAAGTAGGTCACACCATGGGTCAACAGATAATAAAATTTAGCTTACTAAGTTCTAAATTTATGGTACTATGATAAGTTGATGGAAGAGCTTATAAGATGCTTTGAGACCCAGTGTGGGTGGGTTTGTGATCGCAGAAGGATCACGAGTGATATGAGAATAAGATTTTAAGAGCTTCCGAGCTGTTTTGAGACCCAGTATGGGCAAGGTTGTGATCGCCACAAGGATCACGAGTTATATCTGGTTAAGTTGAATAAGTTGGTGGTTATGATAAATTATCATGAGTAAGATAGACTGAGGTTTTATTTATGCAAAGTCATGAGCATAGCATGTGATTAAAATTTATTGCTGCATATTTAATATTGACTAATAATCATGGTATTGATTGTTATTATGATTTTGTTTTGCTGTATTGTAGCGACCATGATCCGAATGGATCGAAGTCTCTGTGTTTCAGTGTCATCCCTGGATCGGTAATGCTGACACACACAGTACTTGAAGGATTTATAACAGAGTGGCAATCACACACTTATTACATCGAATGTCTCCAACGAGAACTTATTACAAAAGTCTATGGTATAAGGCCATCTATCAAAATAACAGCGGAAGGCTTGGAAGATAAGTGAGTCAATCAACCTCAACGGCATAGCTGAGTGCATGACAAACGACCTAGAACGTCTTACTCCTCGTCTGAAAAGTCAGCAACGTAACATGTTGGAGCCCGAAACGGGTCAGCACATGGAATATGCAGGCAAGAAAACACAGAAGATGCAAGTAATTGAAATAAAGGCTACACTATATGCATATTTGGCTGGTGGAGGCTCTAAGGTTAAAGTTTTTGCGTAAAGCCAATTTTTCCCTACAATAAAGGAATAAATTTTATTTTAACTATCATGGTAGTTGAAACGTCATTGAGAAGGTACCTCCAACTCAATCCCAATTAAAGTAATCATTAACCCAACAAATTAACTTTAGAGTGATGAGATCAGCCAATAATTCAAGTACCAGATACTCAATATTGTCCATAACCGGGGACATGGCTAATCATGATCAATTTGTACACTCTGCAGAGGTTTGTGCACTTTTCCCCACAAGACTCGATCTCCTCCGTTGAATTTCTCGTGCTGCATGGTGTTTGAGAAACGGATGACCGAGACACAGTCTTTCAGAAGCATTTACTCTTTACCCCAGGTCGACCCGTACACCTACTTTCCCCTACATCTGCTAGTCCACCATGAAAGAGCTCACACAACTTACTCATACTATGCCAGAGCCCATAATCGCATTGTGGCTCCACACGGAAGTTTCTAGCATGAATTGTTTTATGATCCCATTGAGTTTGGGTGGCATTCCATAGGACAATCACACAGAAACCTCGGGATTTCCTAGGACAACACTAGATACCCCAGGTGCCCTGCAACCAATCCACCCAGATGTGTATTCAAGTATCCACCTTAAGTTGAACCATTAATTAATAACTCACATCTGTCATGGATTTCACTCAAACCCAAACCACATCTACGAGCATAGCATGATAACCTAAGCGTAGCGTAGAAGTAACTCGCAAGGGTTTGAAAATAATGCAGGTAATAGGTTCTACCTCAAACTACTTCCCAGATCCACAAGTTAAGAGATCCTACTCATGCAATGTTTGAGGGTTTGATCTAATGCATAAAAACTGGGTAATAAAGGGTATGATCAAAGTGTTACTTGCCTTGCTGATGATTCGCAAAACCTAGAGACTCGTAGTAGCACGCTTCACAGTCCGGGTATTCTATCGCAAGAAAACAATAGCATACATAAGCAATCAAGCAATGATGCACAAACAGAATTCCAAAAGATAAGATCTAACCAGAAAGTTCAACTTAAGAACTCCGCTTTGCAAAAAGAATCAAATCGAAAGAAGCAACGTAACTTAAACTGCGAAAGAAACAAGGTTCGTTTACTAGTTTGATCTGGGGTCAAATTTTACAGTAGCCAAAACTTTTTTCAAGTTGGTTAAATGGAAAGAGGGCGTCGAGACGAAGATCTGGGATTTTGAATCACCTGATTCCGACTCTCGAGCGAAAAGAAAAACGAAAAACAAGATCAGGGCAGAAATCACGATCGAAATAATCGCGGATAAATACCCCGAAAAAGAAAACTTACGAACTGGCTAACGAACGAACGTTTGCTGTCTGGGGCTAACGGGTGAACAACGTTCATTAAAACGAACGTACGGACGAACGTCCGCTAAATAACTAAACCGAAAAAACCGATCTAATCTAAAAAAACGAATCTAGGGTTTTCAAAAAAAAACTGATCGTTTTTTTTGACAAAACCGACGGCGGCGGCTACCTCAGAAAAAGGCGGCGGCGGCTCTGGCGGAAAGTCCGGCGGCCGCGGAGACTCCGGCTGCGGGCGGTGGCGGCGCGGCGGCGGTGTGGCGGCGGCGGCAGCGGCGGCGGCGGCGGCTGGCGGCGCGACGCGGGGCTCGAGGCGAGGCGGCGGGGCAAGCGTTACGGCGGGGTGGGGCGGGCTGGCTGTGGCGGGCCGGCGGCCTCGGCTTATAAAAGCCCCCCGGCTAGGGAGTCCTAGTCGGGTACGGCCCAAAGGCGGTTCACCATTTTTTTATAACGAGTCCTGACGTACGAAAACTAACAAAAGAAATACTAAACGGAATCCAAAAATCCCGGAATAAATTTTCACCGTCCTCTAATAATATTTAGGACAAAGTGAACATTTTTCCCAGACCTAAATGCAATTTTGAAAAACATGTATTTTTCCTATGCAAATAAAATTGCAAATAACTCCGAATAAATACCAAAAGTGATATTAATATTTTTCCTCCAATATTTCTGTTATTTTGGAGAAGTCATATTATCTCCGCTCATATATTTTATTTAGAAATATTTTTAGGAGGGAAAAATAATTAAAACCAACGCTATCCTCGTGCCGGTATTCGAGTAAACTCAAATACAAAAACTGTAGAATTCCCAATTCTCTCCGTAGGTCCTTGAGTTGCTTAGAATTTTTGAGGATCGCCATGCACAAAATGCAAAGAAATATGAAAATGCAGTATGATCTATGTATAACATTCCAAATTGAAAATTTGGGATGTTACATGTAAGCTTGCAAGTACATTCAAAGTACTGACCTGGCGTGTCATGCCTGATTTCAGAAAAATTCCGCTGGGAAGGAGTGCCGTCCGAGTCTAGTCCGCATCCACATCGGTGTCCCTGTGAGATGGAGTTCCGCTACGAAGACGTTCCGTTGTTGCATAGTTTATGCCCGAGGCCCTTTTATGTTCATTAAATAATGTACATACTGTCTAGCCGCACCGTGTGTGCCGCTTGGCCCTGCTAACTGTTGTAATATAAAACTTTGGTCCACTAGTATCAATAAAGCGGCGCTTTTCTGTACCAAGATGTTGTGTGTTGCCAGAAGACAAGGTCTCTGCGCTGGCAATGCAAGGTAAACTGGTCGCTCTGATCCGGGGTGCCACAACGCTTGGTATCAGAGCCGCGCTGATTGTAGGATGCGTTAGACTAAGACGTGCTATTTAAATGCTAGATACACGTTTAGTTTGAGTGCCGGTAGTCTGTCTAGTTGGTTATTGCTTTATCTATACCTGTGTGTATTTTTATGCTAACCCACTAATGCTTGTGAGTGTAGATGGCTTCGGTGCCGTATCCGTGCCAGCTGCAGCTGATGCCGCACACGTCGCCGCACCTCCTCCGCAACGTGTGGCATCGGTTGTACCCTCATGGAGACGACCCAGTTTATCGTGTGTACCGGGAGCGTCTAGATGACTCAGTTTATGAATATCAGGTAGTGGTGACTCTGCGAGCTCGTACTAATTCCAGCTCCTATTCTCGTACTTCTCAAAGAGGTCATGCTTCTACCGCTTCGCTAGCCGTCCAGTTTGCTGCATTCGAGGTCCTCGTTGAGCTCCGCCACAGCGAGGTCCGCATGCAGGACCACCCAGGTTTCCAAAACTATCCTTCTTTGAATGACAACGGTCATATTCTTTTCCCTGAAATTGATCCGGAGTCTGATAGTGTTGCTAGCCATCTTTCCCGTTATATCACCGCCACTTACATCTCACTCCACGAGCTAGCACGTGAGTTGACCCACGCTCGTATTACTTTAGCCTCTACTAGGTATGTCACCATTCCCGCTTCCTTGGGATTTGCCCCGTACGTCCCCAGTTCCGTTTCCCCTAATTTGCCAGTAACCCCTCCTAGTAGTTCGGGCACCTCGACCATAACTCCTCATAGTGCCCCTGTCGATTGGATCTCCCTCTTCAATACCTCTGTAGCTCCTATGATCCACCCTACTCCCGCCCCGGAAGGAGAGCCTCCGAGGCAGCGTCGCCGTGTTACCTTTAACCCTGAGGTTTCCGGTAATCTCCTTAGTTCGGGATTCGAGTCGACTTCAAGAGAGAACCCCACAGCACCCGCAGAGCAGTAGAGCTCCAGAGTAGTAACAGTCATCAGACTATTCTACATTGTACGAGTTGTGATGTTTTATGTATGAGAGTAGTGTAATCGGGCATGTTGATTTTGTTTTCATGTATGTGTCCTTGTATAATTATGCCGAAGTTATGTATCTTCTACTCGTTGTTCTATTCGCAATTCTGTTTTCCTTCGATTTTGTTGCTGGTTTTCCCCACCTATTTTGGCTTTTGAATGCTTCTCATCTCGATTGCGTTGTCTTGGGAAAATCCAATATAGGATGACGCGGGGAGGCAACAGTAATAGCGCTCACAAGGATGTTCCTGTTCGTCGCTCTGCCCGACAGGCAGGACACTCCCCCGAGCCATTTGTACCACCGCCTCCACCGCCGCATCCGCCTACCACCGAACAATTCCTGCGTATGTTTGAGGAAAGAAGAAATAATGATCTGCTGGAAGTATTAAAAAGTGTTCAAGCTATGATTGGTCAGAATGGGCAGCAGAATGGTCATTTCTCCAAGCTATCAGATTTTCAGCGAACTCAACCTCCCAGTTTCAGTCAGGCAGTTGAACCGTTGGATGCTGATGATTGGTTGCGAACCATTGAGAGGAAACTTGAAATTGCCCGTACAGCCGAAGATGACAAAGTTCCATATGCAACCCACTATATTGAAGGCGCTACTGCCGTATGGTGGGAAAATACAAAAGCCATGTGGCCTGCTGATGATGCACTCACCTGGACCAAATTCAAGGAGCAGTTCCGGAAATATTACATCCCTACTGGAGTAATGAAGACCAAGCAGCATGAGTTCCTTGCCCTCAATCAAGGAAATCTATCTGTGGGAGAATATCTGCAGCAATTCAACCATCTGTCCCGTTATTCCATGTGTGACGTGGCCACAGAAGAGAGAAAAATTGACCAGTTTCTTGGAGGATTAAACTCGCAACTCAGGTGCACTCGCAGTATGCATGATTTTCCGGACTTCCAAACTCTGGTGAATAAAGCTTTTATTGCGGAAAGAGAACACAAGCTAGTACTGGACACCCGACCCGCTAATAACGAGCACAAACGCAAGTTTGAACCAAGGAAGGAAGGACCATCGGTGCAGAAGGCCCGCACCTGGCAGCAAACTCGGGTAGACTACAAGCCCAATTGGCAACAAAATGTTAACAAGACTACTACCCAAGTCAAGAATGTTATTACCAACCCAGTGCATGAGGAGCGCCCGCGCAATAATTCGTGCTTCAGTTGCGGGCAAAGTGGACAATATGCCCGTCAGTGTCCCATGAACAGCAGGGTAAATGCCTTATTCCAGCCATAAGTCAACTTCATGAGATCATAACCGGACCAGCAAAACATCACCGGGCACGTCAATCACCTCTCCGCAGATGAAGCCCAAGAAAACCCCGAAGTGGTCATAGATATGTTTTCCATTAATAGCATACCTGCAGTAATTTTAGTTGACTCGGGGGCTTCCCACTCTTTTATTTCTCGGAGTTCTGTTGCCCAAAACAATTTTTCTTGTTCTCTCTTGGGAAAAAATATGCTGGTCCAAACCCCGGCATCATTAATCAAGAGCAGTCTAGTCTGCCGAAACTTGGAAATCAATATCAATGGAATAAGCTTTTCAGCATCCTTGATACTCTTCGAATCAGCACAGTTGGATGCTATTTTGGGCATGAATTGGCTGACTCAACACCAAGTATGCATAAACTGTGCAACCCGAGAAGTCACTTTGATCAATCAATAAGGGCAGATTACGAAGTTCTACTCGCGCAGAAGCATAACAAAGAAGGGGATGTTGTTTACCACCGTAGCTGAATTGGAATTAATTCCTGTGGTCAGTGAATTTCCTGATGTATTTCCGGAAGAGCTACCAGGCATGCCGCCAGACCGAGAACTTGAGTTTGCAATAGATCTAGTACCTGGAACCGCATCGTTATTCAAGAAATATTACAGGATGTTGTCATTAGAGTTCGTGGAATTAAAGAAGCAGCTCGATGAAATGCTCCAGAAAGGGTACATCCGTCCCAGTTCCTCGCCCTGGGGATCTCCTGCACTCTTTGTAAACAAAAAGGATGGCAGCCTCCGCATGTGTGTAGATTACCGGCAGCTGAATGATATCACCATCAAAAATAAATACCCGCTGCCAAGGATTGATGATTTGTTCGATCAGCTCAGTGGGGCCAAGTTATTTTCCAAGATTGACTTAAGGACCGGATACCATCAGCTCAAGATTAAAAAGGAAGATATTCCTAAGACCGCACTCACCACTCGATACGGTCTTTACGAATATACAGTCATGTCCTTCGGTCTAACTAATGCCCGTGCCTTCTTCATGCACATGATGAATAAAGTGTTCATGGACTTCCTCGATAAGTTCGTGGTAGTCTTTATCGATGACATACTCATATATTCAAAAAGTGAAGAAGATCACAAGGGACATCTCTGAGCAGTATTGCAGCGACTCAAAGACCATCAACTTTACGCCAAGTTCAGCAAATGTGAGTTTTGGCTTAAGCAAGTCAGATTTCTTGGACACGCGGTATCCGCCGAAGGTATAGCCATAGACCCCAGCAAGGTAAAAGATGTGCTCAACTGGTTGCCACCCACAACCGTATCTTAGATCCGAAGCTTCCTTGGACTGGCGGGATATTACCGCCGTTTCATTGAAGGATTCCAAGATTGCCAAGCCCATGACCAAGCTACTCAAAAAGGACAAGAAGTTTGAATGGACACGAGACTGTGAGCAAAACATCAGTGAGCTAAAGAAACGTCTGACCATCGCCCCCGTATTAACTCTTCCAGACATATACCGCAGTTTTGATGTCTACCGTGACGCATCCAGACAAGGAATTGGTTGCGTACTCATGCAAGACGGCAAGGTGGTGGCTTATGCATCACGATAGTTGTGACCACACGAGGGTAATTACCCTACGCATGATCTGGGATTGGCCGCAGTGGTGCATGCTCTCAAAATATGGAGACATTACCTCATTGGGAAGAAGTGTCAATTCTTTACCGATCACAAAAGCCTCAAGTATACTTTCACTCAACCTGATTTAAATCTCCGTCAGCGAAGGTGGCCTGAACTGGTCAAAGATTATGATTTGGGAATAAACTACCACCCTCGTAAAGCCAACGTGGTAGCTGATGCACTCAGTCGAAAGTCGATCAGTCTGAATACTATATTAAATACCTTGGCCGTTGAACTTCAAGATGAGATTGATCAACTCCATCTAAACATCATTGAGGCTGGTCTCGCTAAAACACTGAAAGTTACCCCCACACTTGAAGAAGAAATCCGCAAGGCCCAACAAGATGATCATGTCCTGCAAAAGCATGCCCAGGACCTGCAGGCAGAACGTGCATCAGACTTCTCAAAAGATCACCATGGGACTCTCCGATTTCGCGGAAGGATTTGTGTACCAAATCAGTCAGACCTAAAAAGGAAGATCTTGACAGAAGCTCACGAGTCCTCATACTCTATTCACCCTGGTGAAACAAAAATGTATGAAGACCTTCGCCAGATATTCTGGTGGAATGGCATGAAAAAGGATATTGCCTATTTCGTGGCTTGTTGCGACATATGCAACAAGGTAAAGGCAGAACATCAGAAGCCGGTCGGACTTCTTCAACCGCTGCCAGTTTCACAATGGAAATGGGATGATGTTTGCATGGATTTCATCACGGGATTACCCAAGACTAAGCGGGGCAATAATGCAATATGGGTCATCGTGGACACTCTAAACAAAGTAGCCCGTTTTATTCCGGTCCGGACCACCTATCGAGAAGACCAACTCGCACAACTGTATGTGTCCAGAATAGTCAGTCTACATGGAGTACCTCGAACCATCACTTCTGACCGAGGTTCACTCTTTACATCCGCTTTCTGGACATGTCTCCATCATGCTTTGGGAACAGCCCTCAAATATAGTACAACCTATCATTCCCAAACAGATGGAAGGCAGAGCGAGTGAACCAAATACTGGAAGATATGCTGCGAGCTTGCATCTTGGCCCAAGGATCCAAATGGGAAGATTGTCTACCATACGCCAAGTTCTCCTACAACAACAGCTTCCAAACCAGTCTAAAGATGTCACCATATAAGGCTTTATATGGCCACAAATGCCGTACCCCGTTAAACTGGTCCCAGACGGGAGATTGTCGTATTTACGGGACGGACCTCATGATGGAAGCTGGGAAGCAAGTCAAGGAAATCAGAGACAGATTACAGTTGGCCAAGTCTCGACAAAAGAGTTATTACGATGCGAGGCACCGACAGATCAGTTTTGAACCTGGAGAGCACATGTACCTCCGAGTCACTCCTATAAAAGGAGTCAAGAGATTCCAAACACACAGGAAGTTGGCACCCAGATTTATTGGCCGCTTCCCAATTATGTCTCGAGTAGGCACTATTGCTTACCAGTTGGAGTTACCCCCGGAATTGTCAGATGTGCACGACGTGTTCCACGTCTCAAAGTTGAGGCGATGCATATCCCTACCCGAGAAAAAGACTGCAGTAACCGACATAGAATTGGCAGAGGATTTAAAGTATGCAGAAAGACTATTCAAAATTATAGATCAAATGGAAAGGGTCACCCGCAGTAAAGTACGGAAGTTTTATGAAGTCCAGTGGGAGCATCACACCGAGACAGAATCAACCTGGGAACAAGAGGAGTTCCTACAGACATATTATCCTGAATGGTTTTCCCAAGCAACCAAATCTTTGGGATGAGATTCATTCTAAGTGGGGGAGGTTTGTGACAGCCTGATTTTTGCCCTCTTTTTATTTTCCAAAGATTTATTTGATTTATTTCAAACCTTGGGATTTTTGAATCATTTCATTTGGACTTAAACCACTTGGGTGCCCTTGGCTTTCACCCAAGTGCCTCCCATCCATCTCAACCCATTATCTATCTCTAGACCACCCCAATATACTCCTTGGAATATTTTTCATATTTGAAAAATATTCATTTTTCTCCCTAAAACCCTAGCTAAACCCTTGGTGCTCCAAAGCAACCCCTATTTTTCTGGCTCCAAAAATTCTGAGGAAATTCCTAAATATTCTTTGGGCTCTAAGGCACATTCCTGAGCAAAAATATTGCACTACTTTTTGGGATAATTTTGCCACAGAAAATCTTTTCCATTCTCGGCAGAAATGGTAGTTTCTACATCAACTACCATTTTACTCGCTCCAATACTCCTGAAACTTCTTGTGCCTATTCACCTTAGTAACGCATGACTAGCCTCCAAAGCACAACCTCCAACCATTCACCTTTTTACCACAACAAGCTCTCAAAGTTTCTGTCTAGAAACTTACCAGGCCAGTTAATCTCATTCTACTGCGTCTGGAGTCAAACCAAACCTGGGTAACTTACCTATCTACCACGAACAACAAGCCAGACAAGGTTTTTGGCACCAAGTCAACCCACAGACACGGGTTCGCGCGGTGACCACACGTGTGCGTTGTGCCATGGCATGCAGCCGGTGCGCTCTGGATGTCGCCAGCGCTCTGTAGCACGCGTGCTCGCTTCCGAGCCTGCCCAACCGCGCCATACCCCGCCCCCATCGTCGTGCTCATCTTCATAGTGTAGCCCTGGTGCTCGCCGACGCCGGAGCTCACTGCAGCGAGCACGGGCGTGGTCCGGCCAAGGCACAGTGCGGTACGCACTGTTCTTGTCGCCATCTGCAGCGTCCTTGTGTTCGTCTCCGCACGGCCACAACACCCTTGTGACCCCGTCTTCTTGCACCCCTCTCACTAGCGCCCTTTCATCGCCGGGCGCGGCCAGGTGTC
>LR738715.1:474139921-474155993 GCA_902687465.1 Secale cereale
CGCTCGCCTATAAATAGGCCCTTTCCCAGCCAGTTCAAGCACACCGCTCCACTCCCACACGACTCCAGATAGTGTAGAACCCCGTGGCCCGGCCGGGCAGGCCTCAGGCCACCGTTCCCGAGCCGAGCTCACCGGCGATCCCCCTCGGGTCGTCGAGGTAGCTCCCGACTCCCTCCGTCCAAGGAGACCGCACCAGTGCCTCCGCCACTCTTTGGTGAAGCTTCCTCGCCTAGCTAGAGCCACTAGAGGTGCCGCATCTCGTCGTCTTCCCCAACTCCGGCGAGTCCCCTGTTCTGCCTCCGCCTCCGAGCTCCATTCTGTCGCCGTCCACCTCCATCCACCCCACGGGTACAGGTAGGTGTGCCTCAACCTTCCCCGTCGATCTATCCTCTCCGTTTGAACCAAAGGGCAACGTCGCCGGTGTACGCTCCGGCGAAACGACGGCCGCCCCTGCCCATCTCTCTCTCTCCCTCTCACCTGACTAGCGAGGCCCGCTAGTCAGTGTCTCCACCCCCGCGTGAAGCGGTATAAGTGGTTGCACTCGGGGCGTTTACGCTTTCGACGTCACCCCCCTACTTCTTTTATTTAAACTTCTGAATTTAAATTAATTCCAGAAAACATCAAAATGTTGTAACTTTTTAACCATAAGTCCAAATGAATTGATTCTTTTTGCATTGTGTTCCTGGTGATGAAATCTTGCAGCACACCAAAAATGAAACCATTTGATGCTGTATAGATTTTCTGGGGAATTTTTGAATGAATCTTGATGATTTCTTTTTGCACTTTTATTTGTTTTTCAGAAGCAGAGACTTGTCTTGAGGATCACCAGGAGGCTTGTGAGCCTCATTTGGACTAAGGCAAGCCACAACAACTTTTTCATAATGCCATTCCAATATTTGTTATTTTTCCAACTTGAACAAATGATTTATATTATGCATGTTAAATATTTTGTTAAATAGTTCTTTTGGTTGCTGTAGTTATTAGTTTCATTTCACTTTACATAAAGTTGGAGTTTGGTTCAAGTCATTAAGATACTTAAAATAAAGTTGGGATGTTGCGAATGATTATGGGCATACATACACGAAGTTATTTTCTCTTACATTAATTAACTATGATAAAACTTTGCTAAGTTATATTTTATTGGAAGTCAAGTATAACGAGAGTAATATTGAAGTTGAGATGATAGTTGACTAAGTTTTATTGTTGCATGGCATTTTACTTATGTACTGCACTTTGGTATATTGCATGGCATTGTATCACACCGGTTACTTTATTTCTTTCTAAGTTGAAACTGTTAATAATTCAACTTTGATCAAGATATATCGTGTGAAATGCATGAACATATATGTCATCAACCCAAGAAAGCAAGTAAGAGTGGGACATGGGTGATGCAACAAAGCAAGCAATCATAGTGATCAAGTGAAGCAAGCTAGTAGTGCGAAGATGCAACATACTAGAAGTAATCATGGCAATCATGGCATGTGTGCAAATAGGAAGCATGAATAATGCACATGGCATATCACAAGCATGAAAGAAAGATATGAGCAAAATAGGATTAATGTATTGGTGAGAGGCCATATGTAAATAGCGATGGGACATCATGACTCTCCCAACACAAGAATCAATAATAGCATGGGGCACAAAGAAATCTTGGCAATAGCTACAAGTATCTCCACCAAGCATGCAAATACACATAGGAGTATCATAATGGTGAAACATGAGTAAATGCAAGCAAGGGTCACAATTGCATGGCAAAGTCATAGCACGAGGCATAACATGCAGGGTGAACACGATAGTATGGGCATAATGTGACAAGTGGCAAATAGCCCATAGCCGTGTGAGAGCCAAGTAAAAGAGATGCTCGTAGTGGTTGCGTGAAGAGAATGGTGGTAAGGAGATTCCACAGAATCCCAAATCATCGTTTCTCTCAAGAGCTCTTTTTGTCAACTCATGGGATTGTGAGGTTGACAAATGTTCATGAGTACCTACACAAAAAAGAGAAAGGAAAATTTTTGTGTGCGTGGTATATGTACACATCATCCATCATGATGCGCATGTGCGTGTGGTGGTTAGCACAAAATATCCAATTCTCAAATAAATGAGATGCGTGATATAGAAACATGTCATCCATCATGAGAGGTTTTTTGTTATGTCTGTCATAATGGAGACTCAAATGGTGTAATGCATCATGACAAGTAAGTAGAGCATTGTTATTCATGTAATGCATATGGTGCACACAATCATGGTAATCATGCAAGGTATGGAATGCATCGAGATCTCCTAGTATGTATGAGGACATTATGGGGGTCTCCTCATGAGCATTAATGGAAACATCACATGGAGAATATTGATAACAACCAAAACAATGCATATTCTAAACAATGTGATCATGGCATGGCATAGTAGATGAGTTGCGCAAATCATGTAATGGAAGCATGGCAATATCATCGCAAGAGAAACACATTCCAATGACCATCATCTTGTCATCTATGCCACAAGTGCAAATATGATTCCCTTTAATGGGGCATGCATAGTTACTATGTTGAGATTGAAATGATGCAATATGGGCGATCTCACTCATAGCATATGAAAAGTTTAAAGGATGATCAAACATGATGTGACCAATAGAATTTTCACATGATATCCTATGGAGCATAGCATCACAACTAGGCAACTCAACATGCTCATCATCATATTCATCATAAATAGGCAAGTCAACACATGAGGAAGTTGCACTAGCATGAATCATGGTCATAGGTGAATCAACATCATGCAAGCAATCATTGGTGATATAGTCCACAAGTGGGACGAAAGAAGAAGCATCACCTATGTTACCTTTAGAGCATCGCTCATGTATTGGAGGTGAGATGTTCAAGATCCAAACGTTGTTAATTATCTTCATCTTAATGGAACCATGTGGGTGGTCCATCTTCTTCCACCATGGCCATCGGGTTGTCCATTGGAGGGACGGACTCATCAAGGGTAGGCATGTCCTCTTGTAGGAGACCTAGCACCAAAGAAAACACACTCGGAGTAGAGGCTAACTCATTAGAAATCATAGTGGCCTCACATGCCCTCTCAACTACCTCACTCACTAACTGTTGTGGCTCACTCACTCCCTCGTGGATGCTCTCACTCGTATGGTTGGTGGAGTCACTCAAATGGCTCTCAACCTCACATAGGAGAAGTGGCATACTCTCATGTGTGGGGCTAGTGGTGGGCACACTCATACTCTCAAGGGAAATGCTCTCAAGGTCACATATGGTGGAGTCACTCGTATCGCTCATGTGGTGGTGGCTCTCCTCACATGGGAATTGGGGCATCTCGTCATATGTGGATGTGGAAGAGGTGTAGGTGCAATAGTCTCCATGCTCAACTTCCTCATCTGTAATGCCTCCAAAGATGAATGCCGTGGGATGTGGAAAATCATCACGCTCCTCCGAGGTCAAAGAGAAGGTCTCATGCTTGCTCGTGTAGCTTGACCCGGAGTAGTAGTCCAATATGGGCGCCGTCTTCATGGTGTCTAAGAGGTTCATGCATGACGCCTTTGTCGAAGGGGATGGCCCATGCTCGACCGTCTTGTCGTCGTCGCTCGTAGATGATCGCCTTGATGATGAAGACGTCGATGTAGGCGAACTCATGGGAAGTAGGCGAAGATGTCGTATGTCCAAAGGCGAAGATGCCTTGATAGCACTTGGCGAAGATGCCGAAGTGGTGGTTGTAGCCGTAGCTCCATCTTGGGTATGCTTGTCTCGCGGTCTTCTTATGTTCTCTTGAAGCTTGGGCTTGGCGTGAAGGAGAGCGTCTTCAGACTAGTATGTTTGCGCGTGTCGAGCATCTTCATCTTGATGGTGTCGTTGTAGTGCTTGAGCTCTTGGTAGATGTCGTTCGTCGTCATCGTGCACATGATGCTTGGAGGTGACTTGCCCTTCATGATGATGTCGATGGTCACCATGGCGGTGTGGACGTGGAAGACTTGCACATGCATCATGTTTGCGCTCCGAAGACTTGTGACTTGAACATCGCCGCTGAGAGGATGACGAAGGGGAAGAAGACTTGCAATCGACCACCAAGTGTCGGAGCTCCGCCATTTGTTTGTTGAAGGAGTCGCACATGTCGTCGAAGGAAGCCATTGTCCTTGTCTCGAAGTGTCGTAGTTCGATGGTGATGTTGCCCAAGCGCTCTTGCATTGCTCGTTGTAGTCCGATGGTTTTCGCGTGGATGTCATTGTTCACGCCATCGATGTCGAAGACCGGAGATGAAATGCTTTGCGTATCCATCACAAGATGCTAGCAAGTATGAGTGGGAGAAAGATAAGAACTATACCAAATGTACCTTGACCGATGTTGAAGATGGATCAATGATCACTCAAATGTGGAACAAGGAAATAGCACAATTGGTACCAATTCTTGTCGGTTTCTCACACCTACACAAGTAAAGCTTATGGTGGAGCTCGGTGAGGATAGTGGCACAAAAATTTGATGCGAAATGTTAGCAAGAGTCAATAATGTTGAAAAAGATTCACAAATTCGCAAGTGAAACAAGTAGAACAATAGCAATATGGGTGGCACACAGAAACACGCACACGGATAGATAAATGTAGTTGTGAAACCAAGGGTTGAGCGGAAAATGTGGAATCCACGGAAAATGCTCTTGTCGCACAACACTAGAGAGACGCTAGCCGATTGCTCAATAGGTGGATACGAACTTGTGCACTACCTATAAGAGACAAAATGTAGCGACTTCCTATCACAAGTATGCTATGTATGTATGATGTTCCGATGCTTTTAGCACAAGATGATCCAAGATGATCAAGTATGATATGATATTTTGTGATGCTATGGCTCGTGCTTACAAGCTTCTTTGTGGCTCTTTTGCTTAAAAGCTTATTTTCTTTTTCTTTTCTTTTTTGATATGGCCACGATGCAAAATGCACAAACCAAGATAGCAATTGTGTATATGCGGGAACAATCCTGTGACACACGGGATGATATGATGATACCAATATGATATGGTATGTATGCAATGGAAGGCGGATCGATGATCACTATTGTGCACAAGTAACGTTGCCGGCAATACTCAAAGGCTAGTCTCGATAAGCAAGTGACGCAAACTGGGCTAGGGGTTAACAATGCAATTGCAAGGGGATATACAATGATGTCGTCGAAGTTACCGTTCGTGTCGATGATGAGAGGTGGTGCTCTTGATGTACACCCGTTCCTAATTAGCCGAAACACCTTAGGAAACGTAAAAACCACAACTCAAAATCTCAAGGACAAATGTCAAATGGCGGTAGCAGCAATGTCGTGGTGGTTGCGGAAGTGGAATGATGGGCTATACACGATGTCGGAGTTGAAGTCATGGTCCCTAAGTAACCGAAACACCTTAGGAGACACGAACCACAAGTCAAACAAGCTCAACAAAATTGGGTTAGGTTGGGTTGGTAATGTATAGTGGGCTAGGCTATGCGGGAGTGGTGGTGGTGGTGGATGAAGAAGCAATCGTCCCTAAGTAGCCTAAAAACCTTAGGAGACTCAAATCACTACTCAAGCAACTACAAATGCTATGGTGGACAAAATGGCTTAGGTTACGGAAGTCTATGGTGGCTATGCGGATGATATGGTGGAAGGCCTAGGCAAACATACCAAATTTGACAAAATTTGATAGAGTCAAATGATGACGATAGTATTTTTGTGTTATGGGGGATGTCAAGAGCTTAAAACGAGCTAAAGAACGTCCAAATCGGAGTTCATATGGATTAGTTATGACCAAAACAAAAATCAGCCGAATTCAAAATTTAGAGGTACCGGACGTCCGGAAAGTGACGGACGACCGGTGACCGGATGTCCGGTTGGGCTCGGAAATCTGGTAATTTCTTATGTATAGGTGGTTCCGGTCATCCGGTAGATGACGGACGTCCGGTGCTTCGTGAGGGTCCGGACGTCCGGTAAAACGTCGGTCGTCCGGTGGGTCGGGGTCAACGCGAGATTTGAGCTCGGGAACGCGATTTTGGGCGGAATTTGATGATTTTGGGGTCAAAATTGATGAGATTTCGTGGATGGAAAGTGGTGAAACTTTGGGAAATGCTAGATCCACTTGAAACCAAGCAAATCCATGGATCAAAACCAACAAAACATCATCAAACCAACAAATCACAAAAAAATTGGGGATATTTTTGGTGGGGATTTTCGAATTTTTGGACGTAATCACACAAAACAAGGGTAGAAAACGGTGGAGGGGGCTCCGAATTCGTGAGAAACCTTGCTCTTGATACCATATGATGTAGGGTGGAACTCTAGATGGCCGATCTTTCACGAAATGGAGGGGATCCCACGAAGAACACAAAGAACACGAGGGAAAACACGAGAGAATCACTCAAACCAACAAGAACAAGTCACACATATGCTAGATCCTCGAAACACAAAGAGATAGAAGATCCATGATCAACAAGGGATGATACAAAGGGTAACCAGTTCTTCTCCGTGAGGAGGTCTTGGGGTATCCCGCGGGATCTTCTCCGTGAAGAAGGTCTTGAATCCGTGTGGATCTTCTCCGTGGAGGGGCCGCTGTCACTCACAAGGAGATGAACCACTAGTGGATGAGCAAAGCTCTGTCTCAAATGAGCTAAACCTAAGCTAACCCTCGAATGGAGGAGGTGGAGGAGTATATATAGTCTAGGGCCACGAAGGGGTAAGTGGGAGAGGGTACATGGGCCTCTAGCACGATAACTGTGCGCAGACAGCATGTAGTGGACGTCCGATGGCTATCGGACGTCCGGTGGCTTGTGAGGGTCCGGACGTCCGGAAGTCTTCGGACTTCCGCTATTTTCCTTCTGTGATCGCTGTTACGGACGTCCGGTGGTTGCCGGTCGTCCGGTCGCCTGGGGCGCGCCGGTCGTCCGGTGAAGGCCGGACGTCCGAAGCCTGTAGCTTTTCCAGCACCTTCTCTTGATCCTTGTACTTGGTGTCCTCTCCGTCTTGTCCAATGCTCCTAGCTGTTCCATGGCCTCCCTCTTGGTTCCTGGTCATGCATAGGACATATATTTGAGGTAGTAGCCATCTCTCACATGAAGAAAGTGGAGGTTCGGAGAGGAGCGAGTTAACCTTGTGTCCAATTGTGTGTAGTTGAGGTCTCGTTGAAGTGAACATGGGGATGATCGTGGGATGCTCCGCATCAAGGTGTATCGCGGTCTCTTCGCCCAACGTCACCGAGGAAACTGACGACCATTACTGGCTGCAGACACTCAATCAACGGGCTAGAGTATGCGGGTATGTCGCGGATGCCGGCTACGACATCGAGGTCGTTGACAACGACGACCTGAGGCGGGCTATGTCATAGGTTAAATGGCCCACCCCCAACCCTCGGGTTCAACCACCGTCGATCGCATCCATGGCCCCACCGCTGATCTCCTCTGGCTCGCTGTCAATAATTTGCCATCCTACATCACCATCATCCCCTTTTGCTATTTCGAAAGGACACGTTCTGAGACGCTGGCTTGGGATCCACAGCTTCCAAGTCAGACCTCATCGATGACGACCACGAGGAGGGCACCCTCTCCGGCTCTACCAAGGGGAACGAGCCAATATGCTCTTCCGACGGTAAAGAGCCTTTGTGCGACATCAGGGAGGGCACCCTACATCCATGCTCTTCCAAGGGGAAGGAGCCCATCTGCCACAACATGGAGCGCATCCAGGGTCCGTGCTCTTCCCACGGGAATGAGCCCATCTGTGACAAGTGAGGAAACCCATGATTTGTTTTGCCATGCCTCTTCACAGGGGGAAACCCATGATTTGTTTTGTCGAGTCCCTTTTGTAGTGTAGTGAGAATATGTCCAGTTTTGATAGCTATATCTGGTTGTTTGCAGTATGCCTTGTTTATTTCAGTTGTTCACAATGTGATGCTCTATATGTGCAATTATTTACTGTGTAGTACATTTCACCAATCGAGTTTTAAACATACCGATAGGAATGCATATATTTACTTGCTGTTAAGCCTGTTATAGCTAGCATATGCCTCTTTTAAAGTTTTTTGATTGTTCGGTTGTTTGTAGTTAGCATATTTCCAGTTTCAAATGCTATCTTTGGTTGTTCATAGTATGCCTTGTTTATTCCAGTTATTCACAACATGATGTTCTATATGTGCAAGTATGAACTGTGCAGTTCAATTTCATTTGTTCTAGTTTCAACAATACCACTATGAATGAGTACATTTGGTTGCTGCATCTTGTAGTTAACACGGCTTTCCATTTTTGTTTAACAATAACCAGTGTACTTAGACCGGCACAATACCCGTTTGAATGACTATGTTTGCTTGTTGTCAAATGTTAGGCCTCTTGCAGTTAACACACCTTTCCACTTGTTTTGCTTTACTAGCGTGCTTAAACATGCACACTAAAGCTATCTTTTGGAGATTATTTTGCCTGCCATGGATAGTTTTGGTTGATGTTTAGCCTATTGTGCTTAACATGCTTCTTGATGTACCTACACAGGAAAATTTTGGGTACGACTGCTGTTTTCCATCGAGGCTAGTTTCATCCCATGGCTTATATATGCTCATTGTTCAGGATATCGGTAGCTGGTACCATATAGGCCGGGAGCTGATAAGGGACTAATCGGTGAATCGGACTTTTAACTGAATATATCTGCAACCCATTTATCGTTAGGTTAACTAGGGCCATATGTAATATATCTGAGGCTACATAGCAACATGCACTGTACTTAATGTCTAAATATGCAATCCTAGGCTACATAGCAACAAGGACGACTGTTACTTTAATGTTCTGATGATGTCTAGATATACGTAGAAGAGAAGCAACAACAATAACAACACAACCCTGTTTGGATACTCAACCTAGCTAGAGGTTAGAGTTAGTTTCTAGCTCATGACTAACCCCGAACTAACTCCATCCAAAGAGTTGTTTGGATGGCTAGGTTAGATTGACAATAAATGCACTAGGAGAACTAGCTCCAATTAGCACCTCTTGGGTTGGATAGTTTTTTTGGGTGGGTTATAGATTCAACTAGCTCAAACTAGCCCTCATGTTTAGATATACTTTAGGTCTATTTGAGCCCGAACTAGCTCAAAGTAACTTTAATCCATGGATACAACAGTAGTTAATCAGCCGATAATTTGTACGAATGCAATAAACTCCTTGCGGCCCATAATATAAGATGTTAATTCATCTAATATGTGAGTATATTGGATGTTATAAGATATTATGAAAGAGTGTTCTACTACATCATTGTGCAATTGTTGTTTAGCTTTTAATACTAACTTGGTGCTTTTAGGTACATATGTCATTGGTGATGATCCACGTTTCGACCCTTTCTGCGTATGGGGAAATGAGATATCGATGAACCTGCATCAAGTGAGGAAGCTGATAAAGATTGTTAGTAAAATGGGTCAAAAGATGGCAATTAAACTATTTGTTTACACTTTATCCAATACAACAGCAAACTGCATGATGGTAAGTAAGAACTCTGCATCCTTCTTTTTACTGCCCATAATGAGTTGTGTTAGATGACAATGTCTGAATCTTTTTCCTTTGCAGTGGTTCCCAAAGCAATTTACTCAAGATTACCTCTCAAACTACATGATTGGTGGGCATGCAAAGGTTAAAGTATTTCTACCAAAACACGATGATTATCTAGATGTTTTCATGCAGACCGTGAAGGATGGGCGGTCGGCCATCACAAGGGGTTGGGCTAGAGTCGTGCATGCCTTCTGCATGGAGGACGGTACAATACGAGCATTCCACTTCTCCTTGTCAGCAACCAGAATGTATTTTGCCTCTTTCTTTACCATATTTAATAGTACAAGTATACAACTGTGGTTCATCATTCTTTATTTGGTTCTTATGTAATTGCTGATAGGTACTTATGAATCGATTAATGCATTGGTTGTTTGAACCTGATGGATATGAATAAAGCTATAGCATACATTCACATTCAAATTCAAATCCAATACAATTTCAAATAGCAGCAATTAAATTACGGTGAAATTACGCTCTCCAGGTTGTTCCGGCACACACGGTTGGTAAAACACAAACCTTTGCGATATACACCATAATCTGAGACGGTTCATAGAGAGAAAACGTGTGCAAGCATGCACATAGTTGCCATTTTCAAAGCGTTTGCGACGTCAGTCAGACAATATCACAAATGGTGCGGGCAAACTAAACGTTTGTGATAGTTTCCTTATCGTACATGATTTGCAACCATGAACTGTTTCTGATGAAGTATGCATCGTAAACGTTGCACCACAAAATAGCATGTGCGATAGTTGTCGTGTACGACAATGTTACGACATACCAACGTTTCGTAATCCTATCCGACACTCGTACAACGATTAGCTAATCTTCTTAATTAGTTATCACATACGGTTTGGGACACGCCAATGTGTGTGATTGTATGCTTATCATACACGTCCTATAATAGTGAACCGTTTGTGATGGGTCGCACGTTGTAAACGTAGCACCACAAACTACCGATTGCGATGGCAATTCGAGCACAAACGAGTAGGAGTACTGTATATGCATCTTGGCTCCCTATCCCCGACGGTTTGTGGGTCGTGTGGGAATGACCCCCCATCACCCACACTCACTTGGCGACGGTTCCAAATGTCGTCGCTGAAAGGGGTTAAAAACCGTTCGTATAGCACCGACGCATTCCAGTGCTAGGCCTTGTTTTCTTGCATTGCAATACTATTTTTGCTCACTTTTACTACTTGCTACCTTGCTGTTTTTATATTTTTACATTACAAAAACCTATATCTACTATCCATATTACACTTGTATCATCATCTCTTCGCCGAACTAGTGCACCTATACAATTTACCATTGTATTGGGTGTGTTGGGGACACAAGAGATTTCTTGTATTTGGATGGAGGGTTGCTTGAGAGAGACCATCTTCATCCTACACCTCCCACAGATTGATATTGATACACTTAGGTCATCCACTTGAGGGAAATTTGCTACTGTCCTACAAAACTCTGCTCTTGGAGGCCCAACACGAGTCTACAAGAAGAAAGATTGTGTAGTAGACATCAAGCTCTTTTCTGGCGCTGTTGTCTGGGAGGTGAGCGCTTGAAGGTATATCTTTAGATCTTGCAATAGAATCTTTTAGTTTCTTGTTTTATCACTAGTTTGATTTATAAAAGAAAACTACAAAAAATGGAATTAAGGTCGCCTCGTATTATTCATCTCTACAATGTCTTTTGTGAAAATGATGGTGCGAAAAATTGTGCTCATTTGATAGAAGAAGAATTCAATAAAATGTTTGGCATAAAAATCTTTGAATGATGAGCATGATTGCAATGTTGTTAGTATGAATTCTTTGAATATCCATGATGCTAATGATATGCAAATCCATAAGCTTGGGGATTCTATGTTTGATGAAGATGATACTTTTAGTACCCCAAGTTTTGATGAGGAAATTTATTATGATGATAGCATGCCTCCAATTTATGATGATTATATTGTTAAAAGTGGATTCGAAGAGGTCGTGACTTTATTTAATGATGATTCCACTATTTTGGAAGAGGTTCTAATTGATTACGATGAGAGAAAAGTTGCTATCTATGATGATTATTGTGATGACACCTATGTTAAAGTACTAATAACCATGAAACTTTTCATCATGATTTTAATCAAGTGTCTCATGATAGTTATTTTGTTGAATTTGCTCCTCCCACTACTATGAATGAGAAGATTTTTACTTATGTGGAGACTAATGAAATTGCTATGCTTGTGGATCATGAAAAGAATGCTTCACATGATAGTTATATTGTTTAATTCATTCAGGACGCTACTGAAAATTATTATGAGAGAGGAACATATGCTTGTAGGTATTGCAATAATATCATGTTTCCTCTCTGTATTGAAAATCTTGAAGTCATGGTTGTTTCGCCTTCCTATGCTAGTTGATTCTTGTTCCAATAAATTGTTTGCTCGCAAAATCCCTATGCATAGGAAGTGGGTTAGACTTAAATGTTCTTGCCATGTGATTCATGATGCTCTATTTGTGTTTCAATTCTTTACTCCTATGTGACCATCATTGAAATCATCATGCCTAGCTAAAAATGCATTATAGAAAAGCGCTTGTTGGGAGACAACCCAATACTTATACCTACTATTTTTGTGTGTCCACAAGATTAAGCTACTGTAGTAATCATGTTTTATAGCTTTTGTTTCAAAAAGTGCCAAGTAAAGCCTTTGGGGTAGTGTGTATGACAGTTGACTTGATTCTGTGCAAAAACAAAAAGTTTTACGTCCAATGCAGAAAATTCCATATATCACCAGGACATGGTAATTATCTGAAATTTTTACACCTGATTTATATACAAATTTCCTACGTTGTCCTAATTTTTCAGAATTTTTAGAGTTGCATAAGTATGGTCATTGTCCAGGTCATTACAGACTGTTCTGTTTTTGATAGATTCTGTTTTCAATGAATAATTTGCTTGTTTTAGTGTTTCCATAGCTTATATTAAGTGATATAAATTGTGGAAATGATAAGGTACAGTAGGTATGGTGTGATAAAAATTATTAATCTTGTCTTTGACAGTACCAAAGTGAATGGTTTGCTTTATTATACAAATGCAGCTCACGAAGTTCCGTTAAGTTCTGTGTGATTGAAGTTTTCAAGTTTTGGGTGACATATCGATATGAGGAGAATAAGGAGTGGAAATACCCTAATCTTGGGGATGCCCAGGGCACCCGAAGGTAATATTCAAGGAATGTCGAAGCAACTAATCTTGGGGATGCCCTAGAAGGCATCCCCTCTTTTGTCTTCAACATTATCGGTAACCTTACTTGGAGCTATATTTTTATTCGTCACATGATATGTGTTTTGCTTGGAGCGTCATTTTATTTTGTTTATATTTTCTTGTTGTTATTTATAATAAGGTTTTGTATCTTTTATTTCAATAAAAGTGTCAAGGATAGCCTCCACCATGCACAATTTGCAAGTATATGAGTTGATGTTTCCAAACTAAAAGTTTGTCGCTATTGCAAAAACTCCCTAGAAAGGTCAGAATGTGATAAAAGCGTGAAATTTTGAAACAATATGCAATGATAAATTCTCTAAAGTGTGGTAAATTTTCATAATTTGTTGATTTAAATAAGTATTGATCTTCCTTAATCCTTTACAGACTGTTCTGTTTAGACATATTGCTGTTATGATTGCATTGTTTGCATATGTTTGCTTATTTAATGATTCTATTTGAGGATGGGAGTGTTAAATATGCAGAGGCATTTAGTATGCAATGTCAAATTATAATTTTAGTGATTTTCCACAGTAGAGAATGATAAGGTTTTTCATGGATTTATACTAACTTATCTCACGAGTTCTTGTTGAGTTTTTCTGTGGATGAAGTTTTTAAGAATTAGGGAAACCGTAAAATAAGAGGAATTAAGGAGACACAAGAGCTCAAGCTTGGAGATGCCCAAGGCATAACTAGTTCATATTTAAAGAAGTCTCAAGTATCTAAGCTTGGGGATGCCCGGGTTGGCATCCCACCTTTCTTCTTTAACAATTACTGGACAACTTTAGTTGAGCCTACGTTTTTGCTTCTTCACACCAGACATGCTATTCTTGGAATGTCATTTTTTTTCTTGCTGTTTTAATAATATCCCAAGATCTAAAAATGTTAAACGAGAGAGAGAGAGAGAGAGTCTTCACATAGCTACACAATTATTTTACTACTCATTGATCTTCACTTTTATCTTTTTGGAGTAGTTTCTCATTTACTCTCGTGCTTCACTTATAACCTATGAGTAAATGGTTGAATGAATTCCATATCATAAACCTGAAATAATAAATGTTTCATATGCTTATCCCACAGGGAGTAATGACTTCACATATAAGAATGATAGGTGGTAAAATTTATTGAAAGTTTGCAAACACAACATTGGTACTTGAACAATTCATGAAAGACTATTGAAGGAAGAGAGATTTCACATATAAATATACTATCTTGGACATATTCTATGATTGTGAGCCCCATTAATTATTTTCAAACTTGAGTGAATTAGTTGAAGCTGTACAAGGATGTGATGGCCTGACTTATTAGGGATGATAGACTACTCATATCAATAAGGAATTCCTTGTTTTCCAGAAGCCCATTCAGATAGAACTCCAAAGTTAAGCGTGCTCAGCTTGGAGTAGTTTCAGGATGGGTGACTGACCGGGAAGTTGCTCCCGGGTGCGCATGAGTGAGGACAAAGTGCGCAGAAAAGACTAGTATTGATATGTGAGGCCAGTCTAGATCCCGACAGGAGTAACGACCACCGGCGGGTGTGTCCGGGGCTTTACAAGTTGGTATCAGAGCCGACCCTCGCGGTTACACGGATGTTTGCGGACAGTTTGCAGTCATGTTGTGCATGGCGTTTGTGACCCATCATGGCACACGGCATGGCACATGTGATGTCCTGGAAGCACAGACGGTTGTGCCAAGAGGGAACGTTCTTGTGGCCCGACGAGGACGTCGGTTCCTCTGAGTGAGGGTGTATGTGATGGCCTGGCTTATTAGGGATGATAGACTACTCATATCAATAAGGAATTCCTTCTTTTTCGGGAGCCCATTCGGATAGAAATCCAAAGTTAAGTGTGCTCAGCTTGGAGTAGTTTCAGGATGGGTGACCGACCGGGAAGTTTCTCCCGGGTGCGCATGAGTGAGGACAAAGTGCGCAGAAAAGACTAGTATTGATATGTGAGGCTAGTCTAGATCCCGACAGGAGTAACGACCACCGGCGGGTGTGTCCGGGGCGTTACAAAGGAAGACAACTTAATGAGTTATGTTTGGGTATATTTGTATAGAAGTTATATTGTTATGGATCCTCCAACATGTGGTGCTTGCTTAGGATCTTTTGCTAGCCAAAAATTCGTACTAAGTAGAGATACTACTTGTGCATGCAAAAAAACCTTAAACCTAGTTTCTTGCCATGAGAGCCTGCTATATCTACCTATGGGTTGAATAATATCCTTCAAGTAAGTTCTCATCGGTGCAAAATCCAATAATAATTAATCCTAAATATGCATGATCTTTTATTGTAAGGGAAAATAAGCTTTGTACAAACTTGTGATGGTGAAGAAATAAAAGCGACAGACTGCATAATAAAGGTTTCTGTCACAAGGGGCAATGTGAAGTGACGTTCCTTTGCATTAAGAGCTTGCACATCAAAAAATAAAATGCGCATGACAACCTCCGCTTCCCTCTGCGAAGGGCCTATCTTTTATTTTATGAATTTACTTTTATGCACGAGTCAATAGTATGATTTATCATTCCAACCTCAATTATTCTTTAGGAGGCAAGCATCATGTGGTGGGGAAACACTATTACAGGATGGTCCAAATGCGACATTCCAATCAGAGACCCTTCGACAAAACTGTGTGCGATGCATTAATCGCAAACGGTGATGTTAAAAAATCATCAAAAAAGATGCAAAACATTTACAATGGCAGATACATCAAACACGGTTCATATTACAATTGCGTGTGCATTGCATGACGTACGATTCACTCGAATGAACTGTGTGCGATGACCACGACAACAGAAACGGCCAACCAGCTTAAGCTGTGTGCGATATACGGCATACACTTCACATGAATGAACTATTTGCGATTAGCCACGCCTAACAGAAATGGTCAGAAAGATCAAGTTGTGTGCGCTAGAAGGGCACACATTCTAATTAAAAGAAGTGTGCGTGATAGTAATAACGAGCGTGCACGGTTGATGGAACAAGTCGTGTGCTGACATCGCCAGTGCGGTGCATCGTATGGTGCAAATGCCACGTACGCATCCGAGAACGTGTGCCCACTTTACGCCTTCTGGTATTTGTATCGCACTTCGAAATATGAACCGTCAATAAATTTGAAACTTTCTTCCCTTCACATTCCCAATTATTGTTCACGTCGGACAAAACCTGTTCACAGTTCACAACAATCAAAACCTAAACGGTTTCCCACTTATCAGCGTATTACCGGGGTTATAAATTAGTACCTATGTACTCCAAGATGACTGCACATTCCTCCTCGATCGCCGTCCTCTTCAACAGACGAACACGTCTTTCTT